>MCJB01006803.1:79966-199667 GCA_002018475.1 Nicotiana obtusifolia
GGGGGGGGGGGGAGAATGTTACAACCCGTGAAACTCGTACATTAAAAATACACTGTGAAATAGCTCATATATGAGGACCCAAGAACCCGGAAAATGGTTTAAAGTTAAGAAAAAGGACAAAGGTGTCGCATAGCCAGGTATGCGGACCGCAAAGCACAAATGCGGACCGCATATCTAACATAGGGGTCGCAAATTGAGAATGAATTCTGGGCTGGAAAATACGTCAAGAATGCGGCCAGAACGCGGACCGCACAACTGAAACGCTGACCGCATAAATGACACCCTCCATCGCATAGTGAGACAGCAACCTGGGTGAGAAGGAGTGTCCAAAATGCGACCAGAATGCGATCGCATTGTTGAAAATGCGAACCGCATTTTGGCCCTTCTGCGTTGCATAATGCAACAGATTTTTGAGGTGAGATCTGCGACCAAAATGCGAACCGCATACCCTGTTTGCGGTGGGTATGCGATCGCAAACCTAACATTTTTCAGGTACGTGTGCCACTTACTCCTAGGCCTATAAAAGGGACCCAAACCCGTCCCTTCTTCATTTTTCTAAGTCTAAGCATAGTAGAAAGCCCCCAAACGACCCCTCTCAAAGCTCTCACATCCGAACAACCAAATCCCTCTCTTCCAAACTCTAAATTGAAGAAGGGAAGCAAGAAATTGAAGAGTTAAAGGAAACCCTAGCTGAGTTTCCCCCTCCTACGAGCCCCATTGGGAGGCAAAGACCTAGAAATTGAGGAATCGAAGAAGAGAGCCAAATAATTCACATGCAAGGTAAGTTACTACTCCCTCTCATGTAGTTTCCCCTTAAACATTCATGATAGGAGGTTGCATGTCTGTAAGAACTTATGGGAATATGACTAGAAGCTATGAGATCGAAATAATTGGGGTTAAACGGAATGGGTCATGACTATTAGGGGTGTAATTGGGTTGCATGTGCTGTAAATACGTTTGATGAGGTTTAAGGGATGAAGGGTGTAGAGAAGCACCATGTGAATTTAGGAGATTTTGGTTAATGATAACTATCACGCGTAATGAGTAATCATTGAGTTACTCCTTAATTGTAGATTAGAGAATTGTGGCAAATTGCGTAGCTTGAGAGCCGACGTAATCAGTACCAGGTATGTAAGACTATACCGTTCTTTCTTTTGCACGATTCCTATTGAATACAATGCCTCGAATGAGCCCCAAAGAACATTCTACTCTTAGAAGCTAGTATTGCTTTTGTTGTGTTTCCCTCTATGGAATGATGATTCTTGCTTCGTGGTAACAATGTTGACGGAAGTCATTGAGTCCTATAATTATATTGTTAAAAATGTATTCTAAATTTCATGAGAAAGAAGGGGGTAATAAATGTAACAAGTCAAGAACGCAAGCCATAAATAAATTCGCAATGCATTACGTTCATTATATATATGTATATATATATATATATGTATTTATTTTACTCCACCGAGCCGCGCTATAGTCGGCCGGGTACGGCACCTATCGTGCAACCACTGATCAGTTGGGTTATGACTGAGCCTAGTAATGGCCAGGTATGTTATGTAAACGATTTCGGTAACATTAAATGTATATGAAAAGGACAAGCCCACAGTGGCGCAGATAGTGGGTTAAGGTAACGATTACGTAATGTACCCGGTAATGTGAATGTATTTGAAAATGGCAAACTCGCAAAGGTAATAGTATAATGCTGTAATGATGGGAAATAGGCAATATATCAACGACGAAATGAAAGCATGTAATTAGACATAAATATTACTACGTGTCATGGTAGCTGCCCTTAGAGGTAATTCCGTTCCTACGAATTACATGTTTCTATCCTGATGCTTATATTACTGCTCTTACATTGTGTTTCCTGTCTTACATACTCAGTACATTTTCCGTACTGACGTCCTTTATTTTGTGGACTCTGCATATCGTGCTGCAGGTCCTAATAGATTGACGGACGGAGCTCCCCCACCGCAATAGGCTATCAGCTCAGCAAACATAGAAAGATTCATCTTTCGAACTTGCTATAATTGGGTATGCATTTTGTATAGATGTTTGGGCATGTCGGGGCCCTGTTCCGACATAGGATGTTTTATGTCTATTCTCATAGAGGCTCTATAGACAATACCAGTGGTGTATAGACAGTGATTGGCTATGTATAAATAGGTGTCAAGGTGTATCTATGTTTTATAAATCTTATGCCTAAACACAGTGACACGTTTCCATGGATGTGTGTATGTATGTATGAGTACGAAGCGTGACCCCAATGAGAGGTCCAATTAAATGATCTTTTTGTTTGAAATAATAAGATAGCTAAATGAAGGGTTCGCCGGCACTCTGCGAGCAGGGTCCGGTGCCCGTGTCACGGGCCCGCCGGGTGGGGCGTGACACACAACCTTCTGCACCAGGTAGTAAAATCTAAAAATTAATGACCATCGACCATGCTATTTCTATAATACTAGCAAGCATCCGCATTTCAATTCCCAACACTCCTACCACAAAATAGACCATCTTCAGGCTGCCCGAAAATAATGCCAGCATACTGTGAACATCTGAAATCATGCCCCGCTCCTTCGAGCTCGTGACATTCTTATCAATGCCGAACCACAACCTTGATCCTCAACTTCCAATTCCCATACCGCTCGCTGCACCTATCATGCCGTTACACGAGAGTACAAGAATTCCATCATAACTCCTAAACCACCAATAGAATGAAAGCTTCATCATCTAGAACCCCTTTCACTCAACACATCTCAGAATAACCATTGCAACACACAACCGAATTCCCATAGCCGCAGAAAAATACAAATCTCAAGTCGTGGTCTAAAGCCATAACTCTTTCGGGATCCATTTACACATAACAAGGCCATTAGAATTAAATACCTCCCAAATCAATCAAATTATGGTAGCTATCAAGCCCGCACGTACAACCAGCAACCACCTGTATCGTCGAAGGAACTGATCATTGCCACAATTATGCTGATTCAAACCATTACCAACCGATCCAACTTCCTCCAAATTACTCTTGACTTGCCTTATAAATAATTATAGCTCCATTCAAAAACATAATGAAATTCAATCAACACTCATCCCGAGTGACCCAAATCACGAGATCACATTGTCTTAATACCTACTGCAACAACTCGATCCTTAACCACACAACGGAGCCAAAATCCTTAGATATGGCGCTTACATCCTTGAACCTATTAGAACCACTATTAAGAGTCACCCACTCTGACCTGGTTCCGCGTATAATCAAGCTCCAACACTCTGTTATCACATGAACGCTCCCGAAGAAGCAAGTGGATGAATTCTTTTCCTTATACATTACATCCATAAGAAACATAAACTTTGAGTCTTCCGAAAACCTGCACATGAATCGATAAGGCAAAATATAGCACACATTCATCAACTTCTTTGCTCGAATTACCCCTAATATTTTCTTTTTCTTAGTCATAAATAACCCACCAATGCACTGAAAACCAAAAACCGCACAAGTAGACAACTTCGCGATCAAATCGTAGGTGGTGGTCTCCCCACTTAGCTTTAAGCTACAAGCATATAAATCTAGAATCCACGAAGATTCCTCCTTCCCAATTACTATGAGCTCGCACCATTAACTCGCCAAACCTCTCAAAATCTCTAGTTAAACTCTTCATAGAACATCCTGAATTATCAGCTGCAATTGACAATTTGACCTCCTGCTGGGTATTAAGTAGAACTCCTCGTAGAAGCTTCATCAGAAATCACGCAACCGCTGACCTGCTCACAAGAGATAGCCCACCTGTGGAAATTTCCATACCGAAATCTTCCAACGATGCCACATTAGGTACAACTACCACTAAAATCAGTAAACCCTCCTAAGCTTGTGCTTGTCCCCCAGCTGTAAGAGTCTGTTCATTTCCCATTGACATCCACTGAAAGTCCAACAATACGTTCCAAGCTCGAAGTCAAGTTGCATCTAAAATGAAAATCAAGTTTTCACACCCCTCTTCATTTCAGGAAAACTCCTCCTTGCCATATTCAATCTTCGTCAGTGCAATAGCCTCCATCCCAAATAAAATCCGTAGACCTAGTCACTTTCCACCATGATTCCCAAATCGCTCTAAACTTTTCTCAAGGCTTGTGACTATCCTACCACAGAAGCCATATGCTACTCCGCCACTCCCACTTCAGTTGAACTATCTCCTTAAGCAACTTCTCGACCTCTGTTTTTCATACTTGTCCTGCTAGAAATTCAATCACCACGAGACACCTCCCACCATGTCCCTCCTCATCCTTCACTACCCAAATGTTGCCTCAAATCAAACTCCATCTTAGTAGAACCTAAACTAATAAATTGCTACCAACTCTAAGCCTCCTCAAAGATCATCCTTCTCGAGCCATCAGCATTTGAAACATAGACTCGATTCTGAAACTGCTGCATATCGCCATATTTGACAACCGCTTCTTAGACACTAATTCACCACACCCTGCCTCGAAGGCGAACCAAAGAAGAACATAACCCCGACGAACTTAATGCGTTCAAACAAGGACGACGATACCACATCACAAGTGAAAATTCCACAACGCTCGAAAATATCAAGTCTCGTTACTCCATCAACAAAAGCTTAAACATCCATAGCCCGGTTGATTTTCATCTGCTGGAATTAGATGCCGAACCTCCAAGCCATGCACTGAGAAATCCTCCTTTCGAGTCATTCACTGCCTCGACACATAAACAAGCACCCTACCATTACATCAACACTGTGGGATAACAACGCATGAACATCATAATAATCTGTACATAGCGTCGAAATCATAGGAAATACAAATACTAAGCTGAAATAGAAGAACTCCTTTCCGCAAGGCGACGATAATAGCCTGCCCGAATACTTAGGGAGGAACATCCTGCACCACATCTGCAGTACCACTACAACTCCTCGATGCCTACTTGATAAAAATAAACTCTCCATGTCACATAAGATTGAGTAGGAAGGAAATTGAGGCATAAGCTCCAGTGGAATTTAACCGCACGAAGAGGAATTAAGAAGGGAAGTGCTCCAAACAGCCCTGTAGCCTCTCGAAGATAAGTACAGACGTCTCCATGCCGATCCAGAAGTCTCTATTAGACTTGCTCATGATTCGTGAGACCCAAGTGAACCTAGAGCTCTGATACCAAGCTATCACGACCCAAAACCTACTATAGGTCGTGATGGCGCCCAACGTCGCAGTTAGGCAAACCACCAGTGACCTAATAACTTAGTTATTCATTTTATTATTTTTAAAATCAAGATACTTGTTAGGTGGAGACGTAAATGCATTAAAGTCATAGGTCAATATAATTTAAATATTAAACAAGTAAAAGTGTATCGATGTTAAGTAGACCATAAAAATATCCTAGAACATCCTAAAACTCGGTGTCACAAGTGCCTGGACATTTATTAAGGAGTGCAATAATAATACAACATTTGTCCAGAATGTAAATAAGACAAGATAAAGTAAATAGTACGATGGAGACTCTTTGGGCTGTGATGCGTAGCTTGGAATGCAATTCACCGTAAAGTCTCCACAGCAGCAACACCTACGCGCCCAGATGAGCACCAAATGAACCTGTCAAATCCTGCATAATTAGTGCAGAAGTGTAGCATGAGTACGTAAATTAACCCGTACCCAATATGTATCTAGCCTAACCCTAGAGAAGTGGTGATGAGGGGTCGACATCGACACTTACTAGAGGTCCATTAAAGCAGTATGTTAAATCCTAGACAGATATGAAGCACAACAGTAATAGTGGGATAAAAACGATAACCAACATAATCTTTCAAAATTTTTTTAACGATATAAACTTCTCAATCTCGTATCCTATCTCTACATCTTGAAAAATGCCATGTGCCAATATCAAGTGAATAAGAAATACCATATAAAGTGCAAGGCATCAGTGGAAGAAAAATCTCATGAGTATTCGGACTGCTAGCGAATCAACGCATGATTATGCTGAGGTCATACGACCCGATCCCATAAGGAATATGATACTGCCGACGCGAAGGGCCTGACCCCATAATAATGTGTGCACTACTGAGGGTCGAACGACATGAACCATAGATGCATCTATTATACTACCAAGGCGAACGGCCCGCTCCCATAAGAGTGTGGTACATAATCCTTCTGAGGCATTCGGCCCGCTCCACAAGAAAGGAAAGAAATAATCAAATTACGAGGCATGTGCTTACGATTCAGTATATGAACACAAAGTGAGTATAACCTTTACCGTTTCTCAAATAACTTGCCAACAACTCAAGGTGATAAGGCTCGACTTCATATATACGCATATTTTTCGAAATCAGTTCAATTATAATTTCAATTAGTTAAACCAGCAAAACGAGTTCAAATAATTCAAATATTACATGATAAAGTCCTAAGTCTACCCGGACATAAACATGCTTTAGCTATGTACGAACTCTCGTCACCGTGCGTGCATAGCTCCCACAACAAGTAGCACATAAGAATATAACACCTATGGGGTAAATTACCCCTCACAGGGTTAGATAGGAGACTTACCTCGCTCTGAAGTTCCATAATCGGCTCCAACGCCTCTCTAACACCTCAACTCAAAGCCAAATATTCCAAAACTAGTCAAACAATGAACAACTCTATCAAAATATACTCCAATGCCTATAATTTAACAATTTATGGTGATTCTCAACTCTGCTCGAAAAGTAAACAAAGTCAAACCCTCAGGCCCACGTGCCCATATTTCAAAAATTCTTGAAGATTCACATTACCCGTAAAGTTACGAACTCAAATATACGATTTATCCCAAATTCCATGTCCAATTTCGT
Organism: Nicotiana obtusifolia; assembly: GCA_002018475.1. Taxonomy (NCBI): domain Eukaryota; kingdom Viridiplantae; phylum Streptophyta; class Magnoliopsida; order Solanales; family Solanaceae; genus Nicotiana; species Nicotiana obtusifolia. The sequence goes on from MCJB01006803.1 coordinate 86,785, forward strand.
GGAAAAAATCCAAAAATACCAAATTCTAGGTTTTCTACAAGAATCCCAAATGTCTACTAATTTCCATGTTTAAATCCATACATAAATCATGTATTTAACTCAAAATATGCGGGAATTACTTACCTTGACATGGATGAAGAAAATCTTCCCTCCAAGAGCTCAAAAAATCGCCCAACCAAATAAAAATGTGAGAGAAATGGTCTAAGTTTTCGGATTAAAAGCACCCCATTGCCCAGCGACCTTTGCACCTGCGGTCAACTAGCCGCTTCTGCTGCTCCGCACCTGCGGAAAATCCACCTGCCAGCTCAAGTTAGCAGCCCTCATTTCCACGCCCCAAGCAGCGCATCTGCGCTTCCACTTCTGCGGACCACAAGCGCTTCTGTGCTCACGCACTTGCATAATTAACTCGGCTCCTTCCCAGGCCTTCGTCGCCAAGCTTCGCTTCTGCAATCTCTTCTACGCTTCTGCGACGTCGCAGGTGAGAAATTTTCCTCTCACCTGTGCCTCCAGACCTCTTCCAAAAAAATAGCACCTGCGATGACCCATCCGCTCCTGCGTGACCGCACCTGCGGCCACTCCTTCCGTAAGTGCGAATACACCAGTCTTCGGCAGCAACAACATCTCCTCAAATCCGAATTCCAACCTGGTTTCAAACCCGAGGCCCTTGGGACCCCATCCAAACATGCTAACACATCCCAAAACAAGATACAGACTTAGTCAAAACCTCAAATCACGTCAAACATCATCAAAATTACGAATCGACTACGAAAACCTTTCGTTTAACTTTTCAACCTTCAAACTTCACCGAACGCATTCGAATTACACTTAAACATCCCAAAATGACGCCAAACTTTACGTATAGGTCATAAATCACAATACGAATCTATTCCAAGGCTCAGAACCTTACACGGACGTCAATAACATCAATATCCACTTGAAACCAAACTTATGAAATCCTAAAACCTTAAAAATGCCATCTTTCCAAATTAAGCGTCGAAATACTTCCAGACCACCCGATACTCAACCCGAACATACGTCCAAGTCTGAAATCATCATACGAACCTGTTGGAACCTTCACATCTTGATTTCGAGGTCCTTTACTCAAAATTCAAACCTTAGTCACTTCTTCCAACTTAAAGATTCCGAAATAAGAATTTTCCATCCAAATCAAATTTTGAACTTCCCGAAATTCAACTCCAACCACGCGTACAAGTCATAATACATGGAGTGAAGCTACTCAAGGCCTCAAATCGCCGAAAAATGCGCTAGGATAGTAATACATTCTTTGGACCAGTTTCCGATCATATTTCTTTGAGATTCTGTTAATCTCATAAAAAATTCTCATTTTTTTATCATCATCAGACAAATGATCTAAGTCTAAAGGTCTAATATTAAAACCTTTAAACTTTTCATCTTGTAATCTCTCAATATCTCCGAGACTCTTTAATTTGAAATGTTTTATATCAGGAGGGGGTTGGATACTTGGGGTAGCCAATTGTTCCTTACCCTTAGTATCTCTAGTAGCTATTTTCTAAATTTCAGAAAATAATTTATTAATTCTATCATGAATAGATATAATCTGTTCACCTAGGATACTCATATAAACATTATTATAATTATGTTGTTTAAGAATAGTATTAAAACGTTGAGCAGTAACTAGACCAGTATTATCATCAAATTATGGAAAGGCTGTAAAATAAAATACCTTTTCATCTTTTTTCATTTGAAAAGATTGTTGTGGAGGGAAAATTGATTTGGTAATTTCTCCACTACTGAGCTCATAATCTCTTTCTAACATGGAAATATAGCCATCCACATATTTTGACATAAACCAAGGAACAAAAGCAATTAGCTTGTTATGGTTGCTAATATCTTTATTAAAGTCTTCTTGGAAAAAGGTTGGTAATTCTTCATTGAAATTACTAAAAAATCAATTTATGAAATGTTCCCATCTAGGCTTAAAAAATTCTTCAGAAATTATTTTTCTTGCCGGTGATCCCGGACAAAAAGCTATTTGGTCGTCTATTATTTCAAACTTGTGGGAAAATCCATTTCAGACTCAGCTGGATCAAAATCTTGAATAGCATTAACAATATTATCTCTGTCAATCCTACTAGTTTCGATCCTATTATTATCCCTAATTTGTGATGTATATTCTCTAGATATAATATCTACAATATAATTAATTAGTGAAATATAAGAAGAATTAGATCTGTTTAGTCTAGAAGATAAACTGATATTATCAGTTTGAACAGATTCAGTGAATCTGATCTTTATAGTTCCATCAGAGGTCTGCTGATTTTTAGTGACCTATCTGTCTCCATTATATTGAGGAGCTACTACTTCCTCTATGACTCATTCTTTGGGAAAATCTATTTTATCCCATTTAATAGGCCTTATGGTAGTAACCTTAGATCTACAAAAATTAGTTTCTGTTAAAATAGTTTCATTTTTGAAATCCATAATTTGCACATACGATTTAAAGTTTATAAAGGCTTATAATAAATCCTATAACATATACATATAACTTCTGTACCTGGCATATGATCGTAGCCATGCAGCTTGATACTTAAAATTAAAGCATTCAAAGAGTTTTCATCACTCACATATATCTGCAGGTTAGGATAATAAACTGGGCCATAAGCCAAACTGGATTGTACGGTCCCTATGAGGGATTTTTTCCAGTTTTGATTTCTGCCATCTCTGATATGTAATGACCTGACCGGTCGTTTTGAGAATTAGCATCCTTTCCGGCTGCTTAAGGTCTCAAGCAGCTTCGTATTATGTGTTATGACTTACGTGTGTGGTCGAGTTCGGATTCCGGATGACTCGGGATTGATTTGGAAGAAGTATTCTTGCTTTAAAAGCTTAAGCGGTAAGAGTTGATTGGAATTTGATTTTAGGGTAGACAACTCCGAAATGGTGTTTTGACTATTCTAATAGCTTTGTACATTGGTTTTGGACTTAGGCGTGCGTCCGGATTTGGATTTGGAGGTTCGTAGGCTAATTTGATGCATTTCGGCGAAAATTGGAAAGTTGAAGGTTGAGAAGTTTGACCGGGAGTTGACTTTGGTGATATCGGATTGGATTTCAATTACGGGAGTAGGATTAGTTTCATTATGTCATTTGGGACTTGTGTGCAAAATTTGGGTTCAATTTGGGTTGAATTGATATGTTTCGGTGCGGGTTTTAGAAGTTGGAAGAATTGAAAATTCATAAGTTTGATTCGAGGTGCGATTCATAGTTTTGACGTTGTTTGATGTGATCTGAGACCTCGAGTAGGTTTGCGTTATATTAAGGAACTTGTGGGTATGCTTGGACGGAGTATTTTTGACAAGCTTCGGAACATTTTCATGCTTTGAGCAGGTCTGGTTCAGGTGCTTTTACCTGCGACATTTTAGAGCGCATGAGCGGCTCTGCTTCTATGTGAGTTTGGTTGCTTCTTCAATGATTGAGGCCTGGGCGGAGGTCCACTTCTGCGAGTGAGGGTGCATAGGTGCGTCGGTTGCACTCGCGTGTAAATGGTCGTAGGTGCGAGAGTGTCCGCTTCTGCGGCGTCGCAGATGCGACTTCTCCTTGCATAGATGCCGCCACTGGTCTAGCAAGTATTAACCGCAGATGCGAGCCTTTTCTCGCAAATGCAAGGCCACAGATGCGGTATTTATGTCCGCAAATGCGAAAATCCTAGACAGAAGGTTGTAATTTGAGGGTTTTCCATTTTCACCACATTTTGAGTTAGAGGCCTTGGATTTGAGCGATTTTTTGTGGGGTTTTCAAGCAAATCATAGGGGTAAGCGTTCTTTATACGAGATATATTATATTTCATGATTCCTTAATTATTTTTATCATTAAATTAGTGAATTAAATGAAAGAAAATGGGAATTTTTGTAAAATCTTTCAAAAGTGTAAAATGAGGATTTCAAGGACGATTTTATATCTGAAATTGATAATTTTGGTATGGTTGGACTCGTATCAGAATCGGTGTTCGGGTTTTGTGAATTTTTATCGGATTCTGAGGTGCGGGCCCGAAGTTGACTTTTGGGTTGACTATTTTATTTTAATCAAAGACCGAAGCTTTATTATTTGAAATTATTATGATATGAAGTTATTTTGGCTAAATTTGAGTTGTCCGAAGGTTGTTTCACACAAGAAGGTCACTTTAGAGTATTGGTCTAGCTTTGTTGAGGTAAGTATCTTGCCTAACTTTGTGGGGGAACTACCCCTTAGAATTTGAGTTATTTGTGCTAATTGTGTGAAGTGAAGGCCGTGTACTTGATTTGACGAGTACGTACTCGGGCTCATTTATGAAAATTTGACCGTTTTGGTTCTTAGGTTCTTATGTCCACTAAAAAGAAAGTTGTCTTATCGTGTTAAATCCTCCATTTACTAAATTTACCCTTACGTGTCTTAATTGGAGTTGATTGATTTATGTTCTATCCTTGTTACCAATAAACTCTTATGTGCCTTAATTGTAGTTGTCACCACTATTATTGACATGTTGTCCTTTTCGTAATTGCTTATCCTTATTTGAAGTAATTGATGTCTTTTCCCTAATTGTTGGACTTTAATTGAAGTTATTGATGTCTTTTCTGTAAATGCTTAACCTTAATTGAAGTTATCGTTGTCCTTTCCGTAATTGGTTAACCTTAACTGACGTTTTGCTATCCCTTTCATTGTTAACTTATCCATATTTGGAGTCATTGATTCATACTATCACTCTTATCGTCGAGTTGTACATATGTGGAATAATTGTTGCACACTATCTCTCCTGTTGATGAGCTATTCTTGTTGAAACTATTATTCTCTATTATGTCTTTCATTGTAATCTCATGCTTCTATTTTCTTATGTTCTGTAGTTCTTGTGTTAATTTACTTGCTGTACTCTCGTGTTATTGCTGTTATTGTTATTGTTGTACTCAGTGTTGTCTAGCCTAGGTCTATGCATGGTTGTGGTATTGAAACTATTTTGAGGAAAAGTTGTGGCATACGGGCACTTGTGGTGAAAGACCTTATATGGTGTTGTTATGTTTTGGCACATATCGTATTGTTGAGAGGATTGTCAGGGTGTTCGTATGCGAGTTGTCCATGCTATTGTTATTATTTATATTTGCACATGCAGCTTGAGAAGGCGGGCTAGGCGGGCTATATATGTGGTTTGCGCATGTGGCGAGACAAGGTGGAAATATTATTATGCGCATGCAGCGAGACAAGGCGGGCTTTTACTTTATTGTTGCGCACATGACGAGACAAGGTGCTATGTCGGGGAATGATTTATGATGACTTGTGATGGCCTGAGGGCATTGTTATTGATGATATTTGTGTAGTGTTGTGCCTATCTTGTGCTAGTTATTCATTATACATTTTGTGGTGATTGTTCCCTATCTGCCATTCATTGTCTATACTCTTACTTGTTGACTTGAGTTGTGATAGAACACTTGCACAAGCATACATGTAATTTATCACTCATATCAATTTAAGAAGATGAATCCTGTTGTCCTGGACCATTTACATGCACTCTCATTTACTTTCCCTTGGTGTGTGAGTTGTTCTATTAGCACGTGAGTTGTCCGTGCGATCATGAGTCATTTTTATTGTTGGTACGTGAGTTGTCCATGCGGATATTTGATATTTTCACTTCCTTGGTATGTGAGTCGTCCATGCGGTAATGAATTGTAATGTGGGCACGAGATGCCAAGTGATTAGGGTTTACGAATTGGGTAAAAGTGGTTGCCTTTGTTGAGTTGTTACTTATTCCCTTTACTTGGTTTCACCGGACTTAAACTGTGATCAGCTTACTTTACGACATTATTACTTGATTTCCCCCTGTTGTTAATCATTTTTCCTAGTATTTTATTACAGTATTGTATTGTTACCTTTATCATGCTTAGCTTAATGTTGACATTGCTTTTTTTCCTGTTAGCCTCACATTCGTACTTGTATAGATTACTTGGTCTAGTCGGTGTCTTGACTATCTCTCATCAGTACTTTAATAAAATTAGTCTTGATACTTATTGGGTACCACTGTGGTGTACTCATGCTACACTTTCTGCATATTTTTGTGCAGATCCAGGTAATACAAAGTTGGTTGATCATTAGCTAGTTGTTCGGACTTCGCTGTGGAGACTCAAGGTATACCTGTTGTCGCGTTCGTCAGCCTCGGAGTCACCTTCTGATATTGTACTTGTACTGTTTATTTCTATTCTGAAATAGTTGTACTTAGAAGACTTTCTAGTAGACTCAGTAGAGCTTATGATTTGTACTACCGGTTTTGGGATTGTAAGCTTTGTATAGAAATTTCTATTTCATATTTAACAGTTTTTGGTTGAATTTTGCTATTAATTCGGCAAGTGTTAAGCTTACCTAGTCTTAGACACTAGGTTCCATCACGACATCACACGGTGGAAAATTAGGGTCGTGACAAGTTGGTATCAGAGCTCTAGGTTTATAGGTTCTAAAGTTACAGGCAAGTTTAGTAGAGTCTTACGGATCGGTACAGAGACATGTGTACTTATCTTCGAGAGGCTATGAAACTATTAGGAAAATTCCACTTCTTTCATTCCTATCGTGCAGATTTGTTGATTTTGAAGCTTGAGCCTTTGTATATCTATTCTCTCACAGATGATGAGGACATGCGCTACCAGATCAGCTTAACGGACACCCGCGCCCCCTGCTAGAGCCACGAGAGGTAGAGGCCGAGGTAGAGGCTGAGGAGGGGAATGTGCTGCAGCTAGAGCACCTGCTAGAGTAGAAGTTGAAATACCGCCAGTAGCTTCGGTTGGGGGACATGCACCGAAGGCACCTGTTGTGACCCCCGGACGTTAGGAGACTTTAGCGTAGTTCCTGAGCATTGTTTGGTACATTGGCTTAGGAGGGATTGATCTCTGTTGCACCAGATACTTTTCCGATTGGAGGAGGAGCTCAGACTCCCACCGCCTTTTTGTCTAGAGCAGCGGGCTCACATTGGTCAGGTTTCGAGTGTGGTGCCGGTGCAACCTATTATTCCGCTTTAGCCTGAGGTCAGGCCAGGGGCATTAGAGGAGGAACAGAAGAGGCTAGAGAGGTTCAAGAGGTATAGTTCACCTACTTTCAGTGGCATAACTACCGAAGATGCACAATATTTTATAGTGAAGTGTCACCGTATTCTCCGCACCATAGGTATCGTGGAGATGAGAGGAGTTTCTTTAACTACATTTCAGCTGTCGAAAGCGGTATATTAGAGGTGGAAAGAATACGAGTCGGGTAGCCCGGCCGATGCAGCTTCACTTTCATGGACTCAATTTTCAAAGATGTTCTTGAGAGAGTTTGTTCCCCAAACCCTTCAGGATGCATGGCGCGTAGAGTTTGAGCAGCTGTGTAGGGCACTATGTTAGTGTCAGAGTATGCCGTTAGATTTAGTGATTTGCCCAGACACGCACCTACTTTGGTTTCTACAGTTAGAGAGCGAGTTCGCAGATTCATTAAGGGGCTCAGTCATGATATTCGGTTCAGCATGGCTTAGGAGTTAGAGATGGATATTCCATTTTAGCAGGTGGTAGAGATCACTCGCTAATTAGAGGGCATGGGGGACCAGGAGAGAGAGGACATGCAGGGTCAAAAGAGAGAGGTCAGGGAGGCTAAGAGGCATCTAGACCGAGGACCTACTAGTCCATATTTTGGAGGCAGGGTACGGAATGGTATAGGTTTTGTGGGTCATCCATTTTAGTTTGCACTTCAGGGTCCGCACGGTGTTTCAAATACCTATGTGTCTCAGAGTACCCGTACTGGACAGCTTCCACAGCCACGTCAGTGGAGCGGTTACTTTGAGTGTGGAGATACCCGCCACATGGTGAGAGATTGTCCAGGACTCCGGCCAGACATGTCACATTAGGGTATTCAAGCTATGAGTTTTGCTTCAATTGCTACTATGCCTGCACCGTTAGATTAGGGTGCAAGTCAGGCAGGTAGAGGGCACCCTAGAGGGGAGGCCCGGCCCGTTGACATGATTTCCACGGTAGGGCTAAGGCTGATGCACTAGATGGTGTTGTTATAGGTATCGTTTCGATTGTTATAGAGGAGCATCATTCTTATTTTGACTTGGTTCTGCTTATTGGGGTGAGTCCTCTTATATTGCTTCACATATGGGTGAGTTTCGTGATTTTCTACTCTGCTTATGTGTTTACCCTGTTGGGAGATTCTATAGTGATACGCCGTGTCGTTTTGTTTTATTCATTATTTAGGGCTATGAGACTAGAAGTGATTTTCTGTTATCCATTACGGTAGGTTTTGATGTGATTTCTGGGTGGTTGGTTATGATTCGTGATTTAGATGCTCTACTAGTGTGGGAGTTCAATATGTGTTGTGATTTTTCTAGTGGAACTGAACTAGTGGAATGTTTCGGTTGGTATGATGTGTATTCTACTTGTGATTCAGAGCTGAGGATGGGGTCCTCGTGTTTTCATGTGGTTTGATATGTTTGAACCAGGCTATGTGCCGCGGTGGAATTGTATTAGGATGAGATCCTTGTGATTAGTTCATAGTCTTGATTCTCCACTGTGGAATTGATTAAAGTATGATGATGATAGGGAATGGTGCCTGTCGGACTTGTTTGATAGTTCTCTCATGTGTTTCTCTTTGCATATTCAGTAATTTTCATGTTGTGCTTATTGGGTTTTAGCTTGCGAGGTGGGTGCCCAGGTGGCATTAGAGGTGACTTGTTGATTCGGGTGAATACTTATGAGGTCTTCGTGTTTCTTGCGTCGTTGTTGGTGTTGTGGAGGTCTGGCATGAGGTTTTAGCTGAGATGAAGTTATTTGCCGGTGTTGTATTTGATTATGGGCAGCTATTGTGATAAGAGATGTTGTTATGAACATATGTGTAGTGTGTTACGTCGTGTGTTTGTACCTGATCGGTGTAGGCATGACTTGTTGCAGCTGGTTGAGGCTGACACCATGTGTTGATGTGGAAATCGGGTCTTTTGGAAATGATCAGATGGAGAGAAATTTGGTTCTAAGGTGTAGCACTGTCAGTGGAAGAAATAACTTTTAGTTGAGATGGTGTTGTCGGGCCTACGTGGATTGGGGTGATGTGGGATCACCCGCGAGTAAATGGATGATGAGTACATTCAGTGATTGATGACCTCGGAATGATTTTTGCCACATTCGAGGGCGAACGTTCATTTAAGAAGGGGAGGATGTAACAATCCGACCATTCATTTTGATAATTAGCGTCCCCTTTGGTGGCTTAAGGTCTTGAGCAGCTTCGTATTATGTGTTATGACTTGCGTGTGTGGTCAAGTTCGGATTTCGGATGATTCGGGATTAACTTGGAAGAATGGTTCTTGCTTTAGAAGTTTAAGTGGTAAGAGTTGACCGGAGTTTGACTTTTGGATGGACGACTCTAAAATAGTGTTTTGACGATTCCAATAGCTTCGTATGGTGATTTTGGACTTAGGCATGTGTTCGGATTTGGATTTGGAGGTCCGTAGGCTAATTTGATGCATTTCAGCAAAAATTGGAAAGTTGAAGGTTTGGAAGGTTGAGAAGTTTGACCATGAGTTGAATTTGTTGATATCGGGTTTGGATTTCGAATCCGGGAGTAGGATTTGCTTCGTTATCTCATTTGCGACTTGTGTGCAACATTTGGGTTCATTCGGGGTTGAATTGATATGTTGCGGCACGAGTTTTAGAAGTTGGAAGATTTGAAAATTCATAAGTTCGATTCGAGGTGCGATTTGTAGTTTCGACGTTGTTTGATGTGATTTGAGTCCTCGAGTAGGTCCGCGTTATGTTATGGAACTTTTTGGTATGCTTGGATAAGGTCCCGGGGGCGCCGGGTGTGTTTCAGACGAGCTTCAGATCATTTTCGTGCTTTGGGCAGGTCTGGTTCTTGTGCTTCGCACCTACGACATTTTGGAGCGCAGGTGCGGCTTGGCTTCTATGTGAGTCTGGTCGCTTCTGCAATGATTGAGGCCTGGGCAGAGGTTCGCTTCTATGAGTGAGGGTGCGCAAGTGCATAGGTCGCACCAGCGTGTAAATGGTCGCAAGTAGGAGAGTGTCCGCTTCTGCGGTGTCACAGAGGCTACTGGTCTAGCAAGTTGGAACCGCATATGCGAGCCTTTTCTCGCAAATGCGAGGCCGCAGTTGCGGCATTTCTGTCCGCAAATGCGTAAAGCCTGGACAGAAGGTTACAATTCAAGCGTTTTCCGTTTTCACCACATTTTGAGTTAGAGGCCTCATATTTGAGCGATTTTTCGTGGGGTTTTCAAGCAAATCGTTGGGGTAAGTATTTTTTATCCGAAATTAATTATATTTGATGATTCCATAATTAATTTTTATCATTAAATTAGTGAATTGAATGAAAGAAAATGGAAATTTTTGTAAAATCTTTCAAAAAGTGTAAAATGAGGATTTGAAGGACGATTTAATATCGAAAGTTGATAATTTTTGTTTGGTTGGACTTGTATCGGAATGGGTGTTTTGTATATTTTTATCGGGTTCCGAGGTGCGGGCTCGAGGTTGGCTTTTTAGTTTTAATCAAAGACCTAAGCTTTATTATTCGAAATTATTTTTTATGAGTTTTATTTATGAAATGAAGTTATTTTGGCTAGATTTGAGCTGTCTGGAGGTTGTTTCACACAAGAAAGTCATTTTAGAGTATCGGTCTAGCTTCTTTGAGGTAAGTATCTTGCCTAACTTTGTTTGGGGGGACTACCCCTTAGGATTTGAGTCATTTGTGCTAATTGTGTCATGTGAAGGCCGTGTACGTGAGGTGACGAGTACGTACTCGGGCTTATTTGTGGTAATTTGACCATTTTAGGCTCTTAGGTTCTTATGTCCACTTAAAAGGAAATTGTCTTATCATGTTAAATCCTCCATTCAATAAATTTAAACTAACGTGTCTTAATTGGAGTTGATTGATTTATGTTTTACCCCTGTTGCCAATAAACTCTTATGTGCCTTAATTGAAGTTGTCGCTTCTCTTACTGCATGTTGTCCTTTCCGTAACTGCTTATCCTTAATTGAAGTTATTGATGTCTTTTCCGTAATTTTTTAACCTTAATTGAAGTTATCGATGTCTTTTTCGTAAATGCTTAACCTTAATTGAATTTATCATTGTCCTTTCCATAATTGCTTAACCTTAACTGACGTTTTGCTATCCCTTTCATTGTTGACTTATCCTTATTTGGAGTCATTAATTCATGCTATCTCTCTTATCGTCGAATTGTACATATGTGGAATCATTTTTGCGTACTATCTCTCCCCTTGTTGAGCTATTCTTGTTGAAACCATTATTCTCTATTATGTCTTTCATTGCGATCTCGTTCTTCCATTTCCTTGTGTTCTGTAGTTCTGGTGTTGATTTACTTGCCGTACTCTCGTGTTATTGTTGTTGTTGTTGTACTCAGTGTTGTCGAGCCGAGGGCTATGCATGGTTGTGGTATTGAAACTATTTTGAGGAAAAGTTGTGCCATATGGGCACTTGTGGTGAAAGACCTTATATTGTGTTGTTATGTTTTGGCACATGTGGTATTGTTGAAAGGATTGTCGGGGTGTGCGCACGTGAGTTGTCCGTGCTAATGTTATTATTGTTATTTGCACATGCGGCATGTCAAGGTGAGTTGTATGTGTGGGTTTGCGCATGTAGTGAGACAAGGTTGAAATATTATTATGCGCGTGCGGCGAGACAATGCGCGCTTTTACTTTATTGTTGCGAGTGGCGAGACAAGGTGGGCTATGTTGGGGAATGATTTGTGATGACTTGTGATGGCCTGCGGGCGTTGTTATTGATGATATTTGTGTAGTGGTTTGCCTACCTTGTACGAGTTATTCATTGTGCATTTTGTGATAATTGTTCCCTATGTGCCATTCACTGTCTCTACTCTTACTTGTTGACTAGAGTTGTGATAGAACACTTGCACAATCATACACGTAATTAATCACCCATATCGATTTAAGAAGATGTATCCTGATGTCATTGACCATTTACATGTACTCTCGCATGATGACTTCCAACTGGCGAATCATGACATGCTTTCAAGATCGGTGTCATCTCTTCCTCCGGAACACACCTTCGAATGATGTTGTCCGCGCACACACGGAATAAGAATGGTTCCTCCCAATAATAATTACGAGAGTCCCTCAAGAACTTTTTCTTCTGGTACGATTCCAACCCTTCCGGAATGAAATCACTAACAATGTAGTTAGCGATATCAGCATACCATGGTGCCATTGAACTTGATATCATCAATATTTGCTCATCTGGAAAGGAATCATTGATCTCCAGCTCTCCTGTCCATCTCCCTGCTTCTTCCAATCTAGAAAGATGATCTGCTACTTGGTTTTGGGTGCCTTTACGGTCCAAAACTTCAAAGTCAAACTCTTGTAGTAGCAGTACCCATCGGATGAGTCGAGGTTTAGCATCCTTTTTCGCCATTAAATAACGAAGCGCAGCGTGATCAGTATATACAATCACTTTGGAGCCCAACAGATATACACGGAACTTCTCAAAGGCATAGACAATTGCTAACAGTTCCTGCTCCGTTACGGTATAGTTCATTTGTGCTCCATTCAGCGTCTTGCTAACATAATAAACCGGATGAAGAATTTTGTTGTGCCTCTGCCCCAACATCACCCCAATAGCTACTCCGCTAGCATCACACATCAACTCAAAAGGTAATGACCAATCTGGTGTAACTATGATAGAAGCAGTGGTCAGTCTCCTTTTCAGCTCTTCAAAAGCAGCAAGGCATTTAGCATCAAAGATAAACTTAGTATCTTTCTCTAAGAGTTTACACATTGGATGTGCAATCTTTGAGAAATCTTTTATAAATCTTCTATAAAACCCCGCATGCCCCAAAAAACTACGGATACCTTTCACTGACGTGGGAGGAGGAAGTTTGGAGATGATTTCAATCTTAGCTTTATCCACTTTAATACCATTGCTGGAGATTTTGTGCCCCAAAACAATACCTTCGTCCACCATAAAGTGGCATTTTTCCCAGTTTAACACAAGGTTTGTTTCCTCACATCGTTTCAACACTGCTTTGAGATTTTTCAAACATGATCAAATGTTTCCCCAACTACTGAGAAATCATCCATAAAGACTTTGAGGAAGTCTTCCACCATATCCGAAAAAATCGACATCATGCACAGTTGGAATGTAGCTGGAGCGTTGCATAAACCGAAGGGCATGCGACTGAAAGCAAAAGTCCCATATGGACAGGTGAAGGTTGTCTTTTCCTGATCCTCCAAAGCAATGTTAATCTGATTGTACCCAGAATATCCGTCGAGGAAGCAATAAAAGGATTTTCCAGCTAGCCGATCAAGCATTTGATCAATAAAAGGCATAGGGAAGTGATCCTTGCACGTGGCACTGTTGAGCTTTCTGTAATCCATGCATACTCGCCATCCAGTTACGGTTCGTGTTGGAATCAGCTCATTTTTTTCATTAGTTACCACGGTCATACCTCCTTTCTTTGGCACACACTGTACTGGGCTTACCCATGAGCTATCAGCAATTGGGTACACAACTCCTGCATCTAGCCATTTTATGATCTCGTTCTTCACCACTTCTTGCATAGCTGGATTCAATCTTCTCTGATGCTCTACGCTTGGCTTTGTTCCGTCTTCAAGTTGAATTTTGTGCTCATAAATTCCAGCTGGAATGCCTCGGATGTCCGCTATCGTCCATCCGATTGCCTGTCTATGTTCCTTAAGCACTTTCAACAACTGCTCTACCTGCACATCATTCAACAAAGACGACACAATTACCGGTAAAGTATTATTAGAACCAAGAAATTTGTACCTCAAATGCGAAGGGAGTGGCTTAAGCTCTAATTTGGGCGGTTCAATAATTGAAGGCTTTGCTGGAGGCGTGGCTCGATTCTCCAAATCTAGTGACAGTTTGGGTGGAGTATATGAATACGAACCGCGCCTCTAATGCATTTACTGATTCCATGAAACCATCCAAATCATCCCATCAAAATTCACTAATATAGCCGCCAAGGCTTCACCAAAACACTGTTCTTCCATTTTTGTATCCACAGCCTCGTCAACTTCATCAATAATGCCGATTTCCGCTGGCATCTTCATCCCCTTGCTCGCTTGGAACGTGACTTCTTCATTACTGACCCGGAATTTTATTTCATTTCGTTCCGAGTCCATGAGAGCTCTTCCCGTAGCTAAGAAGGGTCTTCCCAAAATAATGGGGATTTCCTTGTCTACAGCACAATCAAGGATAACAAAGTCGGCTGGAATCTGAAATTTCCCAACCTTAACAATCACATCGTCCACAATACCCACGAGTCTCTTGATAGACCGATCAGCCATCTGCAACCTCATGCTAGTGGGCCTTGGCATTCCTAGCCCGGCTTATTTGTAAAATGCTAAAGGCATCAAATTTATACTGGCTCCATTGTCACACACCTTGGCAAAATCGCGTACTCCAATAGTACACGGAATGGTGAAAGCTCCTGGACCCTCCTTCTTCTGGATTGGGTTTGTTGCTATGATGGAACTTACTCTGTGAGTTACATTTACCACTTCATTCCGGGTAGTCCTCTTTTTCGTGATCAAGTCCTTCAAGTATTTAGCAAATCCCGGCATCTCTTGGAAAGCTTCCAAGAAAGGTATGTTAACTGATAGCTGTTTGAGCATGTCATAGAACTTCTCAAATTTGTTATCTTCAGCTCTCCTTATAAGTCGCTGGGGGAATGGTGGAGGAGGTCTAGGAATCGGTGGAAGAACGATTGGTGTTTCTTCCACCTTATCCTTTACCTCTTCCCGACTATCCTCAGTTGTCACTACAATTTCTGGATTTTCAGCTACCTCAACAACATTCCTTCTTGCAGCAACACTTTCGCTTTCAACCTTCGTCTGAAATTCTGCAGCAGCATCTTTCACCTGTACTGTCTTACCACTCCTTGTCGTGACAGCCATGATGTGAGCAGTAGGACAACTTCCACCTCCTTTAGGATTTGCAATTGTATCACTAGGAAGTGTCCCTTTTTGCGGTAGATATTGCTCACGAGAGAGATCCCTCATTTGCAATTCCAATTTCTGGATAGCTGCTGTGTGGGAGCCAACCAATTCAGTCATATTTTTCATTGAGGTGTCTGACTTTTCTTGGTTTTGTATAATCCTCTCGAGCATACTTTCCAACTTAGAGTCACTAGATGAGCCCTGATTTGAATAATGCCCTTTCGGAGGAACATAAGGATTGGAACTCCGATTTTGAAAATGGTTGTTGTTGTTCCAATTACCTTGATTAGGCCCAGTCGGATCACTTCGCCATTGTTGGGGACCTTGCCCTTGCGGGTTTGGCCTCCACTGATTTTGTGATGTTTGACCCTGATAGGGCTGCCTTTGATATCCACCATGAGTATTGTTTACAAAATTTGCTTCTTCAAAATCGTCACCATGTGCTGGTAGCACATCCTCCATAGCATTAATTTTCTTTTTTCTGATTCTCAGTGAAGAGCTTAGTCAAGACATTTACATTAGTTGCCAGCTCAGCGATCACTTGGTCTCTTTCTTTGTTTTCTTTGATCAAATTGCTCATGGAAGGAGACCCAATTGTGATACCACCTGTACTGTCCTTAGAATGCCAATCTTGATTATGTTTGGCCATTTTGTCTAGAATCTGAGTAACTCTAGCAAAAGTCTTGTCCATGAAAGAACCAGCTGCGGCATTCTTAGCTATAGATTGGTTCATAGGGTCCAATCCCATGTAAAACTTTTCCAGCAAAATGGAGTCTGGAAAGCCATGGTTCGGCGACCTCACCAAATATAGCTTGAATCTTTCCCATGCCTCGTGCAACTGTTCACCTGGCAGTTGTTTGAAGAAAAATATTTTGTCCCGGAGCTCTGATTTCTTGCTTTGTGGAAACCACTTCGACAAGAAAGCCCGGACCAACTCAGGCCAAGAATGGATGGAATTCGGCGGAAGATTTTGCAGCCATTTTCTTGCATCTCCAACTAATGAGTACTTAAAGCATCTAAGCCGCAATGCATCGTCAGAAACATTATTCTGCTTGTGCGTTGCGCAAACACCTAAGAAATTTCTTAAGTGCTGGGTAGGATCATCATCAGTAGAATTTCTGAAATAACCCTCAGCTTTTAGCATTAGAATCAACCCATGTTCAACTTTGAACGTAGCAGCACCTATAACTAGAGGTACTATAGCATTGGTATCTTCTATGTATTCCTCAATGTCGGCAAACAGATTCTCTTCATTTTCGATATCCACATCACCTATATGCTCAGCCATCTTTTCCTACCTACAACCACCAAAATAAACAACGTGCAATCAAGTGGAATTAGACTTATAGCAAAATATACACTAATCAAAATTTCAAAACCGTATTCCCCGGCAACGGCGCCAAAATTTGATCCGCTCAAATTACACCTTAAGAATAGTGTAAGCGATCGATGTCAAATATAGTAACCCAACTAGGTTGGGGTCAAATCCCACAGGGAATAGGCATGAAACGAATATCCGATTAACGTAGTATTTCGCTTAGTCTTAATTCGATCAAGTAACAAAATAGAATATATTGAAGTTGACTAAGTAAAGATGATTAAACTAATAATTGCTGATTGAAAAGAATAACTGAATAAACTTATGAAGTCGAGATACTAAGGTTATGCTCCCCCTAATGTAGTAGAATGTATTGATATTGATCTTAATTCCCGCTCTTGATATGCAATTGGGTCTTAATAGTGGTGCTATACAATATTTCCAATATCTAGACAATGTATCCTTTTATGATTCTTCCGAATACATTAAAGTCGAAATAACAAATACCCAATTATTTGCCAACTTAAAATCTTCTTATTCCTAAGTGATTTTATTAGACAAGGGTTAAAGCCTTAAATCGTCGTTACTTATTTCTACCAAACTCTATCTCCCTTTTCCAAGATCAATAGTGTAAATTGGCACCCGTTAATGTTTGCAACCACTAACGATTCAATTAAGAACGAGAAATAAATAAACATCAAGCTTCTTACGAAATTGGGATCAAAATCAATTGTTCAATAACATTCTACCTATCTAGGGTTCACAACCTGAGTATTGAAATTTAGCTACACATATTTAGAACTAAAGAATGAATAACAGAAATTGAATTCATCTTACAAAAAAATAAGGATTCCCAAGTTTTGATCACCCAATTCTCTCCCTAGTTGCAATTAACCAAAAGCACTCTCTTTTCACTCTGAAAATCTGACAAGACTCCCTGTACATAACCCTAGAGAGGCTATTTATAGAGGCCCAAAAACTGAGGTGAATTGAAATAACAGCTGGGCCGACTTTGTCTTCTGCGATCGCATTCCTGTCGCATATCAGGAATGCGGTCCGCAGAAATGGCATCTTGTATCGCAGACTGCCCCAGTACTTTTCCTTCCCATCGCATTTCAGAATGCGAACCGCAGATTAATTCTGCGATCGCAGAATGCGATCGCTATTCCTTCGATTTTTCACCTAAGACTCTGTCTGCATCTGCGGCGATAATGCGATGCGCATTTTCATTCTGCGATCGCATTGTCGACAACTTTCTTCTACTAACTTCGGCTTGAGTTTCTGCCTGACTCTGCGATCAACAATCCAATTCTACGACTCGCAGATCCACTATGCGGTCGCAGAATTACTCCTGTTGTATTGTTGGCCTCTTTTCTTGCCTTGGCACAACTTTTGGCCTTCTTTTCGCGCTTTTGGGTTTCTTGCATCCATGTACTGAAACTAAACGAAAACTAAGTAAATAACGTGATAATTATCAAGTAGAACAAGCAATTTCTAATCAAATAGTATCAATATGTGCCGAAATTCCCCGGCACATCACTGATAACCCTGTGTACCTGCAAATCTAGCAAAATAGTTACAGGGGAATAGGGATGGGGAATAGCAAGGATGCTATTGTGTCTGCACTGTCCACTGCTTCTATTTCCAACTCTTCTTTTTTCCCTACGACTACTGTTAACTGTATTGTGTGTGTCGTGTACTACTGGAAACTGTGGGATGCTGGTGTCCAAAACTTTTCAAAACACTGTCACTACTGCTCTTCCCTGGTACCACTGTCCATTATCCTTGAGGTTTGTGCATCCATGTCTAAAGTGTTTGTTGTGTGTGTTTGCTGGATTACTGGTTTCCAAACACCTGCTTACTACCTGCAAAGTCTTAATCATCCTGAGCATCAAAACTGTTAGAAAGCAAGTGTGGTGGGCATATGACTTTTTTAGCTTTTCTATGCCTAAAAGCTGGAATACCCTTAAAATCAAGTTGTATCTGGCCTCTCACTTGTGCAGGCAAGTTCATTTGATCAGTGTAGTGTGTAGTGGAATTCAGATCATGACTCATCTTAGAGAGTATATCAGCTGGACAGTTAGCTTCCCTCATCACATGGGTACATTCAAATTGCTCGCACTGTTGGAGCAGTCTGATTGTCTTTTTTACTAGCATGCATACTGTCCAAGGAGGTGTTATTATCTTAGTTAGCCATTTCACTAGGAGTTGTGAGTCACTTTCAATATGGATTTTGGTGTATCCATTGTCTACACACCATTGTATGCCTATGTGTGCTGCTTCTGCTTCAGCCTGATTGTTGGTACCTTCCCCTAATGAGCTTGAGATTGCGTGGATAAAGTGTCCTTGATGATCTCTAGTGATAATCCCTGCCCCTATCTTCCCTGGATTGCCTAAGGCACTACCATCTGTATTAATTTTAACAAAATCCAGTGCTAGCTTGTGCCAAACAACTTGTTTCACAGTGATCTGGTGCTTTAAGCTCTTAACAGTAGGATAAACATCTATCCAGTTTGATGGCCAGTTAAAATTGGGATAAGAAGTTCTTAGCAAAATGTGGAGGTCAGAGTGAATAGAGTACAATGTTCTTGTCACAGAGGAGGTTTTGCCTCCATATTTGGCTCCACACCTATTTTTCCACAGATTCCAGCATATAATAATTGGCATTGTATCAAGAATTAGCTTATGGACTTCATTTTCTTTCCTTTGGAGCCACCAAGTCATTAGAAGCATCTTCAGTGATTGATTGTAGTGAAGAATTCCTACTGTTAACTTCCGAGGTCGTTTACTCAAAAGTCCAACAACAATCAATTCTTCCCACATAAATCTTCTGAAATTAGAATTTTCTTTCAATATAATTCCCAAACTTCCCGAAATTTAATTCCGACCACATTTACAAGTCACAATACCTGAAGTGAATCTACTCAAGGCCTCAAATTGCCGACGACGCGCTAGAGCTCAAAACGACCGGTTGGGTCGTTACATTCTCCCCCACTTAAACATACGTTCGTCCTCGAACGTGCTAAGGACTGCTCCGGAGTGGTCTAGAATCACTGTTTAACACTTTGTGCGCCTACCCGTGCCACCACAATCCAGTTGAACACATTAGCTCGAATCCAACTGAAGATCCTCCCTTTTTATTAGCCAATAAACCTTAGGACAAAATTCCAATCTCTGAATTCCTCTACAGGTCGTGATCCTAACATACGAACACCGTACCAATCACCATGCACTGTACCAAACATGATCATGCATCCATGCTGAAATTACACCATGCACTACATAAGTCGGTTATCCACAATAACATCCTTCGACCACAATAGCACGAATCTGGTGCCCGCAATGCGTCTCATGACACATATAAATCATGTTCCAACTCTCGCAATACTTACACGACAAAAGAGACGTGTAGAAACTCATAACCACCTGCCGAATCAATAATTCATGAGTCTCTCCTCTTGACGAGATCCATTATCTCATTCTGAATGAAATAGCGATTATTTCCCATTAATGTACCTTATATAATTCTGATTGCTCAAATTTCAGGTCCAATAATCTTGTCTCACCCAGCACAAGCTGCTCAGGCAATAAGCAGCCTCGACCACTGACTCAAATCTCATATGACGCCATCAATTCGCTGACAAGCTACAACTCGAATACGACATATAAGGAGGAACAAACTCTGGAAAAAAGAATTACCTAGCTCGCGTAACGAATAAACGGTCGAACTGATGTTATGAACCCTTCTCATAGACGAGAAACAAAATATGCAGGAATAGATATAGGGAATCGTACTCAACATAACACTGTTGTGATGTGCAACCCGATCCAAACGTGATAGCATTGCAGCTTGCAACCCGATCCAAATAACGTACCCATGGCGGCTGTCACGACCCAAACCAGAGGGCCATGACGGGCGCCTGGGCCTTACTTGCCGAGTACCAACGTACATTTTATCTAACCTTTCTTATTACCTATAAGGGCCGACGAGATTAGTATAAATAGAAGACAATAATCCTAATCAACCAAAGTTTCCAGCTAATGACATAAGCATATATAACATGGCCGACAAGGCTGTCATGAAAAACTATACAACAAAAATAAATTTGCCGACAAGGCTATCCCAACTATACATGAGTCGACACCTGTCTATGAGCCTCTAAAATAACATAAGTGCTGCAATGCATACCAAGACCATGGCAAGTCTAGGGAAGGGATCTCGCCAATAAACGCTGAACTGGCAGCCTACTATGGTGGGGGAGCTTCGTCTACCTGCCTATCAGGACCTGCAGCCCGACATGTAGTGTCCACAAATAAAAGGACGTCAGTACGAATAAGGTACTGAGTATGTAAGACAGGAAGGCATAATGTAAGAACAGTAATGTGCATATGGATAAAAAATATA
This sequence comes from Nicotiana obtusifolia, assembly GCA_002018475.1. Taxonomy (NCBI): domain Eukaryota; kingdom Viridiplantae; phylum Streptophyta; class Magnoliopsida; order Solanales; family Solanaceae; genus Nicotiana; species Nicotiana obtusifolia. Next base: position 107,465 of record MCJB01006803.1, read on the forward strand.
CGCCCTGTAACATCTGAGTGCCTCTGAGGGTGACTAATCATGAAATGCCTGATGTGCATATACATATATATCCTTTTAAAATCATCATATACATACACCTCTGTGGGCCTCATCATCATCATATCATACCCCGGCCATCATAAGGCTCGGTAACATTATACCCAACTAATCAGTGGTTGCACAGTAGGTGCTATACCCGGCCGACTATAGCGCGGACTCGGTAAAGTAAAATAGATGCCGACTATAGCGCGACTCAGTAGAGTAAGACAGATACATATATATAGTTGCACGATAGGTGCCATACTCGGCCGACTATAGCGCGGCTCGGTAGAGTAAAATAGATAATGCATGTTGGACTTATAGGAATCACACTTTGAACCCTTCGGAGTGGCATAAGGTCAAAGAAGTAACATCAACATCAATCCTCCCATAAGAGGAGAAACAATATAAGTACTACTACCTTCTAAGAGTAGAGTATCTTTGGAGGCTCGTTCATTGCATTATGTACAATTAGAGTCGTGCAAAAGAAGGAAAGGGACAGTCTCACATACCTTGTATATACTGCCCAACCTCAAGCTATGAAAATTCCATGACTCCTTAGTCTACAATAAGAGAAATGACACTACCGTTATCGTTTAAGCGTCGTAACTATTATGTATCAACTGTAACCTATTTTGCGATGAGACGGACAACACCTCCCCTATATATATGACTTCCCACAATTTATCACAATCACCAAAAAGCCCAAGCAACATCAATAATAATCATATTAAGCCTCCCAAAACAGTCCACCAACCAACAACATTACTAGCAAGCCTTTCGACGTATATCTCACAAGTTCTAGCTTCAACGACTTAGCCGTAACTTGGATAATCTTAAATACATGTAGGGTATGAAGTTACTTACCTTTAAACAGAAATAACAACTCCAATTTGACCTTAATTGACCACGAAATATCCCTCCAATGCTGCCATAAACAAGGGAGCGAAGCTAGCAATCAATTAGGGTTTTTCGGCACTAGAATCACTTTAGAAGGTTTGAGATCACCTAGGTTGATATTAAAACTCGAGGGAGTATTTTACAGAGCATAAAAAACTTAAAAAAACCTCCCACACGAGCTGGAACAACACAAAAATCAGCAACAACAAGAAGAAATAGGAACTTACTAGCGCCACGGGATTTCTGACACTTGATTTGTGTTGTTTGCCCTTTGTTTTAGTCTTGGATTATGAGAGAACCTTGAGAGGGTGTTATTAGGGTTCTAAGGTCTGAATATACAGAAAAATAATGACTTAAAACGGGGTTGAGGGGTGTTATATATATATCCATATGTCAGAGAGGTGCTTGGCGCGGTCCCCCGAAAACGCGAATATCTCCAAATTGTGAGATCGTATCGATGAACGGTTTAATGCGTTGGAAACTACACTCATAGATATTCAATTTGGTGGGTATATCACCCCGTAATTCCAAGTAAATTGGGAGAAAATCTTAGTGATATTTGACCTAAAGTATGAGTAAAATTATGAACGTAAGTTGTGACAACTTTTGTCGACTTTTGCTTCATAATTCGTTTGACTTCAACACTTATGAAACGGATATTATATGATTCAAATACCTTAAAAAATGACCTCTTGTTAATATTAATCACCTCTCGATTTACCCGAAAATACGAGTTACAATATCCTTAATTCGTTTAACTTCTACTACTTGTTAACCACCCTTATACACCCTTGCATCATTTAAGACCAATAGGACTAAATTCTTATTATCTCAAAGGTAATCTATTCTCGGACCTATGTAGACTATCTTATGGTGTAACCTAACGTATACAAATATGGGTTGTAACACCCTCCCCCCCTTAGGAACATTCATCCTCGAATGTAAGGGCTCACGGGGAGTCTAACTCATCGTGGATTTCTGATGGTAATTTCTGGCTGAGTTTCTTCTATAAAATGGACACTAGCAAAACTTGCAAGCAGTTAAACCCAACCTATGGCCTTACAAGGCTATACAAAGGGCTATAGCTACATACATTATCTGCATATCACCATTTAGTATTAAGAAAGAGTATTCTCAAGTTATTGCTTCCCTCATAGAGACGTTTCTCCTTCTAATGCGTCATGCGTTCCCCCGGCACCCTTGTTATCTTCATTCTGGAACAGGTAAATGTATTTAGAATTCATCTCATCTTTTGCTTCCCATGTCATTTCTTCCGTATTATTGTTCCTCCACAATACTTTGACGGAAGCTATATCCTTTGTTCTCAGCTTGCGGACTTGTCGATCTAATACAGCCACTAGCATTTCTTCATATGATAAATCCTTTGTAACTTGTACATCTTTGATAGGGACGACTCGAGAAGGGTCTCCAATACATTTCCTCAACATAGATACTTGGAATATCAGGTGGACAAATTCCAATTCAGATGGTAATTCTAACTCATAAGCAACCTGTCCAATCCGTCGAAGAATTTTGTACGGCCCGATATACCACGGATTCAGTTTACCCTTCTTCCCTAAATGCATAACACCCTTCATCGGCGAGATATTCAGGAAAACCCAATCACCAACCTCAAATTCCAAGTCACGACGTCGGACATCGGAATAAGATTTTTGCCTGCTTTGTGCTGCCTTCAGTCGCTCTTGTATCACTTTCACCTTCTCAATGGCTTGGCGAATCAAATCTGGCCCAACCAATTCCGTCTCACTGACTTTGAACCATCCAACTGGTGATCTACATCTCCTCCCATATAGTGCCTCGTACGGGGCTATTTTAATACTGGAATGGTAGCTATTATTGTAGGCGAATTCTATGAGTGCCAGATGATCATCCCAGTTCCCCTTGAAATCTATAACACATGCTCGTAGCATATCTTCAAGTGTCTGAATGGTACGTTCAGCCTGTCCGTCAGTCTGCGGATGGAATGCCGTGCTGATATTCACTTGTGTGCCTAAACCCTTCAGAAAAGACCTCCAAAAGTTAGCCGTAAATTGAGCTCCTCGATCTGATATAATAGATAATGGCACACTATGAAGCCTAACAATCTCCTTGATATACAGCTTCGCATATTCTTCAGTTGTGTAAGTTGTCTTAACTGGCAGAAAATGGGCACATTTTGTAAGTCGATCAACTATCACCATATGGAGTCAAACTTATGATAAGAACGAGGTAATCCCATAATGAAGTCCATATTAATCACCTCCCATTTCCATGTCGGAATCTCTATATTCTGAATCAATCCACCGGGTTTCTGATGCTCAATCTTTACTTGTTGATAATTAGGGCACTGGGCTACAAATTCTGCAATAGACTTTTTCATGTTGTCCCACCAATACTGCTCCTTAATGTCATGATACATCTTTGTTGAACCGGGATGGATGGAATATCGGGACTGATGAATCTAAATCATAATTTTCTCTCGCAATCCTGCTACATTAGGCACACATAATCGGCCCTGATATCTTAGTACCCCATCTCCTCCAATCTCAAAAGCCGTAACTTTACACTGCTGAACGCCCTCTCTCAATCGTACTAAGGTAGGATCTTCATATTGCCGTGCTTTTACCTCGGTTACCAAAGATGATCCTAACGTATTCTTTATAGTAACACCTCCATCATCAGAGTCTAACAATCTGATTCTCATATTGGCTAGCTGATAAAACTCTTTAGTCAACCCCTGTCTACTTGCCTCAATGTGTACTAGGCTTCCCATTGACTTACAATTGAGAGCGTCTGCCACAACATTAGCTTTACCAGGATGGTACAATATCTCGACATCGTAATCTTTCAGTAATTCAAGCCACCTACGCTGCCTCATATTCAACTCCTTCTGCTGGAAGATGCATTGTAAGCTTTTGTGATCTGTGTAGATGTCAACACGGACATCGTATAAGTAGTGCCGCCAAATCTTCAAAGCATATATTACTGCCGCCAATTCCAACTCATGAGTCGGGTAACTATTTTCATGCTTCTTCAACTGTCTTGATGCATAAGCAATCACCTTCCCACGTTGCATCAATACGCACCCCAAACCTACACCTGAAGCATCATAATATACCACATACCCTTCCGTTCCTTCTGGGAGAGTAAGCACTGGCGCGGAGGTCAACTGATTCTTTAGCTTCTGAAAACTACGTTCACAAGCATTAGAGCACTGGAACTTGGTAGCTTTCCGCGTCAACTTAGTCAATGGGACTGATATAGAGGAAAACCCTTCTACAAACCTCCTCTAATATCCCACTATCCCTAGAAAACTACGGACTTCTGACGGTGTTGTAGGTCTTGGCCAATTTTTCACTGCATCGATCTTTTGAATGTCAATACCAATACCCTCATCAGATATCACATGGCCAAGGAATGCTACTGAGTTTAGCCAGAATTCACATTTGGAGAGCTTAGCATACAACTTACGATCCCGAAGGGTCTGTAATACTATCTGCAAGTGGCCCGTATGTTCTGTCTCTGAATGAGAATACACCAGAATGTCATCAATGAATACAATCACGAACACATCGAGATAGGGCCTGAATACACTATTCATGAGATCCATAAAAGCTGCTAGGGCATTTGTTAGCCCGAACGACATTACCAAGAACTCAAAATGCCCATATCTTGTCCGGAAGGCTGTTTTTGGAATATCCTTCTCCTTGACCCTCACCTGATGATACCCTGAACGTAAGTCAATCTTGGAAAAATACTTGGCACCCTGGAGTTGGTCAAAAAGGTCGTCAATCCTTGGAAGTGGATATTTGTTCTTTATAGTAAACTTATTCAACTGTCGATAATCGATACACATCCTTAACGACCCGTCTTTCTTCCGCACAAACAAGACTGGCGCACCCCAAGGTGAAGTGCTAGGCCTAATGAAGCCCTTATCCAGCAAGTCCTTCAACTACGCCTTCAACTCTCACAACTCTGCCGGGCCCATCTTGTATGGAGGGATAGAGATCGGTTGAGTGTCAGGCAACACATCAATGCTAAACTCTATCTCCCTTTTAGGAGGAAGACCTGGGAGTTCATCTGGGAAAACATCTGGAAATTCATTGACCACGGGGATTGATTGTAGAGTAGGCAGCTTCGCCTCCGCATCCCTAACGCGAACGAGATAATAAAAAAATGTAACCCTTTGAGATCATCTTCCTTGCCTTAATATAGGAAATAAACATACCTTTCGGCGTAGCAATGTTCCCCTTCCATTCGATGACGGGTTCACCAGGAAATCAACATTTGCATAGCATGAGGCCAACCAGTCCATTCCCATTATCACATCGAAATCAACCATTTCTAACTCAATTAAGTTCGCTGAGGTTTGACGACTACAAATCATCACTTTGCAACCTCTATATACCCTTCTAACAATCACTAATTCTCCTATCGAAGTAGCTACCGCAAGTGGTTTACTTATTAATTCAGGTTTGACGCCAAACTTATTAGCCACAAAGGGTGTAACATATGATAATGTAGATCCCGGATCAATCAATGCATATACATCATAAGAAAACACAGACAATATACCTGTAACAACATCCGGAGATGACTCGAGATCCTGTCGACCTACTAGAGCATATGTTCGATTTTGAGTACCACTCGAACTCGGCACTGCACCTCTACCTCTACCACGACCTGTTGACTGTTGAAAACCCCATGCTGGAGGTCGAACTGATAAGGAAGAACCAGCCACAGATCCAGTCGGCTGAGCCATACCACCACCTCCTCTGTTAGGACAATCCCATCTCATATGGCCAGGCTTTCCGCAAGAATAGCATGCATCGGAACCTCGATGGCACAGTCCAAAGTGGGCCTTGCCGCACTGATCACAACGAGGTGTTAGGGGCTCATTTGACTAGTATCCCTATGATACTGTGGGCCTGATGCCTGTGAACTCTGACCTGAACCAGAATAGGTAAATCAATCATACTGAGGCTTCTGAAATTGTAGAGGAGCACTAGCTACGGATGGTGCCAACCTCCTTGAATATTGGGGCCTGATACTACCTCTGAAATTACCAGAATACCCTGCAAATCTCGCCCTCTTATACTGGCCCCTATCCTGCTCTCTGTCTGCCCTTTGCTGGCGCTTACGATCCTTTAGTGTCTGAGCACAAGCCTGAATACGGGAAATATCCATAGCCTCTACCAAGGAGGATGTAGTGCACTCATTTATCAGATGTGGTCCCAATCCATTCACGAACAGGTGCACCCTATCGCTCATATCGGCCACTATATGGGGAGCATACCTTGCTAAAGAATCAAACTGCATACTATACTCTCGCACACTCATATTACTCTATCGAAGGTTCATGAACTTATCAGCTCTAGCTCGTCGTATCTCAATTGGCAGGTAGTGACGAAGAAAGGCCTCAGAAAATTGCTTCCACACAGGTGGGGGAGCGTTCGGACCCCTGGATCTTTCCCAACTATCATACTAGAAAACTGCTAAATCTCATAACCGATAAGAAGCCAACTCTACTGCCTCTGTATCACTAGCATGCATAACCCGCACTGTACCCAAAGGCATACAAATGGAGACCAACATTCCGATGGGCCTTATTGCATTCAATCAAAGACGGCGACCCCATGATATTAACAAGAGATCCACCAAATTCGGAGATATCAAATCTCGACCGTAGGCAGTACCGACACTGGGATGAAATGACGGAATAATCCTCCACAAGGTGACGATAATGGTCCGCCCGCATTCGTAGGGAATAGCATCCTACACCGCATTTGTAGCATCTTCAAACTCAACGGTGCCCTATTGATAACAAGCACTCCATACCGTATAAGAATGAGTTGGAAGGAAATGAAGGCATAAGTTTCAATAGAATCAAATCGCCTGACGAGGAATCAAGAAGGGAATTGCTCCTAACAGCCCTGTAGCCTCTCGAAGATAAGTACATACGTCTCCGTACCGATACGAAGACTCTACTAGACTTGCTCATGACTCGTGAGACTTAAGTGAACCTAACGCTCTGATACCAAGCTGTCACTACCCAAAATCCACTATAGGTCGTGATGGCACCCAACCTCGCGGTTAGGCAAGCCAACACTTACTTATTCTTTTTATTATTTTTAAAATCATGAATCTTACTCAGATAGAGAGGTAAGTGCATTAAAATAAATCGTGGTTACTTACAGTTTTGTTAAAATAATAAGTGAAAGTATATACATGTGAGTTATGAAATTTAAGGACGCTTTTCGATGAAAACACGCAATGCAGAAGAAATTCATATGGGAAGCATAATTATTCCGCGGCTAATCAAGTAGCTTGTCAGATCTCTACAATAGCGAGTATGTCACTCTATGCAAGCCTAGTCTCAGGTCGTAACGTGAAATAAAGGAATTAAACAGGCAAGGATAACTCAATTAGTAATCTACCTGGACATAATCAGGAATTCTAGCATAGGCATGGACACTCGTCACCTCATACGTGCCCAACTCCCACAAAATGGTTCATATAACAAGAATAACACCTACGGGGTAAATTCCTCCTCACAGGCTTAGATAGGAGACTTAGCTCGCCCTGAAGTTCCATAACCGGCTCCAACGTATCTCTAACACCCAAACCGATGGCCAACAATTCAAAACTAGTCAAACAATGTGTAAACCAATGAAAATATACTCTAACACTCATAATTAATCAATTTATTAAAATTCCCAACTGCGCTCGAAAAGTCAACAAAGTCAATCCTCATGCTCAGGTGCCCATATTTTGAAAATTTTCAAAGATAAACATTACCGATAACGTAACGAACTCAAATATGTGATTTATTCCAAATTCCACGTCAAATTTCGTGGTAAAAATCTAAAAATACCAATTTCTAGGTTTTCTCTTAAAATCCCATTATTTCCATAAATTTTCATGTTAAAATCCATATGTAAATCATGTATTTAACTCACAACGGTACTAATCACTAACCAAACGAATGATGATAAAAATGCACTCCAAAAATCGCCCCCAAGGCCGGATCCAATGAGAGAAATGAGGTGAAATGAGCCAAAAACCAATTTGGCTAACATATATGTTCTGCCCAGGCGACCTTCGCATCTGCGAAGTTAATGGCTGCCTCTGCGGCGTCGCTTCTACGGAAACAAGTCCGCTATTAAGGAAAGCACTGGAGGCCGCCCCTTCACCTGCAGACAAGGTCCCGCTCCTACGACATCACAGGTACGACAATCAACCCTCGCTTTTGCGCTCCCCTTCGCTTCGGCGCACTAAGAAGCCGCATCATCTACGCCTTCACAGATGCGATCCATACATCGCTTGTGCGATCCTTCACCACCCAGCCTTTTTGTGCTTCTGTGATGAGCAGCCCGCTTCTGCGACGAAAATTCTGTAAAGGCGGTTGTACCAGCACCAGACACCTTCAATAGAGAAATCATGCGACGAAACGATCCAAACAACGTTCGTAACTCACCCGAGCCACTCGGGACCCCGTCCTAATATACCCACAAGATACATAACATAACGTGGACCTACTCAAGGAATTAAATCACATCAACCAATGTCAAATCTAGGAATCGATGATCAAAACTTTTCATTAAACTTTCAAACTCTTAAAGTTCGTGGAATGACGCCAAACTTTACGTACTAGTCACAAATCACGACACAAACCTATTCTAAGGCTCTGAACCCTAAACAGACATCGATAACACTAAAATTCACTTCAAGTCAAACTTACGAAATACTTAAACTTTCAAAATGCCAACTTTCCATAATAAGTGCTGAAATGCTCCCGGACCACCCGATACTCAACTCAAACATACGCCCAAGTCAAAAATCATCATATGAACCTATTGAAACCCTCAAATCTCGACTCCGAGATTGTTTACTCAAAAATCAAACCTTGATCAATTCTTCCAACTTAAAGCTTCTGAATTGAGAATGCTTCATCCGAATAAATTCTAAACTTTCTGAAATTCAATTCTGACCACACGTACAAGTCTTAATACCTGAAGTGAAGCTACTCAAGGTCTCAAACCACCAAACTACATGCTAGAGCTCAAATTGACTTGTTGGGTTGTTACATGTTCCCTTTACATAGTTTCACTAGATTTAAATTGTGATCAGCTTACTCTACAGTATTATTACCTGTTTTCCCCTATTGTTAATCATTGTTCCTAGTATTTTATTATGAGTACTGTTTTATGTTATATTATGTAACGATCCGACCGGTCGTTTTAGGCTCTAGTGCGTCGTTCGGCGGTTTGAGGCCTCGAGTAGCTTCACTTTAGGTATTCTGACTTGTACGTGTGGTCAAAATTTAATTTCAGGATGTTCAGAGTTGATTTGGAAGAAAACTCTAATTTCGAAAGCTTTGAGTTGGAAGAATTGACCAAGGAATGACCTTTGAGTAAACGACCTCGGAATCGGGATTTGAAGGATCTAATAGGTTCGTATGATGATTTCGGACTTAGAGGTATGTTCTAGTTGAGTAACGGATCACTCGGGAGCGTTTCGACGCTTATTATGAAAGGTTGGTATTTTAAAAGATTAAGAAATTCTTAAGTTTGACTTGAAGTGGATTTTGATGTTACCAATGTCCATTTGGGATTCTGAGTTTTGGAATAGCTTCATTATGTCATTTATCACTTATGTGCAAAATTTAGGGTCAATCGGACTCGATTTGATATGTTTCGGCATCGAATATAGAAGTTTGAAGTTCTAAAATTGATTAAGCTTTATTAGGGTGCAATTCGTGGTTTTAGCATTGTTTGATGCGACTACGAGGCCCGAGTAAGTTCGTATGATGTTTTAAGATGCGTTGGTATAATTGGTTAAGGTCCTGAGGGCCTCGGGTGGATTTCGGAGGATTAACAGATCGAGTTTGGGCTTGGGGGAAAGCTGAAGCAGCTGGTGTCTAGTGCAATCGCACCTGCGAGAAAAGAGCCGCAAGTGCAAGACCGCAAAAGCGGCCTAGGGGTTGCAGATGCGGAATGGAGTGAGGGTAGATGGATTCGCAGGTGCGAGGAAATTTCTACACTTTCGGGCTCGCAGATGGGGGCGGAGGAGCGTGGAAGCGAGAGATGCGCTGAGGGGAAGGCCGCATAAGCAGCAGTTCGTGTGCAGAGGCGCATTTTGGCACGCAGAAACGGAGATGACCCGGGCGAGGGTCCTTCGCAGAAATGAGTTTTTACTCACAAAAGCAAGGTTGTAGATGCGGCAATTCTGTTCGCAAAAGCGAATTACTAGGAAGAACATAAGGGATCAAACTTAGTCATTTCATCATTTTCATTTGGGATTTTTGGAGCTTGGTTCTTTGGCGATTTTGAGGAGTTTCTTCAGGTAACACAAGGTAAGTAATTTCCCACTTGTTATGAACTAAATGTAAGGTTTATATGTGGATTTAAGGAGGAAAATTTTGGGAAATTTGGGATTTTGGTAGAAAAACCTAGAAATTGGTATTTGAGGATTTTGACCATGAAATTTGACATGGAATTTGGGATAAATTATATATTTGAGTTCGTGGTGTTATTGGTAAAGTTATCTTCGTAAATGTTTCGGAATCCGGGCACGAGGGCCCGAGTGTTGATTTTATATATTTTTCGAGCGGAGTTGGGAATTGTTTAAATTGATTAACTATGGGTAATGGAGTATATTTTCTATTGGTTTGCACGTTGTTTGAATAGTTTTGGACTGGCGGGCATCGGTTTGAGGTATTGTAGTTGCATTGGAGCCGGTTATGGATCTTCGGAGCGAGGTAAGTCTCCTGTCTAACTCCGTGAGTGGGAAACTACCCCTAGGTAATATTTATTGTTATGTGCAACTAGTTGTGGGTGCTACGTACGCATGAGGTGACGAGAGTCCATACGTAGCTATAGCATGTTTATGTCCAAGTAGACTTAGGATCTTATCCTGTAATATTTGATTTATTTGAACTCATGTTGCTGACATTAATTAATCGAAGTTTTAAATAAAATTGATTTAGAAATAATTATATGTATACCAGGCCAAGCATTAATACTTTGAGTTGTAGGCGAGTTATTTGAGAAAAGGTAAAGATTATATCCATTTTGTACTCTCGACGGTGTTGTAGACACGTGTCTCATAATTCGGTAACTTCCTTCCTTTTTCTTGTGGATCGAGCTGAACGCCTCGACAGTATATAAATGCATCTATGGTTCGTGCCGCTCGACCCTCGGTAGTGTACACATTATTCCTAATCGAGCCAAACGTCCTCGGTAGAATCGTGCGTTATATCGCTTGTAGCCCGAATATTCAGGAGTTAACCTCTCTACTGATTCCCGAAATTTTATTCGGTACTCTGGGTTTATTTGATGATGACACATGAAAATTTCTGGAGATACTAAGAATAAAAGATTGAGAATTCATACTTTAAAGGGAATAATTGGAAACTTTTGAGATTTACATATTTACTTCGCAATTGCGAGCACTTCATACATGTTATGGATTATTATATTATTGCTTCGACCTCTAGTAAGTGTCGATGTCGACCCCTCGCTACTACTTCTTCCGGGTTAGGCTGGATACTTACTGAGTACACATTGATTTACGTACTCATGCTGCATTTATGCGCTAAATATGCGGGATCTGACAGGTTCATTGATGACCGCCTTGGCGTGTAGGCGCACCTGCTGGAGAGACTTCATGTGAGCTTAGTTCCAGGCTACGCATCACAGTCCATCAAGTCTCCATTGCATTATTTATTTTATTTTGTCTAATTACCTGGATAGATACAATATTATTGTTATATCCCTTAGAAATTGCTCATGGACTTGTGACACCGGGTATTGGGGGTTTTTACGGGTTATTCGTTATTATAATTGTGTAAATACTTTATTTACTTGGTAAATTCTACTTGATGTTGTTCAATGAAAACTAGGATTTTGAAACACTATAAAAGAGTAAATAAATTGGTAAATTACCATTGGCTTGCCTGACGGCGGTGTTAGGCGCCATCACGACCTTCAGCGGATTTCGGGTCGTGACAGCTTGGTGTTAGAGCCTTAGGTTCACTTAGGTCCCACGAGTCATAAGCAAGTCTGGTAGAGTCTTGCAGATCGGTACGAAGACATATGTATTTATCTTCGTGAGGCTACATGGCTATTAGGAGCACTTCCCTTCTTAATTTCCTCGTCGTGCGTTTTGATTCCATTGAGGCTTGTGCCTTTATTTCCTTCCTACTCAATTTTATGCGACGTGAGGCATTTTTTTGTCAATTGGACATCAAGGAGTTGTAGTGGTACTACAAACATGGTGCAGGATGTCTTTCCCTACGTGTTCAGGCATGCTATTGTCATCGCCTTGCGAAAAGATGTTCTATCAGTTTAGCTCAGTAGCTGTATTTCCTATGGTTTTGAGGCTATGCACGGATTGCTATGTTATTCATGTGTCGTTATCGCACAATGTTGGTATAATGGTAGGGTGCTTGACTATGTGTCGAGTCAATGAATGACTTGAAAGGAGGATTTTTCAGCGCATGATTTAGAGGTTCAGCATTTAATTCCAACAAAGGAAAGGCAATCGAACTATGGATGTTCAAGTTTTGGTTGATGGAGTAACGAGACTCGGTATCTTCGAGCATGGTGGAATTTTCATTGTAATGCGGTGTCGTCGTCCTTATTTGAATGCATTAAGGTTCGTCGGTGGTATGGTCTTCTTGATTTTGCCTTCGGGGCAGGGTGTTGTTAAATGGTGCCTGAGGGGCGGTTGTCAAAGATAGAGGTGTGCAGCGATTTAGAAGCAAATTGGTATTTCTAATGTTGATGGCTCAAGAAAGATGATCTTCTAGGAGGTTTAGAGTTGGTAGCAATTCATAGGTTCGGTGCTATAGGTATGGATTTTATTTGAGGCAACATTTAGGCAGCGAAGTATGAGGAACGACATGGCGGGAGGTGTCTCGTGGCGGATGAATTACTACCAGGTCAAGTATAAGAAGTGGTGGTCAAGAAATTGGTTAAAGGAGATGGTTTGACCGAAATGGGAGTGGCAGAGTAGCATAGGGATTCTGGGTAGGATAGCCACGTACCTTGAGGAAAATTTGAGCGATTTGGGAGGCATGGTGGATAGCGACTAGGTCTACGGAATATAATTGAAATGGTGGTTACTACACAGAGAAGGATTGAATGTGGTAGAAAGGAGTTTGCTTGAAATAAAGAGAGGTGTGAAGATTTGATTATCGTTTCGGATGCAACATGTCTTTGAGTTTGAAAGGTATTCTTGAACTTTCAGTTGATGTCAATGGGGAAGGAATGGACTTATACAGCCGGTGGGCGAGCATGGGCTCAGGAGAATTTACTGATTACGTAGTAGTTATACCCAGTCGTTAAGGAATTCCACAATTGGGTTATCTCCTGCGAGCAGGTTAGTAGTTGTGTGATTTTGATAAAGTATCTACGAGGAGTTCTACTTACTACCCAACAGAAGGCCAAATATGCCGTCGTGGCTGATAATTCGAAATGTTCATGAAAATCTTAACAAAAGACTTCAAGAAATTTGGCAGGTTAACGGTGTGAGATCATGGTAATTGAGAAGGAGGAATCATTATGGGCTCTACATTATGTGGTGGTAGCTTAAAGCTAAGTGGGGGAGCCCCAGCGTATACGATTAGATCGCGTGGTTGTCTGCTTGTGGAGTTTCTGGCTATCGATCCGTTGGTGGATTAATTATGACTAGGAAAAAGGGGAATGTCAGGAGTAATTTGAACAAGGAACTCAATATGTGTACTATACTTCGCCTTATCAATTGAGGTGCGGGATTTGGGAAGACTCAGAGTTTATGCTTCTTGTGAATGTAATGTACAAGGAAAAGAACTCAGTCGATTGTTTCTTTGAGAGGGTGTTCATGTGCTAGCAGTGCGTTGAAGTTTGGATATATTCGGGATCAGGTCAGAGTGGGTGACCCTCAACAACCTTTTTAGTGGGTTCAAGAATTAAAGTGCAGTACCCAAGGATTTCGGGTCCGTTGTGTGGTTAAGGATCGAGTCTTCATAGTGGATTGCTAACGGGATTTGGAATGTTCTATGTTATCATCGGATATGCGGTGCAGTATTGAAGGAAAGGAAGAAATAGCTTCGAATTCGCGGAAGGTCTTGCAGAATAAATGTACCAGTCGGAGATGTTATTGAGCACATAAAGAGGGTATGAGATGGTTCATAAGTATTGAGATGATGTTGTCTCGCAATTTGGGTCACTCTGGGTGAGTGCGAATTGAGTTTGTTATGCTGTGAATGTAGCTATTAAATTTCTACGTCAGGTAAAGAGTAAAATGAAAGAAGTTGGGTCGGTTAATAATGGTTGAGTCAGCATGATTGTGGCAATGATCAGTTCCTTCGGCGTGAAGTTATGCATGTGGTTTGTGGTTGTACGTGCGAGCTTGACAGCCACCGTACCTTGATTGATTTGGTAGGTATTTGATTTGAATGGCCTTGTTGTGTAAATGGACTCTGAAAGAGTCATGATGGTTTAGATCACGACCTGAGATTTGTATTTTCTGCGGTTTGGGAATTCTGTATGTTGCATTGGTTCTTCTGAAATGAGTGAAGTGAAAGGTTTCTAGCCAATGAAGTGTTCATTCTACTAATAGTTCAGGGGCTATGATGAATTCTTGTACTCTCGTATAACGACATGATGGGTGTAGTGAGCGACATGGAATTGGAAGTTAAGGAACAAGGTTGCGGTTCGGCGTTGATAAGAATGTCACGAGCTCGGATGAGCATGGAAGAATTCAGATGTTTAGCATAAGCTGCTATTATCTTAGTATCGCCTATGAATGGTGTTTTGTGGAAGAGACATTGTTTATTGATTTGTGGATTGTGATTTGCCTTATGGAATTAGTACGGTTGGTGGTATGGATGTGGGGACTTTGCTACCTGAGCAGAAGGTTATGGAAGCGTACCCCACAGGGAGATTTGTATAAGTGTGGCATGTTAGTCACTTGATTGTTAAAGGTTAAAACCGCGCATGGAGGTTATGGTAATATCGCAAATGCGGGTGTTTATGCCTGAGAGGTGTCCTGTTCCTTGGGCTGTGAATCGTGTGAGTTTGTTTCGGATTTGACGGTTGTTCTTATGTGTCATGAATAGGGCCATTTTGGATCTTTGTAAGCTTATTGGCCCAGTATGGTATGATCAGAATCGGTGTGAGGTCCGTTGGTGGGTCTAGTTTGAGTGTGTGCTCTACGTTAGGCCGGATGTGTTCGTTTGCCATAGCATTGCTTACGGAGGAGTCGTCTGGCATTGGACGTTATTCCCTTCATCAGTTATTCCATGTAAAACTCTATTGTGCCATGTGGGTTGTGAGCTGACTTGATTATTCGCACACGTGTTGAGGTCCCGTGTAGGTTGTGGTGTTATGTGAGCATTTTGGCATAATTGGTTAAGGTCCTGAGGGCCTCAGGTGGATTCTGGAGGGTTAACAGATCGAGTTTAGGCTTGGGGAAAAGCTGAGGCAGCTAGTGTCTGGTGCAATCGCACCTGCTAGAAAAGGGCTGCAGGTTTGAGACCGCAGAAGCGGCCCAGGGGTCGCAGATACGGAATGGAGTGAGGATGGATAGATTTGTAGGTGCGAGAAAATTTCCGCACTTGCGGGCTCGTAGATGTGGGCGAAGGAGCGCATAAGCGGGAGCTGGGCTGAGGGCGAAAGCTGCAAAAGCAGCAGTTCGTGCGCAGAAGCGCATTTTGGCATGCAACAGCGGAGATGGCCCAGGCGAGGGTCGTTCGTAGAAGTGAGTTTTTACTCGCAAAAGCGAGGCCGCAAATGCTGCAATTCTGTCTGCATAAGCGAACACTGGGAAGAATATAAGGGATCGAATTTAGTCATTTCATCATTTTCATTTGGGATTTTTGGAGCTCGGTTCTAGGACGATTTTGAGGGGTTTGTTCATGTAACACAAAGTAAGTAATTTCCCACTTGTTGTGAGCTAAATGTAAGGTTTATATGTGGATTTAAGGAGGAAAATTTGGGGAAATTTGGGATTTTGGTAGAAAAACCTCGAAATTGGTATTTGTGGAATTTGACCACGAAATTTGACATGGAATTTGGGATAAATCATATATTTGAGTTCGTGGTGTTATGGGTAAATTTATCTTCAAAAATTTTTTGGAATCCAGGCACGTGGGCTCGAGGGTTGATTTTATAGATTTTTCGAGCGGTGGTGGGAATTGTTTAAATTGATTAACTATGGGTATTGGAGTATATTTTTGATTGGTTTGCACATTGTTTGAATAGTGTTGGACCGACGGGCATCAGTTTGAGGTATTTGAGTGGCGTTGGAGCCAGTTATGGAACTTCGGAGTGAGGTAAGTCTCCTGTCTAACTCCGTGAGGGAAAAACTACCCCTCGTTGATATTTATTGTTATGTAAAACTAGTTGTGGGTGCTACGTACGAACGAGGTGACGAGAGTCCATACGTAGATATAGCATGTTTATGTCCAAGTAGACTTAGGATCTTATCCTGTAATATTTGATTTATTTGAACTCATGTAGCTAACATGAATTAATCGAAGTTATAAATGAAATTGATTTAGAAATAATTATACGTATACCAGGACAAGCCTTAACACTTTGAGTTGTGGGCGAGTTATTTGAGAAACGGTAAAGATTATATCCATTTTGTACTCATGTACGGTGTTGTAAACTCGTGTCTCATAATTCGGAAACTTCCTTCCTTATTATTGTGGATCCGGGCCGAATGCCTCGCCAGTATATAGATGCATCTATGGTTCATGCCGCTCGAACCTCGACAGTGTACACATTATTCCGGATCGGGTCGAACATCCTATGCAGAATCGTGCATTATATCGCTTGTAGCCCGAATATTCATGAGTTAACCTCTCTACTGATGCCCGTCATTTTTTTTGGTACTCCGAGTTAATTTGATGATGACACATGACAACTTCCGGAGATACTAAGATAGGATACAAGATTGAAAAGTTTCATACTTTAAAGGGAATAGTTGGAAGCTTTTGAGATTTACATACCTATTATGGATTATTATATTATTGCTTGGACCTCCAGTAAGTTCCGATGTCGACCCCTCATCACTACTTCTTTGGGGTTAGGCTAGATATTTACTGGGTACGCGTTGATTTACGTAATCATGCTGCACTTCTGCACTAAATGTGCAGGATCTGACATGTTTATTAATGACTACCTTGGTGCGTAGGCGCACCTGCTGGAGAGGCTTCGTGTGAGCTTCATTCCAGGCTACGCATCGCAGTCCATCGAGTCTCCATTGTATTATTTATTATTCTATCTTATTATATTCGGGAAATACGTTGTATTGTTGTTATATTCCTTAGAAAATGCTCATGCACTTGTGACACCGGGTTTTGGGGGGTTCTACGGGTTGTTTGTTGTTATAATTGTGTAAATACTTTCATTTACTCGGTAAATTCTATTTGATGTTGTTCAATTAATGAAAACCAGGATTTCAAAACACTAATAATGAGTAATTAAATTGGTATGTTGGCTTGTATGACGGTGATGTTAGGCTTCACCACAACCTTCCGCGGATTTTGGGTCGTGACACCTTAGGTGCTAAGTTCAACTTACTTTTTCTTAATGAATATCATTAGGAAGCAAGCTACTGTTAAAAATAGTAGAAAAGAGGGATATGATATGCCTCAACAATTGGATCTTCTTAATAAATGGACAATTCCTAGGATTCAACCTAAAATAATATACAAATTACGTACTTTTGAAAAATTAGGTTTAAAACAGGTTGTTAAAACAACTAAAGAAACTATTGCAATAGATAGTGATCATGCTACTTTTAGATTATTATCTGAAAGTGATTTAGCTCCTTATAAGGAAATGCATAGATTTGTGCATATTGATTTAATAGAAGTTGCCTTCAAGCCACTTACTTTAAGAGGCTTACCTGAAAGTTTTATCGCAGCTCTCCGGCAAAAATCAAAACTGGAAAAAATCCCTCATAGGGACCGTACAAACTAGTTTGGCCTATGGCCCTGTTTATTTTAATGCATATCCTAACCTGCAGATATCTTTGAGTGATGAAAACTCTTTGAATGCTTTAATATTAAGTATCAAGCTGCATGACTACGTTTATATGCCAGGTACAGAAGTTATATGTATCTGGTATAGGATTTATTATAAGCCTTTATATACTTTAAATCCTATATGCAAAATTATAGATTTCAAAAATGAAGTTATTTTAATAGAAACTAATTTTGGTAGATCTAAAGTTATTACCATAAGGCCTATTAAACGGGATGAAATAGATTTTCCCAAAGAATGGGTCATAGAGAAAGCAATAGCTCCTTAAAATAGTGGAAACAGTGAGGTCACTGAAATTGAGCAGACCTATGATGGAACTGTAAAGATCAGATTCACTGAATCTGTTCAAACTAATAATATATGTTTATCTTCTAGACTAACTAGATCTAATTCTTCTTATATTTTGCCAAGTTATTATATTGTAGATATTCCATCTACAACATCTACATCACAAATTAGGGATAAAAATAGGATCGAAACTATTAGGATTAGCAGAGGTAATATTGTAAATGCTATTCCAGATTTTGATCCAACTGAGTCTGAAATGGATTTTTCTACAGGTTTGAAATGATAGACGACCAAATAGATTTTAGTCCGGGATCACCGGCAAGAAAAATAATTTCTGAAGAATTTTTTAAGCCCGAATGGGAACTTTTCAAGAATTGGGTTTTAAAAAATTTCAATGAAGAATTACAAACCTTTTTTAGAGAAGACTTTTATAAAGATATTAGCAGCCATAATAAGCTAATTGCTTTTGTTCCTTGGTTATGTCAAAATATGTGGATGGCTATTTCCATGTTAGAAGGAGATTATGAGCTCAGTAGTACCAAAATCAGTTTTCCCTCCACAACAATCTTTCAAATGAAAAAGATGAAAAGGTAGCTGATTTCATAGCCCTTTAAAAAGTATTTGATGATAATACTGGTCTAGTTACTGCTCTATGAGTGTCCTAGGTGAACAAATTATATCTATTCATGAGAGAATTAATAAATTGTTTTATGAAATTTAGAAAATAGCTACTACGGGTACAAAGCGCAAGGAACAAATGGCTACCCCAAGTATCCAACCCCCTTCTGATATAAAAAACTTCAAATTAAAGAGTCTCAGAGATCTTAAGAGATTACTAGATGAAAATTTAAAGGTTTTAATATTAGACCTTCAGACTTAGATCATTTGTCTAATGATGATCGAAAAACGATAATTTCTGATGAGATTAATAGAATCTCAGAGAAATATGCACGAAAATTGGTCCAAATGATATACTACTATTCTAGACTTACTCCTCAAGATGTATTGTTAGAGGAGCAAGGGAATATATTCAAACAATTATAGTGGTAAAGAAATCTATGAATGCAACATAGATGGTTTTACTGACAGACATATTTATACATTAGTTCATAGGATACTGTTGTACAGTACAATCTGTAAGGCAAATAACAACAGTGTAACAACCCTAGTTGGTTGTTTTGAGAGTATTAGCCCTGATCTCCTATTTATTGCTCCCTCTATCTCATTTTGTGGTTACTTGACTTGCCGGGGTGCTTCGTGTCGGGATCGGGAGAGTTTCGGAGTGTAATAGGACACGTAGTCCCTAAATTGAAAGTTAGAGTTGTAGGACACAAAATTTTGTCAGTTCCAAAAGCTCCATATGGAGATTTTGGTCTTAGGAGCGTGTCCGGATGTTGATTTGGAGGTACGTAGGTTATTTCGGCGTTAATTGGAGAAAGTAAGAAAGTTGAAAGATTTTTGGAAAAGTTTGACCCGGAGTGGACTTTTTGATATCGGGGCCGGATTTCAATTCCGAAAGTTGGAGTCAGTCCATAATGTCAATTATGACATATATGCAAAATTTGAGGTCAATCGGACGTGATTTGATAGGTTTCGGCATCGAATGTTGAAGTTAGAAGTTCTAAAGTTCTTTAGGCTTGAATCAATGCGTAATTCTTGGTATTAGCGTTGTTTGATGTGAATCAAACGCTCAACTAAGTTCGTATGATATTTTAGGACTTGTTGATATATCCGGACGGGGTCTCGGGGGCCCGGGATGTGATTCGGATTGAATCTGGAACAAATTTTGGACTTGTGCAATTGCTGAAATTCCAGCCTTCTGGTGTCATCGCACCTGCCGAGGAATTGGCCGTAGGTGCGGACTCACAAATGCGCGGGAGTTGATCAAAGAAGCCAATTGAGGCCTGCCTAGATGGGACCGCAGATGCGGTCAACATTCTGCAGAAGCGGACTCGCATGGGCGATTGAGGAAGCACAGAAGCGGAAAGGCTAGTTAAAGCCTGGGGTCGCAGAAGCGGAGCCCCTTCTGCAGCAGCGGGAGCATAGATGCGCATTTTGGTCCGCAGAAGTGGGGATTGCTGGGCTAAGTGAAAAGCACACCTTCGAGAAAAATTCCGCAGGTGCAGAGCCTATGGGTTTGCAGATGCGAATTCACTAGGCAAAAAGGGCCTAATTTCGAGGGTTTGATCTCACTTTGATTTTTGGACCTAGAGAAGTGTGTTTGTGGCGATTTTTTGAGAGATCTTTAAGGAAATCATTGGGGTAAGAAATTCTAACTCGGTTTTGGTTATATTACACGAATCTATTGTTATTTTCGTCATTTAATTAGTCTTTTTAGTTGGCAATTTGGGAAAAATTTGGAAAAACTTCTTAGGCTAAAATTTGGGGATTTGAAAGGCAATTTGAGGTCAGATTTCAGTATTTCTTGTATGGTTGGACTCGATATCGAATGAGTATTCGAATTTTATAATTTTGGTCGGATTCCCAGACATGGACACGGGTCGACTTTTTAGAGTGGTTTTTCCAATTCTTGCTAAATCATAATTTCATTATTTAGATTAGTCTCCTATAATTATATTTATAGCATGTAATTGTTTTTGGCTAGATTTAAGCCGTTCGGAGTCAAAAAGTCGTGGAAAATGCCTTCTTATTGATTGATTGAGCGAGGTTTGAGGTAAGTGACTTGTCTAACCTTGTGTGGGGAAGTCCCCCTTAGGATTTGGTACTGTTTGGTAATTTGCAATATGTGAAAGCCGTGTATGCAAGGTGACGAGTGCGTACACGGGCTAAATGCTAAATATCCAATTCTAGCTAAGTAGTTTCCTTTTTATGCTTTAATTGAGTTACTTTATCATGTATAGTCATCATGTTTAGCCTAATCTCACATGTCTACTTGTCTTATCTTTTATTTGCAACTTGTGCTGCTTGCTTAGTTGAATTACATGCTTTCTTGATTCCGTATACATTATCAAACTGTGGAATTCCTTACTTGATGTTATCCTTGAAATATCATTGTTTCAGTTAACATGTTTTGGTTTCCGTGATTATTGTTGAGGCAACTGTTGTTACTGTTGCACGAGGTTTCTACCGTGCGGTTATTATTGTTTGCTTGAGGTTTCTGCCGAGCCGTTCGCATGTGGTGGTATAAGGTATGGGTGTTGAAACGCATCTGGTGAGATAAGGTGGGGTTGATACTCGTGGCTAGTAGGGGAACTACTAGAAGTCATGCGGTATGATAAGGTTGGCTAAAATGCGGGATATTATTTCGGGAAAACAATTTTCAAAGAAATATAAAGGCTCCCATAGTGATATAAGGAAAGATTCTGATATTTACTTTTGGAACTATGAGGCGGTACCTCGGGAGTACCCCTGTTGCTTTCCTCTATTAGCTGTATTGGTTGTTGTTGTCTTTCCTTACCTGACCTGATCTCGTCACTACACTATCGAGGTTGGGCTTGGCACTTACTGGGTATCCGTTGTGGTGTACTCATACTACACTTCTACACATCGTTTTGTGCAGATCCAGGTATTTCCTACCAGACTAGGTATCAGTGAGCTAGCTCGTACGTGGAGACTTCAAGGATATCTGCCAGCGTCTGCAAGCCTCGGACTCCCCCTCTATCTTTATTATGTTGTTTCTTTATCCTCATTAGACTCGGATGTATAGAGATTTTTAATATTTCTCTTTAGAGGTTGTGACTTATATCTATCAGGTTTTGGGAGTTGTTTATACTTGAGTTGAAGTTTTTATTAATTACAGTTCTTGATGTTTTGAGTTTTAGCTTAATATTTTAGTTATTCCACATACTTGTTTGGCTTACCTAGTCTTAGAGACTATACGAAGGGAAAATTGGGGTCGTGACAAGTTAGTATCAAAGCTCCAGTTTCATAGGTTTTATGAGTCAAGAGCATGTTTGGTAGAGTCTCGCGAATCGGTGTGGAGACGTCCGCACTTATCTTCGGGAGGCTATGGAATTGTTAGGAAAAGCTTCACTTCCTTGATTTATTATTGTGCGAAATATTTGACTTCGGATTCTAAATTTCTATCTTTATATTCTCTCACAGATGGTGAGGACACGTATAACTGGATCAGATGACCTGACACCCGCGCCCCTTGCTAGAGCCGTGAGAGGCCGGTGCCGGGGTTGAGATAGAGACCGAAGACATCCATGTGGTGTAGCCAGAGCACCCGCACGGGCTGCTACAGAGGAGCCACCAGTCGCTACAGTTGGAGGGCAGGCACCTGAGACACCTGTTACTGCACCAGCCCTCTAGGAGACTCTCGCGCAGTTTCTGAGCATGTTCAGCACTTTGGCTCAGGTAGTGTTGATGCCACTTGATCCTGCCACATCTCAGGCCGGGGGAGAAGCACAGACACCCGCCGCACGTGTCCCAGAGCAGCAAGTTCAGGTCGACCAGGTTCCAGAGGTCATACCAATGCAGCCAGTAGCCCTAGTTCAGCCGAGGTTAGGGCATATGTTTTTGAGGAGGATCGGCTCATGCTCGAGAGGTACAAGAAGTACTACCCTCCTACTTTTAGTGGCTTGGCGTTAGAGGATGCACAGGATTTTCTTGAGGAGTGCAATCGTATCCTTCGCCCTATAGGTGTTGCGAAGTCTAGTGGGGTTTCTTTCACTACGTTCCAGCTTAGAGGAGCGGCCTACCTGTGGTGACGAGCATATGAGTTGGGTAGTCCGGCCAAAGCAGCTTCACTCACTTGGACTGAATTCTTATATATGTTCTTGAGGGAGTATGTTCCCCAGAGTCTCAGAGATGCATGACGGGCAGAGTTTGAGAAGTTGCATCAGCATTCTATGACCATGTCGGAGTATGCATCTGGTTCAGTGATTTGGCTAGGCATGCACTATCCTTGGTTTCTACTGTTCGAGAGCGGGTTCGTCGATTTATCGAGGGGCTAAACCCCAGTATCAGATTTAGCACGGCCTGAGAGTTGGAGATGGACATTGCATAATAGCATATAGTGGAGATTGCTAGAAGATTGGAGGGTATGCTAACTCGACATAGAGAGGAGAGAGAGGCCAAGAGGTATCGAGAGTCTAGCACATATAGTGGTACCCGTGCCTTAGTTGTAGCTCGTCATAGTAGGGGCTATGTGAGTCGCCCCGTTCATTCAGCACTTCCAGCTTCCAGCGGTATTCCGGACACTCCTAGGCCTCAGGCTCCCTATTATGCGCCACCATTGTCTAGTGCACCTCCTACATTGGGTGCTTTCAGCGGTCAGTCCAGCCGATCAGGCCCAAGAAAGCCACATCAACCATGTCCTTCGAGAGCTATTTTTGAGTATCGTGACACTCGTCATGTGATGAGGGATTGCCCCAGAGTCAGGAGGGTGCACCTCCACAGATTACTCAGACTCTGCGTATTCCACCGGGTCCTCAAGCTTCTCACTCCATGGTCGTCGAACCAGTTGCCACCCCACCTGCACAGCTAGTTAGAGGTGGAGGTAGAGCAGGCAGAGGTCACCCTAGAGGGGAGGCTAGGCCAGATACTATGCCCTTCCTGCTAGGACGAAGGCAGTTGCATCCAACTCTCTCATCACAGGTATTGTTCCGGTCTGTCATAGAGATGCATCAGTCTTATTTGATCCAGACTCCACTTATTCCTATGTGTCATCCTATTTTTCTCCTTATTTGGGTGTATCCCGTGATTCTTTTAGTTCTCCTATCTATGTGTCTACACCCGTGGGAGATTCTATTATTGTTGACCATGTGTATCAATTGTGTTTGGTTGTTCTTAGTGGTTTTGAGACTAGAGCCAATTTATTATTGCTCAGGATGGTGGTTTTTGATGTTATTTTGGGCATGGACTGGTTGTCGCCCTATCATGCTATTCTTGATTGTAATTCCAAGACGGTGAAGTTGGCTATGCCAAGTCTACCGCGGCTAGAGTGGTGAGGTACTTTAGATTATGTTCCTAGCAGGGTTATCTCATTTCTAAAGGCTCATCAGATGGTTGAGAAGGGGTGTGATGCGTATCTGGCATATGTGATGGATGTTAGTAATACTCCTACCGTCGAGTCAGTTCCGCTAGTGAGGGATTATCCAGATATATTCCGGCCAGAACTTCCAGGCATGCCGCCCGACAGGGATATCGACTTTGGTATTGATTTGTTACCGGGCACTCAGCCCATTTCTATTCCACCCTAACGTATGGCCCCAGTAGAGTTGAAAGAGTTAAAGGAACAGTTGCAAGAGTTGCTTGATAAGGGATTCATTCGGCCCAGTATGTCACCTTGGGATGCTCTAGTCTTATTTGTAAAGAAGAATGATGGTTCTATGCGAATGTGTAGTGATTATCGCCAGTTGAAAAAGGTTACAGTGAAGAACATGTATCCATTGCCACGTATTGATGACCTATTTGACCAGCTTTAAGGTGCCAGAGTGTTCTCTAAGATCGGCTTACGTTCAGGTTGTCATCAGTTGAAGATTTGGGAAGCAGATATCCCGAAGACTGCTTTCAAGTATCGGTATGGTCATTATAAGTTCCTTGTGATGTCCTTTGGGCTGACCAACGCCCCAGCAGTATTCATGCACTTGATGAACAGTGTATTTCAGCCCTATCATGACTTGTTCGTCATTGTGTTTATTGACGCATTCTGGTGTACTTCTAGAGTCGAGAGGATTGTGAGCAGCACCTGGTGCTTCAGACCTTGAGAGAGAAGAAGTTATATGCCAAATTTTCGAAGTGTGAATTTCGGCTAGATTCAGTGGCATTTTTGGGTCATGTAGTATCGAGTGAGGGGATCAAGGTAGATCCGAAGAAGATTGAAGCAGTGCAGAGTTGGCCCAAACCATCCTCAGCTACAGAGATCCAGAGTTTTCTTGGCTTGGAGGGATATTACTGTCGATTTGTAGAGGGTTTCTCATCTATTACTGTACCTATGACCAGGCTAACCCAGAAAGGTGCTCCATTCAAGTGGATCGAGGAGTGTGAGGATAACTTTCAAAAGCTCAAGACTGATTTGACTACAGCCTCAGTATTAGTATTGCCTACTGGTTCGGGGTCCTATACGGTGTATTATGATGTGTCGCATTTTGGTCTCAGTGCGGTGTTAGTGCAAGATACTAGGGTGATTGCCTACGCGTCAAGACTGCAGAAGGTGCATGAGAAGAACTATTATGTCCATGACCTCGAGTTAGCAGCTAGTGTTCATGCCTTGAACATCTGGTGGCACTATTCATATGGTGTTCCTTGTGAGGTCTACATCGATCACCGGATTCTACAACATCTGTTTAAATAGAAGGATCTTAACTTGCGGCAGCGGAGGTGGTTGGAGTTGCTTAAGGACTTTGATATCACCATTCTATATCATTCCTGGAAGGCCAATGTTGTGGCCGATGCCTTGAGTCGCAAGGCGGTGAGTTTCGGCAGCTTAGCATATCTATTAGTAGCAGAGAGGCCTTTAGCCTTAGATGTTCAGGTCTTGGCCAACCAGTTTTTCAGATTGGATGTTTTCGAGCCGAGCTGAGTTTTGGCTAGTGTGGTTTCTCAGTCTTCTCTTTATGATCGTATCATAGAGCGCCAGTATGATGACCCCCATCTGCTTGTCCTCAAGGACACAGTTCAGCACGGCGATGCCAAGAAGGTCACTATTGGTAATTTGCAATATGTGAAGGCCATGTATGCAAGGTGACGAGTGCATATACGGGAAAAATGCTGAAAACCCAGTTCTAGCTAAGTAGTTTCCTTTCTATGCTTTAATTGAGTTACTTTAGCATGTATAGTCATCATGTTTAGCCTAATTTCACATGTTTACTTGTCTTATCTTTTATTTGTAACTTGTACTACTTGCTTAGTTGAATTACCTGTTTTCTTGATTCCTTATTCATTATTTAACTGTGGAATTTCTTACTTGAAGTTGTTATCATCATTTTTTCAGTTGGTATATTTTGGTTTCCGTGATTATTATTGAGTTGACTATTGTTATTATTGCACGAGGTTTCTGCCGTACGGTTGTTAATGTTTGCACGATGTTTCTGCTGTGCCGTTTTTATTGATACGCATGCGGTGGTATAAGGTCTAGCTGTTGAAACACATGCAGTAAGATAAGGTGGGCTTGATATGCATGGCTAGTAGGGTAACTACTAGAAGTCATGCGGTGTGATAAGGTTGGCTAAAATGCGGGATGCTATTTCGGGAAAACAATCTTCAAAACAAACTATAAAGGCTCCTGCGGTGATATAAGGAAAGATTGTGAGATATTTTCTTTTGGGACTACGAGGCGGTACCTCGGGAGTGCCCCTGTTGATTTCCTCTATTAGCTGTATTGGTTGTTGTTGTCTTTCCTTAACTTGTAAGTTTTTTTTCTTTCCTTTAATGTTGTATTTGTCCTTTTTGACTTCGTGTTATTACCTTCCGTAAATTCTCATTGTTTCATTTCTCTGTAATTTCATTATATTATTATATATTCTGCCCCATTTCTTATTATTTCCTGTAAGGCCCTGACCTAACCTCGTCACTACTCTACCGAGGTTAGGCTTGGCACTTACTGGGTACCGTTGTGGTGTACTCATACTACGCTTCTGCACATCTTTTTGTGCAGATCCAGGTACTTCCTACCAGAGCAGGTACCGGTGAAGTAGCTAGTACGTGGAGACTTCAAGGATATCAGTCAGAGTCTGCAGGCTTTGGAGTCCCCCTCTATCTTTATTTTGGTGTTTCTTTATCCTCACTAGACTTGGATGTATAGAGATTTTTAGTATTTCTCTTTAGAGTTTGTGACTTATATCTACCGAGTTTTAGGAGTTATTTATACTTGAGTTGTAGATTTTATTTATTACAGTTGTTGATGTTTTGAGTTTTAGCTTATTATTTTAGTTATTTCGCATACTTGTTAGGCTTACCTAGTTTGAGAGACTTGGTGCCGTCACGACATCATACGGACGGAAAATTGGGGTCGTGAAAAGTTGGTATCAAAGCTCTGGGTTCATAGGTTTTATGAGTCACGAGCAGGTTTAGTAGGGTCTCGCGGATCGGTACGGAGATGTCTGTACTTATTTTCGGGAGGCTATGGAAATGTTAGGAAAAGCTTCACTTCCTTGATTTATTATCGTGCGAAATTTTTTACTTCAGATTCTAAAGTTTTTGTCTTTCTATTCTCTCACAGATGGTGAGGACAACGTACAACTGGATCAGATGACCAGACACCCGCGCCCCTGCTATAGCCGCGAGAGGCTGCAGCCAGCGTAGAGGCCGAGGACGTCCACGTGGTGTAGCCAGAGCACCTGCTCGGGCAGCTACAGAGGAATGGTTCTTGGCATGTTCGAGGACGAATATTTGTTTTAAGAGGGGGAGAATGTAATGACTTGACCGGTTGTTTTGAGAATCAGCGTCCCATTTGGTGGCTGATGTTTTCGAGCAGCTTCATACTATGTATTATGACTTGTGTGTGTGGTCGAGCTTGAATTTTGGATGATTCGGGATTGATTTGGAATAAGGATTCTTGTTTTAGAAGCTTAAGCTGTAAGAGTTGATCGGAATTTGACTTTTGTGCAGACAACTCCGGAATGGTGTTTTGATGATTTCAATAGCTTCATATGGTGATTTTGGACTCAGGCGTGCGTCCGGATTTGGATTTAGAGGTCCGTTGGATAATTTGATGCATTTTGGCGAAAAAAATTAAAAGTTGAAGTTTTGGAAGATTGCGAGGTTTGACAGGGGTTGACTTTTGTTGATATCGGGCTCAGATTTTGATTCTGAGAGTTGGATTAGCTCTATTATGTTATTTGGGACTTGTGTGAAAATTTTGGGTTCATTCCGAATTGATTTGATATGTTTCAGCACGAGGTTTGGAAGATGGAAGATTTGAAAATTCATAAGTTCGATTCGAGGTGCGATTCGTAGTTTTGACGTTATTTGATGTGATTTGAGGCCTCGAGTAGGTCCGTCCATTGTTACGGGACTTGTTGGTTTGTTCGGACGGGGTCCCGAGTGACTTAGGAGAGTTTCGGACACGA
This sequence comes from Nicotiana obtusifolia, assembly GCA_002018475.1. NCBI lineage: Eukaryota > Viridiplantae > Streptophyta > Magnoliopsida > Solanales > Solanaceae > Nicotiana > Nicotiana obtusifolia. Next base: position 135,708 of record MCJB01006803.1, read on the forward strand.
TTTAAATCATTTTGGAAATTTTTGGTTAAGGCTAGTTTAGGCAGTGCTAATGTGGTTGCACCTGCGGACCACTAGGTGCAGGTATGATGGTCGCAGAAGCAAATATGAAGGTGCAGAAGCGAAATTTGCAAGGCTGAGGACGGATCACAGAAGCGAGTTTTGTTGCGCACCTGTGATGTTGCAAGTGCGGGGACTTCGATCGCAGAAGCGGAAGGCGGCGCAAGAGCGGAAGCTTGTCTTGCACCTGCGATTGTTTTGAATCGAAAGAAGTTCCGCATGTGCGAGGGTTGACTTTTGAGTGGAATTCCGCAGATGCGAGATTTTTCTTGCAAAAGCGAGATGTGCAAATGCACAATTTTGTCCGCAAATGCGAAAATGGCTGGGCAGAATGCTTAAGTTCGAGGGTTCAATATGTTTTATTCATTTTTGGAGTTTTAGACCTCGGCTTTGGGCGATTCTGGAGGGGTGATTCATAAGTTTTATTTGGGTAAGTGTTCCTTGTCCGAAATTGATTGTATTTCATGATTTCATAACAATTTATATCAGTAATTAGTGAATTGAGTGGACAAAAATGAGAATTTTTGTAAAATCATTCAAGAATGTAAAATGAGGATTTGAAGGACGATTCGATATCGGAATTTGATAATTTTGGTATGGTTGGACTCGTATCGGAATGGGTGTTCGGGTTTTGTAAATCTTATCGGGTTCCGAGGTGTGGGTCCGAGGTTGATTTTTGAGTTGGTATTTTAGGTTTAATTAAAGACCAAAGTTTTATTATCCGAAAATGGTTCCTATGAGTTTTAATTATGTTATGAAATTGTTTTGGCTAGAACTGAGCCGTCTGGAGGTTATTTCACACGAGGAGCTCATTTTAGAGTATCGGTCTAGCTTCGTTGACGTAAGTATCTTGCTTAACTTTGTGGGGGAGGAACTACCCCTTAGGAGTTGATTCGTTTGTGCTATTTGTGTAATATGAAAGACGTGTATGCGATGTGGCAAGTACGTACTCGGGCTTATATGTGAAAATTCTATCGGTTTAAACTCTTACGCATCTTTTATGTATTTAACTGGAAATTATTGGCACTTGTTATATCCTTTATTCGCCATGTTCAATATTACATGCTTAATTAGAAGTTGTCATTACCTGTCACATTCTTTACTTGCTGAACTTACTCTTATATGCCTTATTTGGAGTTGTTACCACTGTTACCATTACATGATTTCTTTTATCGTTGAGTTTTTATTTCATGGGGATACTGTCACTATTGAATTTATTCTTAAATAATTAATTGGAATTGAAGTTATCGCAAGGCATTTAATCTATTGTACTCGAAGTTGTGTTTAAAAGAGTTGTTGTTCCTTAATGAGTTATCTTTCCGTTCATGTGGTTGTTATTGAGATTCTATACATGTTGTGTTGAGTCGTGGCCTATTTTTTGTGAAATTATTGATATCATTGAATCTTTGGAAGGATTGTGGCCTGCAGGCACTTGTGATACGAGTTGATTATGTTGTGTCGTTGTGATGATAGTACATGTGAATCATTGTGTGATTGGGTTGTTGTTATGTGGAGTATAAGGGTGACACTTCACTATTGTTGAATGTATAGAGCGATACGGGTGGCTATTGTGTTGTTGTCCGGGCGGAGTGATACAGGTGGCTATTACACGGAGTGATACAAATGGCTATTACACAGAGTGATACGGGTGGCTATATGAGAGATAAGGATGGCTAATGATATTGTCAGGGCGGAGTGATACGTGTGGCTATCGGAGAGATAAAGGTGGCAAATGTTAGGGTTGATGTGTGATGATTTAGAGACATTGTGTTGGTGAGTTGTCGTGTGATGTTGTGATTTCCTGTGTGTTTCTCATATGCCTCGCGTGACTTGTTGTTGTTTCGAAGAGCTGTTCGATGTCCTTGTTACTACTTATTGATTTGGGCTATAGTAATACACTCGCACAAGCATACACTGTAATATGCCACTTATACTAGCTCATGAGTACGAAACTTGACATTTATTTATCATGCCCATGTATTCCGATATTATCCGTTTTCATGTTGCTATTGAGCCTGTGATTATTGACGGGCGGATTGTGATTGTAAGCCTGCGACTATTGCCGAGCAGATTATGATTGTGAGCCTGTGACTATTGCCCGGTGGATTTTGATTGTGAGCATGTGGTCGTGTCGTGTCGATTGTGATTGTGAGCCTGTGAACATGCCGGGCGGATTGTGACTGTGAGCCTGTGACTATTGCCGGGCGGATTCTGATTTTGGCACGTGAGTTGTCCGTGCGGTTGTGATTTTGAGAGGTGGGAATGAGGTGCCGTGAGTATATGATGGAAGGTTGAGACCTAGGACTTATGACTATGATATGAGGTATCATAGAGTGATTGCGTTGTGAAACTTGTGATAGACAGCTTGATTAATTAGGTCCTTTGTGTTCCTTATTTGGTTAAATGATGTTTTCTCGATATTCTTATTGCTTTACTGCCTATATGCACATGTTAATTTTGTTGTCATTTACTTATTTCTTCTTTCCATTATTAGCTTTATACTTGTCACGACCCAAAACTAGCCTGTCGTGATGGCGCCTAACGTGGTACTAGGCAAGCCAACACTTCAAGATACTTCCAACACTTCTAAATGAAAAATAAGAATAACACATGTTTAAATCATCAAAACTCTCAAAAACAACTAGATAGAAAGTCAAAACTCCATAAGGAAATTCCCAACATCGGGGTGTTACTGAGTATATGAGCGTATATACACTAGAAGTAATGTGTATGAAAGACTAAAACTAAATACATTAAGCGGAAAGATAAGGAAAGAAATACAAGGTCTGCGAATGCCGGGCAACTACCTTGGAATCTCCAAACGATCAACCTGCGCGGATAGTCAACACCCACTATGACTAGAAGCACCTGGATCTGCACACGAAGTGCAGGGTGTAGCGTGAGTACGACCAACTCAATAGTAACAAGACTAAATAATTGACTGAAAGTAGTGACGAGCTTCACGGATATAGCTCAGTTACAGAAATCTCAACATAGAAAGATAGGCATGCTTTCAAATTTGACAATTAAGGCCAAAACAGTTAATTCATGTCAAGTTCATTTGAAACAGAAATCATCTCAAAAATTTACATGACAATGGTATATGCCAGCAAAGTACAACAGTAATGAAATCAAGTGAAAAATCTCAGAGCAGCAGCCACTCAGTCCTCCCATGCACTCCAACTTCATAGTCACTCATTCCTCACAGTCTCTCATTCCTCTCAATCGCTCGACATTCGGCACTCGGCACTCAGTACTCAGCACTCGCACTCAGTAGGTGCCTGCGCTCACTGGGGGCGTATACAGACATCGGAGGGACTCCTTCAGCCCAAGCACTATAGCAAGCCAATCATGGAATAAATCAATAGAATATGCTGCAGCGTGCAGCCCGATCCCATAAATATCCTCACATCAGGCCCTTGGCCTCACTCAGTCATCAACCTTTCCAATCTCTCGGGCTCTTAGTAATCGTGATAATCATCCCAAACAACAATAATACCATGTATCAATAATAAACAATAGAGACTGAGATGTAATATGCAGGTAAAACTGTGACCAAGTATAAAATAGCAATTTAGCCGATAATTCAACATGTACACGACATCTGTGAGTCCCTACAGTCCCAACACATAGTCTAAACATGATTTCTAACATGATTTGGAGTTCAATTTCTATAACACATGGAGAATACACGGATAACAATAGATTATTCAATTACCCAGTTCCTAGGAATTGACCAAGTCACAATTCCTATGGTGCACGCCCGCATGCCCATCATCTAGCATGTGCATCACCTCAAAACCAATCACATGACACATAATATGGGGTTTCATACCCTCAGGACCATATTTAGAGCTGTTACTTACCTCTAACTGTGCAAATCCCTAATCCAACACGCTCTTGCCTCATGAATCAGCCTCCAAATGCCTCAAATCTAGCTACAAACAGTTCGATACAATCACCACGAGCTAAAGGATCTACGTCTCAAAATTTGATAAAAGTCACAAAACCCGAACGTCCATCCAACCATGAGTCCAACCATACCAAATTTAACAAAATTCAACACCAAATCGCAACCTAAAACCCCAAATCAAACTCTCCAAATCCTAAGCCTCAAACTCCCAAATTCCATCTTAAATACAAACAAACTAGGTGGGAAATTCAATGAGGAAACAAGATTATTGATTAAAAAAAAACACACGTGACTTAGCTCAAGAAACCCCTCGAAAATCCTCCCAAAAATCGCCTAATCCCGAGCTTGAAATGTTCAAAATGAAGAAAGATCGCGAACCCTTGAATTTAAATGTTCTGCCCAGCCTTTTCGCTTCTGTGGTTCATTTAGTCGCTTATGCGGCACCGCTTTTACGGTCAACCATCCACATATGCGAAAGTCACTAATGCAGACCAATCGCTTCTACGGTCGCAAATCCTGCTTCTACATGTGTGCATCTATGCAAGTCGTCCGCTTCTGCGGACCAGCCTCCCCAAGCTCTCTTCCGCTTCTGCGATCCACTACGCGCAGGTGCGAATCCACACATGGGATGCACCCAAGGCCACACCAAATCTCGCTTATGTGCCACTCCAACCGCACATGCGGCATTGCACCGGCGGCCAACCCCTCGCAGGTGCGATCACACCAGAGAACTCCCGGCTTCAGCAATGCCTTAAGTCCCATTCTCGATCCGTTAACCATTCGAAATCAACCTGAGGCCCCCGGGACCTCAAATAAACATACTAACAAGTCCTAAAACACGATACAAACTTAGTCGAACTGTCAAATCATCTAAAACAACATCAAAAATAGGAATCGCACCCCAATTCAAGCCTATTGAAACTAAAGAAATTTCAACTTCTACAAACTGTGCCGAAACCTATCAAATCACGTCCGATTGACCCCAAATTTTGCACACATGTCAACAAATGACACCACGGACCTACTCCAACTCATGGAACTCCAATCCAAGCTAGGTAACCACAAGGTCCACTCTCGTTCAAACTTCTAAATTTCTAATTTTCACCATTTCAAACCTAATTCAACTACGGACCTCCAAATCACTATCCGGACACACGCCTAAGTCCAAAATCACCCACGGAGCTAACGGAACTGCCAAAACTCCATTCTAGAGTCTTTTACTTATAAGTTAACATCCGGTCAACCTTTTCAACTTAAGCTTCCAACTTTGAGACTAAGTATCTCAATTCATTCCAAAATCTCTCCGGACCCGAACCGACTACCCCGGTAAGTCACATTACAGCTATAAAACACAAAATGAGCATTAAATTGGAAAATGGGGCTACAACTCTCATAACGTCTAGTCGGGTCATTAAAATACTATTATATTGCACAAGTTATTTTGTCTACTGAGTGTCTCGACCTATACCTCATCACTACTCCATCGAGGATCGTCTTGATACTTATTGGGTACCAACCATGGTGTACCCATACTATACTTCTGCACATTTTTGTGCAGAGCCAGGCATTGTAGTTATCAGACCCGACGGAGTTAGCTTGTTGATCACGAGGATTCAAGGTAGAGCTGTTTGGTTGTCGCAGTCCCTTGGAGTCTCTTCCTTACATTGTACTGTCAGTTTGCTATTTGAACAGTATTGTAATTTGATCTTTGAGATCATTCATATATTTAATTAGAGTTCTTGACTGTGTATTACCAGTCTTGGGAAGTTATTATGGTTATTGCCCGCGTAAGCTTATTCCACTTTTGTCTTTGCACTTATATTAAACCATGTTTCAAATTATCATTATTTAAAAACTGGCTTAATTATGTTAGAAATCAGCTTACCTAGTCTTAGAGACTAGGTGCCATCACGATATTCTATAGAGAAAAATTGGGGTCGAGAAAAGTTGGTATCAAAGCTCTAAGTTCATAGGTTTTACGAGTCACGAGCAAGTTTAGTAGAGTCTTGCGGATCTGTATGGAGACGTCTGTACTTATCTTCGAGAGGCTACAGAACTATTAAAAAAATTCCACTTCTTTCATTCCTGTTGTGCGGATTTGTTGATTCCGAAGTTTGAGCCTTTATATCTATATTCTCTCACAAATGGTGAGGACACGCGCTATCGGGTCAGCTGAGCAGACACCCGCACCCCCTACTAAAGCCGCGAGAGGTCGAGGCTAAGGTAGAGGTCGAGGAGGGGCACGAGCCATAGCTACAGCACCTTTTAGAGCAGCAGTTGAGGAGCCGCCAGTAGCTCCGGTTGGGGGACAGGCACCGGAGGTGCCTGGTGTTACCCCCAGACATTAGTAGACTTTAGCACAGTTCCTGAGCATGTTTGATGCATTGGCTAAGGCGGGATTGATCCTTGTTACACCAGCTGCTTCGCAGATTGGGGGAGGGGCTCAGACTCCCACCGCCCGTACACTAGAGCAGCGGGCTCATATTGGTTAGGTTTTGGGTGTGGTGCCGATATAGCTTGTTACTTCTGGTTCAGCTCGAGGTCAATCCAGGGGCATTAGAGAAGGAACAGAAGAGGCTTGAGAGGTTCAAGAGATAGTCCATCTACTTTCATTGCCACAGCTACCGAGGATGCTCAGGGTTTTCTAGAGAAGTGTCATTGTATTCTCCTATTCTCCAAACCATGGGTATTGTGGAGGTGAGCGGAGTTGCTTTTACTATATTTCAGCTATCGGGAACATCATATTAGTGGTGGCAAATTTATGAGGAGGGCAAACCAGTCAATGCGGCACCACCCACTTGGGCTCCGTTTTTAGAGATGTTCTTGAGGGAGTTCGTTCCCCAGACCCTCTAAGATGCGCGGCGTGAAGTGTTTGAGCAGCTGCATCAGGGCACCATGACTGTGTTGGAGTATGCCATCAAGTTCAGGGAGAGCCCGACATGCACCTACTTTGGTTCCTACAGTCAGAGAACGAGTCCGCAGATTCATTGAGGGGCTCAATTATGATCTTAGATTCTGCATGGCTCGGGAGTTGCAGACTGATACTTCATTTCAGCAAGTGGTGGAGATTGCTAGGATGTTAAAGCGTGTTGGGGGTGAGGAAAGGGAGGCTAAGGAGACCAAGAGGTCTCGGAGTTCTGGAGGGTTCAATAGATTTTACTCTTCAGCTATGACTCATCATGTTGGAGGATCGGACAGTCTACCAATCCAGTCCGTACTTCAGACTACTCGTGGTGCTCTAGTTAGTTCTTTTAGGCACCACCAGCATGGGGTTCCTATAGCTGTTATTCCAGGTATCCGGCACAGACTCAGTATGAGCCACGCCTGTAGAGGGGTTGTTGTGAGTGTGCTTAACCTACGCACATCATGAGAGATTTTCCCAGACTTGGGAGAGGCGGATTTCATTAGAGCACTCAGGCTACGGGCTACATTCCAGTTGTTACTCCACCTGCACAACTAGTTATGGGTGGAGGACAGGCGAGTAGAGGACACCCTAGAGGGGGAGGACCGGCTCGTTGATATATTTGCTATAGTACGGCTGAGGCCGCTACACCAGATGGTGTCGTTACAAGTATCGTTTCGATTTTTTATAGAGGAGCACTATTCTTATTTTGATTTAGTTCTGCTTATCGAGGTAAGGCCTCCTATCATGTTTTACATATGGGTGAGTTTCCTGATTTTGTACTCTACTTATGTGTTTACTCCTGTTGGGAGATTCTATGGTGGTAGCCTGTGTCTATCATTTTGTTTTTACTCATTATTGAGAGCCATGAGGCTAGAAGTGCTTTTTTGTTACTCATTATGATAGGTACTGATGTGATTTTTTGAGGGTTTGGTTACTATTAATGATTTTGTTTAGCGGAATTGAATTAGTGGATGGTTTCAGTTGGTATGATGTGCATACTACTTGTGATTTAGAGTTGAGAATGAGATCCTCGCATTGTCATGTGGTTTGTTATGTTTGAATCGGGCTATGTGCTGTAGTGGAATTTATATCAGGATGAGATCCTTGTGATTATTTCATATGTTTTAATTCTCCCTTGTGAAATTGATTCATAGTATGGTACTGATAGGGATTTGTGCATGTCGAGCGTGTTTGATAGCTCTCTTATGTTTTTTTATTTGCGTATTTAGTCATATTCGTGTCATGCTTATTGGGGTTTTTAGCTTACGAGGTGTGTGCTAGGTGGAGTTAGATGTGACTTGATGATTCGGGTGAATAGTTATGAGATTTTCGTGTTTATTGCATCGTTGTTGGTGTTGTGAAGGTCTGGAATGAGGTTTTAGCTGAGATGAGGTTATTTGTTGGTGTTGTATTTGATTATGGGCAGGTATTGTGACTAGAGATGTTGTTATGGACATATGTGTAGTGTGTTACGTTGTGTGTTTGGACCTAGTGGGGTAGGCACAAGTTGTTACAGCTGGTTGAGGCTGATACCATGCGTTAATGTGGGAATCGGGTCTTGTGGAAATCATCGGATGGTGAGAAATTTAGTTCTAAGGTTTGTCAATGTGGATGGGAGAAATAATCTTCAATTGAGGTGGTGTTGTCGGGCTCATGTGGATTGGGTGACGTGGGATCACCCATTAGTATATGTTTGGTAAGTACATTCAGTGGTCTAATGTCTGTGGAATGGTTCTTGGCACGTTCAAGGACGAACATTTGTTTAAGAGGGGGAGAATGTAATGACTCGACCGATCATTTTGAGAATCAGCGTCCCGTTCTGGCTTAAATTCTCGAAGAGCTTCGTACTATGTATTATGACTTTTGTGTGTGGTCGAGTTTGAATTTTGGATGATTTGGGATCGATTTGGAATAAGGATTCTTGTTTTACAAGTAAGCGGTAAGAGTTGATCGGAGTTTGACTTTTGTGCCGACGACTTCGAAATGGTGTTTTGATGATTACAATAGCATTGTATGGTGATTTTAGACTTAGGCGTCCCTCCGGATTTGGATTTAGAGGTCCGTAGGATAATTTGATACATTTTGGAAAAAAGAAATTGGAAGTTGAAGTTTTGGAAGATTGCGAGGTTTGACCGGGGGTTGACTTTGTTGATATCGGGCTTAGATTTTGATTCCGGGAGTTGGATTAGCTCCATTATGTCATTTGGGACTTGTCTACAAAATCTGGGTTCATTCAGGATTGATTTGATATGTTTCCGGCACGAGTTTTGGAAATTGGAAGAGTTGAAAATTCATAAATTAGATTCAAGGTCCAATTCATAGTTTTGATGTTATTTGATGTGATTTGAGGCCTCTACTAGGTCCCTGCATTGTTACGGGACTTGTTGGTACATTCGAACAGGATCCTGAGTGACTCGGGAGAATTTCGAACATGATTCGGATCATTTTCGAAATTTTTGGTTACAACTGGTTTGGGCAGTGCTGGTGTGGTCACACCTACGGACCACTGGGCGCAGGTGCGATGGTCGCAGAAGCAGAAATGAAGGCGCAGAAACGAAATTTGGAAGGTTGAGGAAGGATCGTAGAAGTGAGTTTTGTTGCGCACCTGCGATATCGCAGGTGCGGTGACTTCGATCGCAGAAGCGGAAGGCAGCGCAGGAGCCGAAACTTGACACACACCTGCAATTGCGTAGAAGCTGAAGAAGTTCCACAGGTGCGAGAGTTGACTATTGAGTGGAATTCCGCAGATGCGAGATTTTTCTCGCAAAAGCGAGATGCGCGGATTCACAATTTTGTCCGAAAAAGCGAAAATGGCTTGGCAGAATGCTTAAGTATGAGGGTTCTTCACGAGTTTGATTTGGGAAAGTGTTCCTTGTCCGAAATTGATTATATTTCATGATTCCATAACTATTTATATCATTAATTAGTGAATTGAATGGGTGAAAATGAGAATTTTTGTAAAATCTTTCAAGGATGTAAAATGAGGATTTGAAAGGCGGTTTGATATCGGAATTTTATAATTTAGGTATGGTTGGACTCGTATCGATGGGTGTTCAGGTCTTGTGAATTTTATCAGGTTTCGAGGTGTGAGCCCGGGGTTGACTTTTTTGTTTTAATTAAAGATCGAAGTTTTATTGTCCCGAATTGGTTCCTATGAGTTTTAATTATGTTATGAAATTACTTTGGCTAGATTTGAGCCATTTGAAGGTTGTTTCACATGAGAAGGTCATTTTAGAGTATCGGTCTAGCTTCGTTGAGGTAAGTATCTTGCCTAACTTTTTGTGGGGGAACTACCCCTTAGGAATTGAGTTGTTTGTGCAATTTGTGTAATGTGAAAGCCGTGTACGCGAGGTGACGAGAACCTACTTGGGCTTATATGTAGAAATTCTATTGGTTTATGCTCTTAGGCATATTTTATGTATTTAGTTGGAAATTTTTGGCACTTGTTATATCCTTTATTCGACATGTCCACTATTACATGCTTAATTGGAAGTTGTCGTTACCTGTCACATTCTTTACTTGCCGAGCTTGCTCTTATATTCCTTATTTGGAGTTTTTACCACTTTTACCATTACGTGATTCTTTTATCGTTGAGTTGCTATTTCATGGGGATATTTTTACTATTGAGTTTATTCTTAAACAGTTAATTGGAATTGAAGTCTTCGAAAGGCATTTAATCTATTATACTCGAAGTTGTGTTTAAAGGAGATGTTGTTCTTTGCTGAGTTATCTTTCCGTTCATGTTGTTGTTACTGAGATTCTACACATTTTATATTGAGTCGTACACCATTTGTTGTGAAATAATTGATATCGTGGAATCTTTGGAAAGGTTGTGGCCTTCGGGCACTTGTGACACGATTTGATTATGTTGTGTTGTTGTGATGATAGTACATGTGAATCATTGTGTGATTGGGTTGCTGCTGTGCAGAGTATAAGGGTGGCATTTCACTGTTGTTATCATACGGAGCATAAGGGTGGCATCTCACTAATGTTGAATGTACGGAGCGATAAGAGTGGTTATTGTGTTGTTGTCCGGCAGAGTGATACAGGTGGCTATTACACGAAATGATACAGGTGGATATATGAGAGATAAGGGTGGCTAATGATATTATCAGGGAGGAGTGTTACCGGTGGCTATTATACGGAGTGATACGGGTGGCTATCGGAGAGATAAGGGTGGCAAATGTCAGGGTTGATGTGTGATGATTAGGAGACATTGTGTTGGTGATTTCTGTGTGATGTTGTGATTTCCTGTGGGTTTGTCATACGCCTTGCGTGACTTGTTATTGTTTCAAGGAGCTATTTGATGCCCTTGTTACTACTCATTGAGTTGGGCTATAGCAATACACTCGCACAAGCGTACACTGTAACATGCCACTTATACTAGCTCATGAGTACGAAACTTGACATTATTGATCATGCCTATGTATTTTGGTATTATCTGCTTTCATGTTGCTATTGAGCATGTGATTATTTCCGGGCGGATTGTGATCGTGAGCCTGTGACTATTGCCGGGCGGAGTGTGATTGTCAGCCTGTGACTATTGCCTGGTGGATTGTGATTGTGAACCTGTGATCATTGCCGGGCGGATTGTGATTATGAGCATGTGATCGTGCAGGGCGGATTGTGACTTGAGACTGCGACTATTGCCGGGCGGATTGTGATTTTGGCATGTGAGTTGTCCGTGCAGTTGCGATTTTGAGAGGTGGGCGCGAGGTACCGTGAGTATATGACAGCGGGTTGAGACCCGGGACTTTTGACTATGATATGAGGTATCACGGAGTGATTTCGTTGTGAAACCTGTGTTAGACAACTTGATTAATTGGTTATCCTTTGTGTTCCTTATTTGGTTAAATGATATTTTCTGGTATTCTTATTGCTTTACTGCCTATATGCACTTGCTGATTTTGTTTCCATTTCCTGATTTCTGATTTCCATTATTAGCTTTATACTGCACAGGTTATTTTGTCTAGTGAGTGTCTCGACTTGTACCTCGTCACTGCTCCACCGAGGTTAGTCTTGATACTTACTGGGTATCGACTGAGGTGTAGTCATACTACACTTCTGCACATTTTTGTGCAGAGCCAGGTATTGTAGTTATCAGACCCGACGGAGTTAGCTTGTTGATCACAAGGATTCAAGGTAGAGCTGCTTGGTCGTCGCAGTCCCTTAGAGTCTCTTCCTTACATTGTACTGTCAGTTTGCCATTTGAACATTATTGTATTTTGATCTTTGAGATCATTCCATGTATTTAACTAGAGTTTGTGACTCTGTATTACCAGTCTTGGGAAGTTATTATAGTTATTGCGGTATAGGCTTATTCTGTTTTTGTCTCAGCACTTATATTAAACCATGTTTCAAATTGTCATTATTTAAAAACTGGCTTAATTGTGTTAGAAATCAGCTTACCTAGTCTTAGAGATAGGTGCCATCACGATATTCTACGGAGAAAAATTGGGATCATGACAATTCTACAAGCCGTTAAAACGGAAGGAGGATAGAATATCCAAAATGTTGTTTATTCATTGGTTATCAATATTATATAATATTTTTCGGGAAGATGGTCAGATAATAGTGAGACCTTGAGGACCATGCTCCAAAATCTTAGATGTAAGACTTTGACATCTTTTAGGTGGTGTAAAGAATTTTTTCTATCTAGGTCACGGAATTACCAAAGTGTAATGACACTCACTGGAAGTCTAAATTTATTAATGATCTCCCAGCAATCTTTGCTGAAAGGATTAGAAAAGAACTTAGAGGAACATCAACGAGCATTAATTATGATAGTTATACTTATGGGAAACTAATTAGTCTTTGTACACAAGAAGGTTTAGCCTTATGTAATGAGATCAAGTTGAATCAACAGATCAAGAAGCATCGTCTTAATGAGAGACATCAATTAGGAGAATTTTGTGAGCAATTTGCTATAGTTCTTCCTAAGAAACCCAAAGAGTCTCATAAACATTGAAAGCAGAAAGATTTCTCTGGAAAAAAAAAAAGAGAAAAAAGAGAAAAGGTGCTTATAGAGTTAGAAAAGATTTTATTAAATTAACTAGACCTGAAGCTTGCTACAAATGTGGTAAAATAGGTCATTATGCTAGAGATTGTAGAGTCAAGGATAAGATTAAAAATCTTGACAATGATGATAATATTAAGAATTCTTTATACAAGATTCTTTTAAATTATTCTCTGAAAAATTCTAGTCCTGAGAATAATGATAGAAAAGATTCATCAACTGATGAAGACCTGAGGGTTTTACATGAGGAAAATTATATATACTCGAATGGTGAAAATGAACCCTGCAAACAAACTTAGTGTTGTAATAACAATGATGAGTTTTATAATATCTACTCTCAGTTTAAGGACTTAGATGTTAATGTCCTAACTAATGATAATTTAATAGAATTGCTCAGAATTATCAAAAATCCCAAAATAAGATCTCAGATCATTGATAAAATGGATAAGTCAAGTATGAGTCCCATAATAGAGAATAAAGAAATACCTTCTAAAAAAGGTTCCTACACAATGTCAGAAGTCAAGAGAATTCTGAAGTAAAAGACCCAGGCCATTGAAAGGCCAACTACCATCCAAGATTTGGATGAAAAGATTCATAATCTCAAAAAAGAGATCCCCAGCTCAAAGCTTCAAATGTAGCTTTGGATAAAAGAATCTCAAAGCTAGAGGATTATAATATAGATCCAAAATATACTTTTAATACCGATATAATAGAAGCAAGTAGCTCTAATACAAAAGGATATTTCCTTGGACATATAGGTTTTGCAAATGATGAATTTTTGCAAAAACTTGAGTTAATAACGTCGCAAAAGTTTTTTTATAAAGTCACTCTTTTAATAGATTATAATTTCAAAAGAGAAATTTACTGCTTTAGCGGATAGCGGTGCACATTTAAATTGTATAAGAGAAGGATTAATACGGTCTAAATATTTTCATAAAACTATTCATAGTTTGAAAAATGCTAGTGGGCAAAAAATGGGTATTAGTTATAAATTACCCAGAGCTTATATTTGCAAGTATTCCTAAAACCTTTGTTTTGGTAAAAGATATTTCAAATGATATTATTCTAGGAGTTTCATTTTTCTATCATATATTCCCATTACTAGGTGGGACTCTATGGGATTTTCAGGAACTTTTGATAATAAACAAATTAGTTTTGAGTTTATAACTCAATTTTTCGAAAGATTTATATTTGAAATAAGAGATAATATTGTTTCAAAAAATAGGCAAGTTAATTTTCTTCAAAATGAGATTAATAGACAGCGTAGAAGAGGATTTACAGAACCCGAAACTAACAGAAAAGTTTGATTTTCTGAAGAATCAGTTCTCTTTGCAGATATGAGGTGATCATCCAAATCAATTTTGGGAAAGGAAGAAGCATATGGTAAGTCTTCCTTATGAAGAAGAATTTTCGGAAAATAATATTCCAACAAAGGCCAGACCTTGCCAAATGAATTCAGAATATTTAGAATTATGCAAAAAGGAAATTGATTCTTTGCTGCATAAAAGTCTCATAAGGCCATCCAAGTCTAAATGGTCTTGCACAGCTTTTTATGTTAATAAACATGCTGAACAGGAACGTGGTGTTCCAAGGTTAATTATAAATTATAAGCCCTTAAATAAGGTCTTAAAATGGATTAGGTATCCAATTCCTTTTAAGAAGGATTTATTAGATAGACTTTGTGATGCTATTATATTTTCAAAATTTGATCTAAAATCAGATTATTGGCAGATTCAAATATCTGAAGCAGATAAATACAACACTCTTTTTAATGTCCCAATGGGCCAATTCGAATGGAAGTTTTGCCCTTTGGATTAAAGAATGCCCCTTCTAAATTCCAAAAAATTATGAATGATTTTTTCATCCCCTATACTAATTTTATAATAGTGTATATTGATGATATTCTTGTATTTTCTAAAAATGTAGAAATACATTTTCAAATATTTAAAAAATTTCAAAAAGATTGTTATACAGAATGGGTTAGTAATATCTAAACTAAAAATGTTTCTTTTTCAAACTAAAATAAGATTTTTAGGCCATAATAGTGAAAGAGGAAACATTGTTCCCATTCAGAGAAGCATTGAATTTGCTTCTAAGTTTTCCGATGTTATAACTGATAGAACTCAGCTTCAAAAATTTTTAGGACGCTTGAATTACATATCTCCTTTTATAAAGGATTTAGCCAAGGATACTTCGATTCTTTATGAAAGATTAAAGAAGAATCCAAAAGCTTGACTGATAATCATAGTGAATCAGTCAGGCGTATTAAACAGAAGGTTAATAACGTTCCTTGTCTCACACTAGCCAATCCGACTTGGGTAAAGGTAGTCGAAACAGATGCCTCAAATATTTGATATGGAGGAATATTAAAGCAATATTCCCCAACGGAAAAAACAAGAATATCTGATTCAATTATATTCGAGAAAATAGAATGATTCCCAAAAGAATTATGCTACTATAGCTAAGGAAATCCTTGCTATAGTAAAATGTCTGTTAAAATTCCAGACTGATTTATATAATCATAATTTTTTAATAAAAATAAACAGCCAAGATGCAAAGTTTATCTTTAATAAAAATTATAAACATGATGTTTCTAATAGATGTTTGCAAGATGATAAGCTCTATTAGTACCATTGATTTTGAGATAATTTCTAAAAAGGGTCTGATAATAGTTTTTCTGATTTTCTTACTAGAGAATTTCTAAGTTCATAACTTCTTTATTCATACACAGGCTATAAGGCCAGATTTCAGAACCACTCGAGGGAGAGGGAGAGGAAGGCAATCAATATCGTCCGATGGCAGAGGCAATATCCTGGCCCAAGTAGGAAATCGGCAGCTAATAGATGTTAATATTGCAGGAACATCTGGTTTTGATACAGATCTATTTCTACTAATGATTCTAACAAAAATTCATTTTTGGGGTGAAACAAGAGTTTGTATTCTCAAATGATATCAGAGGGATTTGCGTTTATTGGGGAAATTCCATTTTCTCTACGATTAATATCTTCTTTATCTTCTTTAGAAGGCAAAAAGCAATGTATAAGGAATTTTTGGATTTTATGAAATCTAAACAAAATGGGGATAATAATCCACCATCATACTATTCGGCTCTAGCAGATGATAGCCATGATAACCTTGAGGTTTATAACCAGAAGTTAATAATCCTCTTAGAACAATTCGACCTAAAGTGGAAGGATAATCCCTGGCAAATCATGACCAGGTATTTTGATACAGCATCATATGCTACCCCGACATACAAATATAAAATGTATTATGGGTTAATTCTCTCATCTACGGCATCAGCTGAAATTCAGCATTTTTACCTAGCAATTACAAAGAGAGTTTATAACTTCTCTAAAATTATTATAAAGAAAGTCTTAGCCTCGAATGAACGGGGGCTCAGTATACTAAAGGAAAGGGAATACGCACATCCAGAACAAAAGGTTTCAGTTAAATTCAATTACTGGGATTATATTGATAGCTTTAATAAAGCTTTATTATATGAAACCCCAATAAGAAACATTCTTGGTTCATAAAATTATGTTTCAACATATTTAGTCAGCAGATTCCAAATTGGTTTTGCAAATGGTGGATGTCATATGGTCCTTCTTTGAAAATTTTCCCAGATCAATTTAAAAGATTATATGCAGAATGGGTAGATATATCTCCTAAAATTATTTGTATCCAAAAGGAAGATATCTTGTTTAAAGAAATATCTTTAATGTATTTCTTTATAGAGTTATCCAAATCATGAATTATGAAGTGGAATGTGGAGGTGAATCAAACAAAAGAAGGATTTCCCTGTTTAAACATAATCTTTTATACCAAATTCTGGAGTAAATTGCTCCAAAAAGATCCAAAAAATCAGGAGAAATCCATGGTCAAGAAATTATTAATAATATCAAGTAGAAGATTGAAGTATACTGTAATCAAGAACTGACAAATGCTAAGTAGAAGATTTAAGTTCTTTTAAACAGGTTACTAGAAAGCTCCAAATGAAGAAAAAAAATAACTATCTCTAAAAAAGAGATTATTGCTTCTTATTTAGAAGAAGTAAAAAGGGACTTAACGAAGAACTTTGAGGTAGAGGTATCAGATGATATCTTAATGGCACCCGTAGGTAATACAACAGATGATGAAATCTGTGTTGTAGGAGAAGCCCAAGGAAGCCAAGAAAAAAAAGTAAATCTCGATAATATTGAAGAATACCTGCACAAACTCAAAGAGAGTTTAGAAGAATCTTCTACAACAAAAAAAAAAGGGAAAAGCAATCATGAAATGACCAGATGACTCAAAGGACCCAGCAACAATAAAACAAAGACCCTGCTTTAATAATGTGACTAGAGGGCCCCTCATCAATAATCGAGGGAATCAACTTAATAAAAGTTGTTTGTATTATTTTAGCCATTATAAAAAGTTTGTCAGCCATAATGTAAAAAAGGTTTGTCGGCCATTTTACTATTAGAATTTTTTTTTTTCATAGACGATCCATTATAAAACGATCATTAAATTATGAGAATAGGCAAGTTTTAGAAAACCTCTCTCTCATATTTCTTTGTGAAAAACACTCTCTTGTATACAGTTTTATTGAATAAATCAGAAAAGGTCAGGCATTGGCCACAACCTCGGCTTGTTCAGGTACTTTAATTTTTATTATTGTTTTATTCCTTTATAGCCTAAATGATAGGCGAAACAGTGTTGTGTTGAGCTTAGGCATACTAAGCTACTACTAACATTTTTTGCTATTATCAAATACTGTATCATCCGACGGTTCTATGGTTTAGACTATAGAGCCCGGACAGCAGTCCAGGCAGTAAGTCCAGGTTATGGAAACATAACCGGCGGTCCCTTGAAGAAGACTCGTTGTAGCCAAGGAGGGCGTTAAGGGTCGTTTGGGATTCAAGTTTTGGACTTGCTTGACAAGATTACTGGCTTGACATAGTTGGTGATGCTATAAATCCTTGTAGCTCCGTCGAAGCAATCCATGTGCTTACTTGGTATCAGTATAAATTTTTAAATAATATAATTTGTAAGAAAATATTATAGATTATATATATTAATGGATAATTCAAGTAAAAGTGAAATCATTGAGATACAAGATAATGAACTACATGATACATTTTGGTAAAATTCAGATTAAATACTACACAAATATTCAACTTCCACCTCTGGTATGCTCCCATAAATGATCTATTAATGTACTATGAAGAGCAAAATGAGTATCTTTGTCCTTAATTCTTTTGTGTCGAGCTAAAAATTATTCAAATCGGTGATTTTTATCTACTACCTTTTCTACCGTTGGAGGTGGACATTCCCAATCATCTTGAATTGGTGCATTAAAACCATGCTCATCCTCGATTATCAAGTTGTGTGTAATGACCCGACCGGTTGTTTTACTTTCTAGATCCTCACTCCCCTAATTAAGACTCCTCGTATATGCTTTTACTGTTTTATGACCTGCAGGGATGGTTGGTTTAGCTTTAGAAGAGTTTGGGTATCGAAACACTTAGTTCCTTAATAGTAACCTATAATGGTTAAGTATGACTTGAATTAACGTTTTGAGTAAACAACCTAGGAACTAAGAGTTGACGGTCCCAATAGTTTTGTATGATGATTTTGGACTTGGGCCTGTGTTCGGATCGGGTTTCGGATGACCCGGGAGCATTTCGGCATTTAATATTTAAAGTTTGAGCATTAAAGGTTTTCCAAATTCTGTAGTTTTGGTTTGGACTAGACTTTGGTGTTATCGATGTCCGTTTGGGATTTTGAGCCAAAGAATAGTTTCATATGGTGATTTATGACTTGCACGCATAATTTGGCGTCATTCCGAGTTGATTTGATAGGAATGGGACGCATGGAAGTATTTTTAGAAGTTTTTGAGTTTCATGTCGAATTCATGCGTTTGTCATCCGATTTGTAATTCTAGATGTTATTTCGGTGTTTCAATCACGCAAGCTGGTTCGTATTATGTTGTTGGATGTGTGAGTATAATTGGATGGGGTCCCGAGGGCCCCCGATGCAAAAAGGATTGGAATCGGACTCAGATTTGGACATGGGGGAACTGATGGTGCTTCAGATCTGGTGCATTCACACCTGCGTGGATTTGGCCACAGGTGCGAGCTCGCAGAAGCGAGCCTATGATCGCAGAAGCGGCCTGCAAGTGGGCTGGCTAGTGGTCCGCTAAAGCGAAGAATTTTCCGCATAAGTGAACTCACTTTTGCTATAAAGGGTCCGCAGATGCGAAGGAAGGCCATCCAGGCTAGGGTTCGTAGGTGCGACTAGCCTTTCCGCAGAAGCGGGCTCGTAGAAGCGAGATTTAGTCCGTAGAAGCGAGGCAAGCTGGCCTGGGAAAGGGCAGCACCTGCGAGGATTTTTCCGCAGGCGTAGAGCCGCAGGTGTGACTCTTTTGGTCGCAGGTGCTAAAATCACTGGGGCAGTGAGGCTTTTAATCCGAGACTTAGGCCATTTCATTTGGTCTTGGGCGATTTGGAGAGCACATTTAAGGGGGGTTCTCATCAATATTCTAAGGTAAATAACTCGCACATTTTCAAGTTAATTATGCGGATATTAGGTAGATTAAACATGAAAAATTGTGAAAACTTATGAGATTTGTGAAGAACCTAGGGTTTTGGAAAAAATGAAATTTGACCACGAAAATGGTTATGGAATTAAGTAAATATTATACATTTGAGCTCGTGAGGCTATGGGTAACAATTATATTCAAAGATTTCGAAATCCGGGCACGTGGGCTGGGGGATGAATTTTAGGAATCTTCCAATTTAGGAGGGGTAATTACTCTAATAGCTAAATTATGAACTTTTGAGTGTATATTGATTAAATTATATAATATTTGACTAGTTTCAGGTTGTTCATCGTCGACTTGGGGCTTTTAGAGCGGATTAGTGGACCGGAAGTGAGCTTGATTACGAGGTAAGTCTCTTGTCTAATCTTGTAAGAGGGAATTCATCCCCTTAGGCGTATTATTATTGCGTATTACTTGGGTGGGGAGCTACGTAAGTGCGAGGTGATGAGAATCCGTGCTAGCTATATTTTGTGATATGTCGGATAGACTTAGATCCACATCATGCTTCGAATTGTACTGTTGAAACATATCATGCGTATTACTTGTCTTAATTAGAGCTTAGACTAGGGATTGAATTTGCAATTATCGACTTAGCCTTCTTATTTCGGAAAATTGGGGAATATTAAATAAACTATGAAAAATCCATGTCCTCTCGTCTCGCAAGTACTTCCGCGAGCAAGGTAAACTTCTCTATTCCTATGGGATCGGGTCGTTCGCCTCGGCAGTATGATAACACCACTCTTATGGAATCGGGTCGTTCGCCTCGGCAGTATGATAACACCACTTATATGGGATCGGGCCATCCGCCTCGGCAATATGATGGTAACATTATTCTTATGGGATCAGGTCTTTCGCCTTGGCAGTACTAATTACCACTATTTTTATGGGATCAGGCCGTTCGCCTCGGCAACATCGTGCTTAACAATAGAAACGGGTTCCAGCTTGGGTATTATTGAGTTAGTGCCTTCATGGCCCGTTATAAGATGTTGGTGATGTGTTACGGACTCCTGTTGTATTTATTGTAGTTGCTTTTATTTTTCTCATTGATACCTGTTGCATGCTCACCATGTCTACTTTATGCACTTCTATTATTATTACTGACTTCTAGTAAGTGTCAAGTCGATCCCTCGTTACTACTTCTTCGAGGTTAGACTAGATACTTACTGGGTACGCGTTGTTTTCCGTACTCACGCTACACTTCTGCGTTGATGTGCAGGTACTGAGACAGGTTCCACCAGTGGTCACGCAGCTGCGTAGTTGATCATCTACGGAGATGGTGAGCTGCTTGCCTTGCTACGATTCGCAGCACCGGAGTCTCCTTCTATCTTATTTACTATCCCTATCTATCACTTTCGGACAGTAGTTTTAGTAGTTTTGTATATTCTCTATATTATTCATATACTTGTGACACCGAGTTTTGGGAATTTGTAGCACTTATGTACTGTTGTACTTGTTATATCCACTACCGCATACTATATACTTATTATATTGGTATTTTGTTTAAAAAGATTAGTCACAATCGCATGAAATCTATTTTAAAATGTTCTCTAAAAAGGAAAACTTCCGTATTAAAATTGTTAAAAGGGGCTAAATTGTAGCTACACTTGTGAGCTTGCCTAACGTGGCTTTAGGTGTAGCCACGACCTATTATGGATTTGGGGCGTGACATTGTGCTATATAACACATGTAGTTATTATATCATGTAGCACTTCTTTTCTCCAAAAATGTGACGGTCACAACCACAACAATCCTCGGCCCCATTCACTCAATACAATAGATATATCTGGAAACGTCATAGGTCCCTACTAAGTTATTATGCTATTTACCGTAGTTTCAATTTTGATGTATTTTAATTTAATGTGTTTTCAATTTTACTGTATTTCCAATTTTAATGTATTTTCATTTAACGTATTTTTAATTTTCACTTTTCAGTTTTAGCAACATCGAATATTTTATATTCGCACCTTTCAATTTTAGCAACATTTAATATTTTATATTTGCACCATTAATTTTTGTAGATGATTATATATTTTTTTTAGAATTATAACTTATAATAAAATTAACTTAAAATTTTACATAAAAATCATAAATGCACGAAAATTAATTTATCAAAATTATACACCAAAGTTAAGATGTAAAATTAATATTATAAAGATATTACATAAATGTAATTAGGTATATATAAAGATGTAACGGCCCGACCGGTCGTTTAACTAAATTGTTATTGACCTCTTGTCTGATTAATAATTAAAAGTTCTATATAATTAAATTAAAAAACTCATATAACATTGAATAACTTTGGGATGATAGTTGTCACGATCCCAATTTCCCTCTGTAGGATGTCGTGATGGAAACTAGTATTAGGGGCTAGGTAAGCCTAACACTTACTGAAATAAATGATAGTAATTAACCAATAGAGCTATTAAGCAGAAACCAAATATTTCTAAATGAAGCCAATATTTCCAACATGATATAATATCCCAAAACCGGTAGTACAAGTCATAAGCTCTAATGATTTTGCTAGAAAATTTCTAAATACAACTGTTTTGGAATAGAAATAAACAATAAAAGTACAATATCAGAAGGTGACTTCGAGGCCTGCAAACGCGACGGCAGGTTTACCTTGAGACTCTATGGCAAAACCCGAACAACTAGCTAGTTATCAACCAACTCCGAAATACCTGGATCTGCACAAAAATATGCAGAAAACATAGCATAAATACACCACAGCGGTAGCAAGTAAGTATCAAGACTAACCTCGGTAAAGTAGTGACAAGCGACAATCAAGACACCTACTGGACTAAACAACCTGAACAAGTATAAATGTGACCTAGCAGGGGAAAATATCGATATAGAGCTAAGCATGATAACAATAACAAAGTAATGCCGGTAATAGGAAAATAAGAGCAACAAGGAACAAACAGGTAATAACGTTGTAGAGTAAGTTGAACACAGTTTTAAGTCCGGTGAGTTAAATTGTGAGTCAAATACTCACCCCGATAAGCAAAACCAAATCAAAATAAGAATGGTGACCCTCTATAACAAATCAAAACCATACCTGTACGACATCATCTGGTGTAGCAGCCTCAGCCGTATCGTAAAAAGCATATCAACAGGCCGGGCCTCCCCTCTTGGGTGCCCTCTGCCCGCCTGAATACTCTGCTGCGATAAATCTGTCCATAGTCTGGACAATCTCTTACCATGTGGTTGGATTTCCACACTCAAAGCAACCCCTCCACTGGCGTGGCTGCGGAAGCTGTCCGGTACGGGCACTCTAAGACCCATGGACATCTGAAGAACCGTGCGAAGCCTGAAGTGCAAATTAAACTAGATGACCCATAAAACCTCTAAAATGGCGTAACCTACCTCCAAAATAAGGACTAGTAGATCCTCCCGGTCTATGAGGCTTCTTAGCCTCCCTGTCCTCTCTCTCTTGACCCCACATGTCCCCTCTCTCCTGGTCCCGTATGCCCTCTAATCGGCGAGCAATCTCTACCACCTGCTGAAATGGAACATCTATCTCCAACTCCCGAGCCATGCTGAACCGGATATCATGACTGAGCCACTCAATGAACCTGCGGACTCACTCTCTAACTGTAGAAACCAAAGCAGGTGCATGTGTGGACAAATCACTGATTCTAACGGCATACTCTGACACTAACATAATGCCCTGGCGTAGCTGCTGAAGAGTCTGGGGAACAAACTCTCTCAAGAACATCTCTGAGAACTGAGTCCATGAAAGTGAAGTTGCATCAGCCGGGCTACCCAACTCATACGTTCGCCGCCACTGATATGTCGCTCCCTTAAGCTAGAACATAGTAAAAGCAACCCCACTCGTCTCCACAATACCCATAATGCAGAGAATATGGTGGCACTCCTCTAGGAAACCATGTACATCCTCTGAATCCAAACCACTGAAGGTAGGAGGGTAATACTTCTAGAACCTCGCAAGTATAAGTTGTTCCTCCTCAAATGCGCTGCCCTAACCACTGGGTGAACTGGAACAACAAACTGTCGGCATGACACCTGGAACCTAACCAACATGGACTCGCTGCTCTGGACTACGGATGGCAGGGAGTTGAGCTCCTCTCTCAGTCTGTGAAGTAGCTAGTGCAACCGGAATCAACCCCGCCTAAGCCAATGTACCAAACATGCTCAGGAACTGTGCTAAGGTCTCCTGAAGTCCGGGGGCAATAAAAGGCGCCTCCGGTGCCTGTCCCTCGACAGGAGCTACTGGAGGCTCCTCAGTGCTTCTCTGACAGGTGATCTAGTTGTAGCACATGCTCCTCCTTGTCTTCTGCCTCTACCTCTGCCCCGGCCTCTAGCAACATCAGCTCTAGGGGCAGTGTGTAATGACTCGACCGGTCGTTTTGAGCATTGGTACTTCGCTCGATATTTTACGGGCATGCGTAGCTCCGTATGATGTATTATGGCTTATATGAATCATCGGTTTTGATTTTCAAGTTATTCAGAATTGAATTGGGAGAATGAATTTAATTGTTGAAGTTTTAAGCTGGAAGAGTTGACCAAGCTTGAATTTTGTGAATTTAACCCCAGAATGGAGTTTTGATGGTTCTGTTAGGTCCGGATGGTGATTTTAGACTAGGGCATATGCCCAGATTTATATTTGGATGTTCCTACAAGGATTCCGCACTAATTGGCGGAAGCTAGAAATTTGAAGGTTCGAAAAGTTCATAAATTTGACCGGGAGTTGACTCTTTGGATATCATATTCGGATTGTGGTTCCAGGAATTTGAAATAGCTACGTTATGTCATTTGGGAATTATGTGCAAGATTTGGGTTCAATCTGGGTTGACTTAATATGTTTCGGCGCGAGTTTTGAAAGTTAAAAGTTCAAGGTTCACTTAAGTTTGATTTGCGGTGCGATTCATTGTTTCGATGTTGTTATGTGTGATTTGAGGCCTCGAGTAGGTCCATCTTATGTTATTGGACTTGTTGGTATATTTGGACGGGGTCTCGAGAGGCTCGGATGAGTTTCGGATGAGGTTCAGAATATTTTGGAAATTTTGGCTAAGGCTGGTGTGGCAGAGGTTTTGGTGTAACCACACCTGCGGAGCCATGGGCGAAGGTGCAGAGCCGCAAAAGTGGCAATGTCATCACAGAAGCAAAAAGGGCTACATTTGGGAATCACTGCAGATGCAAAGTTTTGGGTCGCATCTGCATTATCGCAGAAGCGATGGATGGGGCGCAGGAGTGGACGTCTGCGCAGATGCGTGTTTGTTATCGCACCTGCAATGTCGCAGGAGTGGATGAGTTTGCGCAGGTGTGAAGATCCATTTCTCCAGTTGACTCCGCAGAAGTGGGATTCAGGTCGCAGAAGCGGCTAAATTGTTCGCAGAAGCGAAAATGCCTAGGCAGAACAATATATCGAGGTTTTGGTTCTTTTATCATATTTTGAGATTGGGGGCTTGGATTTAGACGATTTTTGAAGCAATTTTCCCCATGTGACTTGGGGTAAGCATTCTTGACTCACTTGTAATTACATTTCGTGATTTTATCTTCGTTTTTGGTAATTGGGTTATGGATTTTAAAGAGAAATTGGGTGTTTTTGACTTAAGTTTCATAGAGCTATTTCTTGGGTTTATAAACATCGATTCAAAGTCGGATTTGAGTGAAACTAGTATGGTTGGACTCGTAATTGAATGGGTTGGTAGTTTTGTGAGTTTCATCGGGTTCCAAGGCACTGGCCCAGGTTGGGCTTTTGGGTCGATTTTGGGCTTTTGATTAAAGATTCGGGCTTTATCATTTGGAATTGTTCCCTTAGGAATTAATTGATGTATTTGAGTTGCTTTTGGCTAGTTTCGAGCCGTTTGGAGGTCGGTACGCGCTGGATGGCATTTTGGAGCATCGTTTGACTTCCTCGGTATTGGATTTAGCTTGTTCGAGGTGAGTAACACTTCTAAACTTGGTTCTGAGTGTATGAAACCCGAATTACGTGTTATGTGTTCGGTGTTGAGGTGACGCAGATGCTAGGTGACGGGCGTGTGGGCGTGTACCGTGAGAATTGTGACTCCGCTATTTCTATGGTATTGTGTACTTACCTGACCTTACCTGTAAACATGAAATTTCTAAGCACTAGAGCTATTGAGCTGTGATCCATGTTAGAACCCATGTCTACGCTTCATGCTTATTCTGTTGAGACCTACCGAGGTCATTTCCGTTGTTGAGTTATCTTGTTATATTGCATTTACATACTCAGTCATACGCATTAATATGCATATCATATCTCAGTCTCTGTTACCATTTATTGATACATGACATCATTATTTTGGGCTGATTTTTCATGACATTGAGTCCGAGAGACTGGAGAGGTTGGTGACTGAGTTGGGGCCTGAGTGCCGAGCTGTGAGTGATATATCTATATATGTGTATCGGGTTGCACGCCCAACGAGCCTTATGGCTGTATATATGTGGATCGAGTTGAACGCCACAACGAGCCTTATGGCTATATCTATATATGGGATCGGGCTGCACGCCGCAGCATGTTTCATTGATTTATTCCAAGATTGGCTTGATATAGCGCTTGGGCTAAAGGAGCCCCTCTGGAGTCTGTACACACCCCCAGTCAGCGCAGTTACCTACTAAGTGCGAGTGCCGAGTGCGAGTGCTAAGTGACTGTGAGGACTGCATGACTGGGAGGACTGAGTGAATTGATACTCTGAGAGTATGCATATGGTTTATCACTGATTTGCATCGCATTGGCATGCACGCTTGAATACAAGCATAGAGATGCATTTTCTCATGCTGTATGATATTGTATCATTCATGACTTCACATACTCATTGACATGTAGGCATAGAAATGTATTTTCCTCATGCTATTTGAAAAATGAAGCATCTTATCTGTTGTTGTAAAGTTTTTGGGGAAAAAACCATGGTTTTACCAAACATACTCATATTTTGGTGATTTCGGTAAAAGATTTGGGTTTTCACTAATGCACTTGAAAAGCAAGCCTATTTTTTTCTCGAACTGTGAACGAGCTGAGCATTTTATCTCTGATCTGCTTCTTTTATTACTTCCATTATGTTGTTGTGAACCGTTGTTGGTTATTGGTGTTGGGCCCCCGACCTGTGTTTCAGCTCGTCACTATTTTCAACCTAAGGTTAGGTTTGTTACTTATTAAGTACATGGGGTCGGTTTACTCATACTATACTTCTGCAACTTGCGTGCAGATATTGGATGCTAATGTAGCTATAATCAATGGGAGCGGAATTTGAAGACGTACCTGCGGTCCGGTTGTAGCTGCTTCTTATTCATGGTAGCTGTAGATTGATAAAAATCTGTTTATGTATATTTCGAACAGTGGATGTATTTATTTCATACCAGCTTTGTAAATTCTAATCTTAGAAACTCATGATTTGTACTACCAGTCCTTGGGAAATTCTTGTATAAAAGCAGTTATATTATCATTTTTTTCGTAATAAATCTCATTTAAATTGAATAGTTGTTACTTACCTGACGGGTTGGGTTAGGTGCCATCATGACGGTTTGGATTTTAGGTCGTGACACAGCGTCATCAGCAACTGCAGCTCGTGTCCTCACCATCTGTGAGAGAATAGAATGACAAAGGCTCAAACTCCGAGATCAATAAATCCGCACGATAGAAATGAAAGAAGTACTATCCTAATAGTTCCATAGCCTCTCGAAGATAAGTACAGACGTCTCTGTATAGATCCGCAAGACTCTACTAAACTCACTTATGACTCGTAGCACCTATAAACCTAGAGCTCTGATACCAACTTGTCACGATCCCAATTTTCCTCCATAGGATGTCGTGATGGAACCTAGTCTTAGAGACTAGGTAAGCCTAACACTTACTGAATTAAATGATAGCAATTAACCAACAGATCTATTAAGCAGAAACCAGATATTTCTAAATGAAGCCAGCATTTCTAACATGATATAATATCCCAAAACCGGTAGTACAAGTCATAAGCTCTACTGAATTTGCTAGAAATCCCTAAATATAACTGTTTCGGATAGAAATAAACTGTACAAGTACAATATCAGGTCCAAGACCGGTGAACGCGACGACAGGTTTACCTTGAGTCTCTACGGCAAAACCCTAGTGATCAACCAACTCTGAAATACCTAGATCTGCACAAAAATATGCAAAAAGCATAGCATGATTACACCGCAGTAGTACCCAGTAAGTATCAAGACTAAACTTGATAAAGTGACGACGAGGGACAGTCAAGACACCTACTAGACTAACAACCTGAAAAAGAATAAATATGAACTAGCAGGGGACAATATCGAAATAGAGCTAAGCATGATAACAATAACAAAGCAATGCTGGTAATAGGAAACTAAGAACAACAATTAGCAATAGGGAACAAACAGGTAATAACGTTGTAGAGTAAGTTGAACACAGTTTATGTCCGATGAAACCAAATAAAGGAAAACAAGTAACAACTCAATAAGAACACCCGCTTTCACACCAGATTTATTCAAGAATTTCCATGAGGTACCAAATCTCATAATCACAACTCACAGGTCTCGATTTGTGAACCCTAATCACTTGGCATCTTGTGCCCACATCACAATCCATAACTGCACAGATGACTCACGTGCCAAGAGAGCGACAATATCTAATATCCGCACAGACCACTCACGTGCCAACAATAACAATAACTCATGACCGCATGGACAACTCACGTGCCAATAGAACAACTCTCCCACAGAAGGCAAGTAGACGAGAGTACATGAAAAGGGTCAATAACATCAGGATTCATCTTCCTAAATGATATGGGTGATTAATTACGTGTATGCTTGTGCAAGTATTCTATCACAACTCAAGTTAACAAGTAAGAGTAGAGACAATGAATGGCACATAGGTAACAATCACCACAAAATGCTCAATGTATACCTCACACAAGGTAGGCACACCACTACACAAATATCAACCATAACAATTCCCTCAGGCAATCACAAATCATTCCCCGATAAGCCGACCTTGTCTCGCCACGTACGTAATAATAAAGTAAATGCCTGGCTTGTCTCGCCGCATGCACACAATAATATTCCCACCTTGTCTCGCCACATGCAACAAACCCACATATATAGCCCGTCTTGTCACGCCGCATGTGCAAATATCAATAACAACAGCAGCACGGACAACTCACGTGCGAACACCCCGACAATTCTCTTAACAATACCACGTGTGCCAAAACATAACAATACAATAAAATGACTTTTAAAACATGTGCTCATATACCACAATATTTACTCAAAACAGTTTCAATAACACAGCCACGCATAGCCCTCGACTCAACAACATTGAGTACAACAACAACAACAACAACGATAACACAAGAGTACAGCAAGTAAATCAACACAAGAACTTCAGAACACAAAGAAACGGAAGAACAAGCTCATAAAGAAAGACACAACAGGAAATAATGGTCTCAAGAGTGCAATTCGACGATAAGAGAGATAGCAAGAATCAATGACCCCAAATAAGAATATGTCAACAGTGAAAGGGATAAGAAAACTTCAATTAAGGCTAAGCAATTACGGAGAAATAATAATAACTTCAATTAAGGTTAAGCAATTATGGAAGAAATAATAATAATTTCAATTAAGGTTAAGCAACTACGGGAAAGACAACAAGTCAATAAAGAGGCAATAATTTCAATTAAGGCACATAAGAGTTTAATTGGCAACAAGGGTAGAACATGAATCAATTAATTCTAAATAAGACACATACAGGTAAATTTAGTAAATGGAGGATTTAACATGATAAACCAACTTCACATCCAATGAACATAAGAACCTAAGAGCCCAGAACGGTCAAATTTTGGCAAATAAGCCCGAGTACGTACTCGTCACCTCGTGTACATGGCATTCACATGACACAATTAACACAAATGACTCAAATCCTAAGGGGTAGTCCCCCCACTCAAAGTTAGGCAAGATAGCTATCTCAAAGAAGCTAGATCGATACTCTAATATGACCTTCTCGAGTGAAACAACCTCCGGACGGCTCAGATCTAGCCAAAACAATTTCAAATCATAAATAGAACTCGTAAAAAAAATTCCGGATAATAAAGCTTTGGTCTTAAATTAAAACTAAAAAGTCAACCTTGGGCCCCTATCTCGGAACCCAATAAAATTCGTAAATCTGAACATCCATTCCGATACGAGTCCAACCATACCAAAATTATCAAATCGCTCTTCAAATCCACATTTTACATTTTTGAAAGATTTTACAAAATTTCCACTTTCTTCCATTTAATTCACTAATTTAATAATAAAAACAAAGATAAAATCATGAAATAAAATCAAATCCGGGTAAATATCACTTACCCCAAACAACTACGTGAAGAACCCCTCAAATATTGCCCAAATTCGAAGTCTACAACTCAAAATATGATAAAAATAGTGAAACCTCCATTTTTAGAAACCTCTCCAGGCAAGTCGCAGATGACACTTGAGACTTATAAATTGCATTCCATATAAATCGCATTTCACATCTGAGACTTATAAATTGCATTTGACACCTACGATTTGACTCTGTTTCCTCAAACACCAAAAAAAAACAACAGTCTTTCCAGACACAAAAATGGGCATAACTCTCTCATACGACCTCGGAATGTGACGATTCTTGTTGTTATGGTTCTGTAATTACGATACGCATCTGATGGTTCAATTGAACCACAAATCAAAGGTTGTTTGCACAATGCGGTACCCTTTATGCCAAAAGAAACGACGTCGAAACATCAGATAAGAGCGCGGCACAATCCAAACCCATCTGAAACTCACCCGAGCCCCATAGGACCGCAACCAAGTATAACAAGTCCCAAAACATGATACAAAGTTGCTCGAAGCCTCAAATTTCCTCTAACAACACTAGAATAACGAATCGCGCATCGATTAAAGCCTAAAAAATTTATGAACTTCCGAATTTCATAACTAATGCCGATTCATACCAAACCAACTCTGATTGACTACAAATTTTACACACAAGTCATACATGACAGTATGGACCTATTCTAACTTCTGGAACTGAGATCCAACCCCGGCATCAATAAAGTCAACTCCCAATCAAACTTTTTAAAATCTTTCATTTTTTCCAACTTTCGCCAATTCATGCCGAAACGACCTACGGATCTCCAAATCAACATACGGACACGCTCTTAAGACTAAAATCACCATACGGAGCTATTGGAACTATCAAAATGCCATTTCGGAGTCGTCTACACGAAAGTCAAACTCCGGTCAACTCTTACCGCTTAAGCTTCTAAAACAAGAATCCTTCTTCCAAATCAATCCCGAATCATCGAAAATTCAAACTCGGGCACGCACGCACGTCACAACACATAATACGAAGCTGCTCGAGACTTTAAGCCATCGAACGGGACGCTAATCCTCAAAACGATCGGTCGAGTTGTTACAATAGTCAAATATCATAATTATGTAGGTTATGCTACGAATAAATTGAAAATATTACATGATTCAAAACGAATGAGAATACATAATCATTAAATGAATCTAAGAAAATTTCTATTTATTATTTTTCTAACTTTATTTGTTATTTATTCATCATCATTATTACAATCTTCAATCACTTCCTATTTGTAACTCGTGATGAATATCATAAGGTTTATCGATAAATACATGTTTATTTAATTTAGAAATAGTCCTATATGAGATAATAATTCATCTTGACTTATAATAATAATAACAATAATAATAATAATAATAATAATAATAATAATAATAAAATAATATAGTAAAAAATTATCTTCGCTTGAATTTAGAAGGTATTTTAACTCAAATGGAAACATTATTGTCCAACATATTTTTTGTGAAAATCCTAGCTTCAATAACTCGATTTATAAGACTTGCAATGATTAACCTGTGCCATTACGCAATACTATATTTTAGAGTTACGCATATACTCATTTTTATAGCAAAAATCATATCTTATTTAGTAGACTATTGCATCATTTGTTCACTTTATTATTCACAAATGACTTATATTGTTTTAATCTTTATTTATCCTTTTCTTCCCTTCAAGTTTTTAAAAGAGAAGTGAAGCCTTTCATGAATATCTTAGAATTATTTTTAACGATTATTATTGTAATAGTAAATACAATTAGAAATTAAAATTTTTTCAATGTTATTTCAATATACTATTTTAATAATAATTGAAGTTAAAAAATTTATTATATTTTTAGTATTTTAATTGGTTGATTGAAATTTCCTAATTTAAACTTTTCTTATTATAATATAAAAACCTTTCTCATCTCAAATTCAAATAAGTCTTACAATTTATTATAAGCTGCTTTTTTCCTAAATTTTTTTTCTTTTGTTCCTTGTTTATCGGTATTGTAATATTCTTTACTTATTATTAATTCATTTTCATGTAATTTGTTTACCTGAAATATCGGATTCTAAGATCCTATTTATCCTTATCCTACAATGATACATATAGCTAGATAGTCATTCAAGAAAACTACTTTAAAAAGAAGTAATTAAAAATTAGAGATCAAATCTATCCGTGTACATACAACTATATTTTTCTTTTCGTATAAAACATATCTAATTCCTATGTTTTTTTTTGTTTTTGTCTTTACATTAATAACTAAAGGTATTACGTATTTGATAAAATCTTGTAACTTTCAATTGGATCTTAGTTTATACTCATGCTATACTCTCTTTTCTTTTAGTAATTATAAGTTTTATTACCAAGAAGAACATTTACAATGTGTCCAGAAATACTTCATCTATAGCCAGTTACAAAGAGATAGAACAAGGTTGCGTACTAGGCTATGTCTTCCTACAACTTAGCTAGGGCAGTAATCAAGCGTCTTCAACTGTCTTGCGTCCTCTTTTCACCTCTGCAATGTATGTCTTGAATGATCTGTGTCACCACAGTTGCTGCTGATCTGCTTCTTTGTTGGGAGATTTTGCTATTTTTTTCTAGCCAAATATAGTAGACATTTCCTGCAAGAGCCATTCTGTATATCTCCGCTTGTGCATTGTTGCTATAGGCATGTGTTTGCACCCACTCAATTTCTTCCTATCATCCCATAGCCTGTCTTTTAATTCCCTGCCACTGGAGAAATCTACTGCCAAATCTGAGAGGCAGTTTGACATTTAAAGAACAGGTGTTATGCACATTCTCATCAGCATTATCACACAAAGGACAGGTCGTACCATAGTCCATGCCCCATCTCTGCAATCTAGTTTTTTTTTTGTATATTCTGTCTAGTATTGCAAGGTAAAGGATAAATAGCCATTTGGGGCTGGCCTAGTTGTTGCATATTAACTTCCTCCAATGTACTTAGGGTAGTTGTCTCCCAGTTTATTGTACGTAGTCTTTATAGCCTATGTCATGTGGTTTAGAAAATCCTCGATGGTTAATCTTGTACTCTCCAGATATTATTTAGCCTTTAGGATCTTCTGAATAGCCATGATGCCTGTGTAGCAATGATTTTTCAGACTTCGTTACCCTTCCTATAGTAGATATGCACCCATTGAATCCAGAGCTTATCTTTCTTCTTGCATAGGTTCCTATAATACTTGAGTATGACAACTTTATTCTATGTGTAGATATCTGTTATGTTGAGACCACCAGCTGATTTTGGCAAGCAAAGTTTGTCCCAAGCTATTAGTGCCTTCTTGGAGCATTCATTATTTCCATTCCATAAAAATATCCTACATATGTATTCAACCCTATGAATCACCTTCTTGGGTAGAATGAATATTTGGGACTAAAATTGTTGGATGGTTGTGAGTACACTTTTGATCAACTGCAACCTACCTACATAGGATAGGAATTTGACAGTCCAAGAGGTTACTTTCCCTATAACCTTTACTATCATACATTGTCCTATTATTGTCACGATCCAAATCCGTAAGATCGCGACTATACCTAACACCTCTGTTACGCAAGCCCACAAGTGAAACTACTATTTATTTATCCCTTTTTAATATTTTTAAAATGGAAGTTTTCCTTTTTAAAGAATAGTTTAAACTAGATTTCATGCAACCGTAACATCTCTTTAAAACAAGGTACCATCATAATAAGAACATCCATAGCGGTGAAAGAAAAGATAAATATAGCAGTACATAATTGCTAAAGATCCCCCAAAATTCAGCTTCACAAGCGCATGAGAAATCTAGGGAATATAAAACACTATTACTGTCTGAAAGTGATAGACAGGATAGTAAATAAGGTAGAGGGAGACTCCGGTGCTGCAGATCGTAGCAAGGCAAGTAGCTTACCACTAAGTCTTCGGAAATGATCGTCTATGCGCCCACATGACCGCTGGTAGTACCTGTCTCAGTACTTGCACATCAGTGCAAAAGTGTAGTGTGAGTATAGAAAATAAACGTACCCACTAAGTATCTAGTTTAACCTCGAAGAAGTAGTAACGAGGGTCGGCTTGACACTTATTAGAGGTTAAATGATAATAATATGAGTGCATAAGGTAGACATGGTGAGTATACAAGTATCAATAAAGCCAACAAGAGAAACTACAATAAATACAATCAGGAGTCCGTATCATATCACCAACATATTATAACTAGCCGTGAAGGCGCTAACTCAATTATTCCAAAATCGGAACCCGTTTCAATTATTAAGCACGAAGTTGCAGAGGCGAACAGCCCTATCCCATATGAATAGTGGTACTCAGTAATTCCGAGGTCAATGGCCCGATCATATAAGAATAGTGTTACCATCATATACTGCCCGGGCGAACGGCCCGATCCCATAAGAGTGGTTATATCATACTATCGAGGCGAACGTCCTGATCCCATAAGAGTCGAGAAATTTACCTTGCTCGCATAAGTACTTGTGAGATGAGAAGACATGGAATTTCATAGTTTATTAACTATTCCCCAGTTTTCTTAAATAAGAAACTAAGTCAATAGATCCAATTTAAATCCCCTGTCTCAGCTCTAATCAAGATAACTAATACACATGATAGGCACAAAAAATACAATTAAAAGCATGATGTGAATCTAAGTTTACCCAGACATGTCATAAAATATAGCTATGTATGGACTCTCGTCACCTCGTGCGTATGTAGCTCCCCACACAAGTAGCACACAACAATAATATGCCTAAGGGGATATATTCCCTCTTACAAGGTTAGGCAAGAGACTTACCTCGATTCCAAGTCCTGAATGCGGCTCTCTAACCTCACTAGAACCCTTCAAACGACGTCGAGGACTCTAAAACTAATCAAAAGTCATATAAACTAGTAAATATATGCACAAGAGTTCACATTTTAGCTTTTATAGTATTATCCAACTCAATTTGGAAGATAATGAAAAACACCTCTAGGCCCACGTGCCCGAATTTTCAGAAATTTTTGAGTATAATTGTTACCCATGAACTCCCGAACTCAAATATATAATTTGCTGCCATTTCCACCACCAAATTCGTGATCAAATCCCAAATTTACCAAAACCCTAGGTCCTTCACAAATCCCACATATTTCATAAATTTTTCATGTTCAATCTACTTGTAATCCGCGTATTTAACTTGAAAGTGGGTGGAGTTTACTTACCTTGTATTATAGATGATAATCCCCCACTATGTGCTCTCAAAAACTCCCAAGACCAAATGAAAATGTGTGGAAAAATGGCCTAAGTCTTAGATTAAAAACCATCATTTCCCAGTGACTTCCGCACCTGCGGCCACTTGATCGTATATGCGGAACCGCAGGTGCGGTCAAAAGGTCGCATCTGCGATCCCCCACTGCCTCCAGCTTTTTCGCTTCTGCGGACAGGGAGCTGCTTCTACGGACTTCTTCCGCTTCTGCGATCCACAGCCAGCCAGCCCAAGTCCGCGTCTGCGGAGCCTCGATTGCATTTGTGAGCGCGCAGATGCGGAAAAAGCCTCGCACCTGCGACAACCCAGCTCTAGCCTCAAGTCTGTTTCTACGACCACTGGGCTACTTCTGCGAGCTCGCACCTGTAGCCCGTACCACGCAGGTGCAATTGCACCAGATCTGAAGCCACCAGCAGTCCCTCATATGCAAAACCAAATACGATTCAAATCTGATTCGCACCTCGGGGGCCCATGGGATCCCATCCAATTATATTAACGCATCCCACAACATACTATGGACTTGCTCGCACGATCGAAACACCAAACTAACATCAAAACCCACGAATCGGACGCCCAAAATGTATGAATTCAACATGAAATTCAAAAAACTTCTAAAAACACTTTTGCGCGTCTAATTCCTATGAAATCAACTCGGAATGGCACAAAATTTTGAGTGCAAGTCATAAATCACCATACGAAACTATTTCCAGGCTCGAAATCATAAACGGGCCTCGATAACACCAAAGTCTACTCCAACCCAAACTTAAAGAACTTGAAAAACCTTCACGGTGCCAACTTTCAATATTAAGCGCTGAACGCTCTTGGGTTATCCGAAACCCGATGCGAACACACGACCAAGTCCGAAATCATCATACGAACCTATTGGGACCGTCAAATCCTGGCTCTAGGTCGTTTACTCCAAACATTGACTCAAGTCAAAGTTAACCATTATAGGCCACTATTAAAGGAACTAAGTATTCAGATTTCTATCCGAACCGTCCCAAACCTAAACCAACCATCCCCCAGGTTATAAAACAATAAAAGCACACACGGGGAGTCTTAATTATAGGAACAGGGATCTAGAAAGAAAAACGACCGGTCGGGTCGTTACATTCTCCACCTCTTGAGCAAATGTAGTACTCGAACGGCTCTAGAATCATACCTGGAGTGCTAAAAAAGTACGGATATCTGCTCCTCATGTCCTCCTCGGTCTCCCAAGTCACTTCCTCAACTGGTTGACCCCTCCACTAGACCTTTACCGCAGGAATCATCTTGGACCTCAACTAGCGAACCCACTTGTCAACAATGGCAACTGGCTGCTTTTCATAACCCAAACTCTCATCTAGCTGAACCGTGCTGTAATATAGTACATGCGACCTGTTGGCATGATACCTATGGAGCATAGACACATGGAAGACCGGATAAACTCCCGATAGA
The DNA here is from genome assembly GCA_002018475.1 of Nicotiana obtusifolia. Taxonomy (NCBI): domain Eukaryota; kingdom Viridiplantae; phylum Streptophyta; class Magnoliopsida; order Solanales; family Solanaceae; genus Nicotiana; species Nicotiana obtusifolia. Next base: position 172,211 of record MCJB01006803.1, read on the forward strand.
CTAGGAGGCAAAGCAAGCTCATATGCAACCTCCCCAGCTCGTCTCTATACCTCAAATGGGCCAATAGACATTGGGCTCAACTTGCCCCTCTTTCCGAACCTCATGATTCCCTTCATCGGTGAGACTTTCTAGAGAACCTTCTCACCCACCATAAATGATAAATCACGCGCCTTCTGATCTACGTAACTCTTCTGTATGGACTGTGCCGAGCGAAGTCGCTCCTGAATCAACTTTAGCTTTTCCAAGGCATCCTTCACTAATTAGTGCCATATAACCTAGCCTCGCGGAACTCAAACCATCCAATGGGCGAAAGACATCGCCGACCATATAAAGCCTCGAACAGAGCCATATCAATGCTGGACTGATAACTTTTGTTGTAAGCAAACTCGGCCAAGGGCAAGAATCTATCCCACTAACCTCTAAAGTCAATGACACATGCTCGGAGCATATCCTTCAGAATTTGAACTGTCCTCTCCAACTGCCCATCGGTCTATGGATAAAAGGCTGTGCTGAGCTCTACTCGAGTACCCAACTCGCTCTGAACTGCTCTCCAAAAATGTGAAGTGAACTGGGGGCCTCTATCTGATATAATAGAAACAGGCACACCATGCAACCGAACAATCTCCTCAATGTAAATCTGGGCCAACCTCTCGGATGAGCAAGTAATCACCACGGGAATAACATGTGCTGACTTGGTCAGCCTATCTACAATGACCCAAACGGCATCAACTTTCTCAACGTCTGCGGAAACCCAACAACAAAGTCCATAGTGATGCGCTCCCACTTCCATTCTGGTATAACCATCTGCTGGAGTAGGCTACCTGGCTTGTGGTGCTCATACTTGACTTGCTGGAAGTTTAGACATCTCGCCACATACTTAACTATGTCATTCCTCATCCGCCACCACCAATAATGTTGCCTCAAATCGCGATATATCTTCGTAGCCCCTAGATGAATAGGATACCGAGAACTATGCGCCTCCTCTAGAATTTTCTCCCGCAAGCCATCAACATTAGTAACACATAGGCGACCTTGGAGCCGTAGAACACCATCGTCACCAATAGTAACCTCCTTGGAACCACCCTGTAGTACCATCTCTTTGAGAACCAACAAGTGGGAATCATCGTACTGACGAGTCTTGATCCGCTCAAGTAATGAAGACTCAGCCACAACGCATGCAAAAACTCGACTAGGCTCTGAAATATCCAACCTCACCAATCTGTTAGCTAAGGACTGAATGTCCAAAGCCAATGGCCTCTCCTCTACAAAATGAAAGCCAAGCTACTCATACTCTCGATCTTTCTGCTCAAGGCATTCGCGACCACATTCGCCTTGCCCGGATGGTAATATCATAGTCCTTTAGTAACTCGAGCCACCTATGCTTCCTCAATTAAGGTCCCTCTGCTTAAACAAATGATTCAAGCTGCGATGATTAGTGTAAAATTCACAAGACACACCATAAAGAAGATGCCTCCAAATCATAAGAGCATGAACTATACATCCCCTCCTGCATCAATACACAATCGCAATACACAGTATACATCCCTAAACTGGAAGGCAACACTAAAATCGGTGTTGTAGTCAAAGCCGACTTGAGCTTCTGAAAGCTCTCCTCGCAATCATCGAACCATCTGAACGGAGAACCTTTCTAGGTCACTCTAGCAAGGGCGCTGCAATAGACGAGAAACCCTCCACGAACTGACGATAATACCCGGCTAACCCCAAGAAACTCCTGATCTCAGTCGCTGTGGTAGGACGAGGCCAACCCTGGATTACCTCAATCTTCCTGCAATCCACCTTAATGCCCTCACCTTATACAACATGCCCCAAGAAAGCCACAGAATCCAACCAGAACTCACACTTGGAGAACTTAGCATAAAGTTTCTATTCCCGCAAGGTCTGAAGCACTAATCTCAAATGTTGCTCGTGCTCCTCCATACTACGCGAGTAGATCACTATGTCATCATTGAAGACAATGACATATGAATTAATATACGACCTGAACACTCGGTTCATCAAATCCATAAACACTGTCGGGGCATTAGTCAAGCTGAAGGACATCACCAAAAACTGATAGTGGCCATATCTAGTCCAGAAAGCTATCTTCGGAATATCCGAAGCACGAATCTTCAACTGATGATACCCAGATCTCAAGTCGATCTTAGAGAACACCCTGGCACCCTAAAACTGGTCAAAAAATTCATCAATGCACGGCAACGGGTACTTATTCTTAATGGTGACTTTGTACAACTGGCGGTAATATGCACATCCGCGTACTTCCATCCTACTTCTTCACAAACAACACCTGTGTGCCCCAAGGCGACACGCTAGGTCTAATGAACCCCTTCTCAAGCAACTCCTAAAGCTACTCCTTTAACTCTCTCAGCTCCTTTGGTGCCATATGATTAGGCGAAGCAGAAATAGGCTGGGTGCCCGGCACCAAATCAATGCCGAAATTGATATCCCGATCTGACAGCATACCAGGTAGATCAGCAGGAAAAACATCAAAAAACTCTCGCACTACTGGAACTGAATCCAACGCGGGAATCTCTGCAGTGGTATTCCGAACAAAGGCTAAATAGGCCAAACAACCCTTCTCGACCATATGTCGAGCCTTCAAGAAAGAAATAACCCAACTGGAAGTACCGGCACACGAACCCCTCCACACTAATATAGGCAACTCAGGCATCGCCAAGGTAATAGTCTTGGCATGGCAATAAAGAATGGCATGGTACAGGGACAATCGGTCCATGCCCAAGATAACCTTGAAATCAACCATATCGAGAAATAGAAGATCCGCTCGGGTCTCATATCCATAGAAAGTCACCACACAGGACTGGTAGACCCAATCCACAATCATAGAATCACCCACTGGCGTGGACACATATACAGGAACACCCACGGACTCGCTGGGCACATCTAAATAAGGAGAAAATAGAGAAGAAACATAGGATTAAGTATATCTCGAATCAAATAATATTGAGGCATCCCTCCGGCAAACAGAAATAGTAAATGTGATCACTGCATCAGAGGCGATTGCCTCTTGCTTGGCGGGGATAGCATAGAATCTAGCCGGAGCACCACCTGACTGGCCTCCACCTCTAGGACGACCCCAGGCTGCCTGTCCTCAGCCTCTGGCCGGCCGACCGGCGGTGTGGTAGCTAGTGCATTCCTGCTGCTCGACCTTGCCCCAAAGTCTGGGACAAAACCTCTTCACATGGCTAAGATCCCCACACTCGAAACAACTTCTCATAATGGTGGACTGCTGACCTGAGGTCTAACCCCGTTGGCCTGAATACCCACTAGAGGAACCTTGAATAGCTGTCAGGCGGTAAGTACTCTCTGGAATGGCACTGAAATAGGGTCGTGTTGGAGCATTCCAAGCAGGTGGTGGTGCTGACTGCATGGCCTGCTGGGCTGAACCCTCATGAACTGACCTCTACCCCCAAGTGGAGCACCACTAAATCCCCCAAGCTGCTGGTGCCGCTTGTCCCTCGGCGCAAACTCTCTGTTGCGATTGCGAATACGCTCGATCCTCCGAGCTATATTCACAACCTGAAGAAAGGAAGTCAGCATCTCTGCCTCACGGGCCATAGGAACTTGAATCTCGGAGTGTAGACCCGCAATCATAGGGGTCCTTTGACAGCTCACCCCCAAAGGTAGGGGGCGAAGTCTAGTCCATCTATCCATCCACTTCTACTGATCAACGGTCGCGACTGGTACAGCCTCTGGCATAGCCGTTGCAACAGGCTGTTCTCTACCCGTAGGTAATGCACCTGGGATCTGATAATGGTAGCAGCATGCCCTGGAGCCTGAGCGGTAGGGGTCTGTTCTTCCACTCCTGATTGAGATGGGGCAGGGTCCACTAGAAATAAATCAGCTTGCGTCATAAAGTCCACGAACCGCAGTATACGGCCCATGACCTCCTGGAATCCCGGCGCAGTCATGACATCTGCTGGGTCTGGCATAGGTACAGGCGCCTCATCCTTCTCCCCAACAACAGGATCTTCCACTAGATCCACTGGTGGTACGACGGGAGCAACCCTAGGGCGCCCTTGTCCTCTGACTGTAGCTGGAGCCTCCCCTGGCCTCTGCCTCGACCTCTAGCAATGGGGGGGAGCAGCCCCTCGACCGCCTGGTACATTCGCCACACGCATTCACCATCTGTGAGAGATCAATAGAAAGACACTTAGCACAATATCAAGTGCACAATAGGAGATAAAGAAACAGAAGTTTCCTAACACCCTATAGCCTCCTGAAGATAAGTACGGACGTCTCCGCACCGATCCACAAGACTCAACTAGGCCTGCTCATGACTCGTGAGACCTATGTGAACCAGGCTCTAATACCCAGCTGTCATGACCCAAATTTGTAATAGGTAGTGACTGCACCTAATGCCGCTGTTAGGCAAGCCCACAAGTGAAACTACTACTTATTTACCCTTTTTTAACATTTTTAAAATGGGAGTTTTCCCTTTATAAAGAACAGTTTAAACTAGATTTCATGCAAACATAACATCTCTTTGAAACAAGGTACCATCATAACAAGAACATCCATAGTGGTGAAAGAAAAGATGAATACAGCAGTACATAAATGCCAAAGATCCCCCAAAACCAGGCATCACAAGTGCATGAGCAATCTAGGGAATATACATCACTACTACAACTACTGATTGAAAGTGATAGACAAAATAGTAAATAAGGTAGAGGGAGACTCTGGTGCTGCAAATCGTAGCAAGGCAAGCAGCTCACCACTAATTCTTCAGAAATGATCGTCTACGCGCCCCCGTGACCGCTGGTAGTACCTGTCTCAGTATCTGCACATCAGTGCAGAAGTGTAGCATGAGTACGGAAAACAATGCGTACTCAGTAAGTATCTAGTATAACCTCGAAGAAGTAGTAACGAGGGATTGACTAGACACATACTAAATGTCAAAATATAATAATATGAATGCATAAGGTAGACATGGTAAGTACACAACAAGTATTAATAAAACCAACAAGAGCAACTACTATAAATACAATTAGGAATCTGTATCACATCACCAACATATCATAACTAGGCGTGAAGGTGCTAACTCAATTATACCCAAATCGGAACCCGTTTCGAATATTAAGCACGAAGTTGCCGAAGCAAATGGTCCGATCCCATAAGAATAGTGTTACCATCACACTACCAAGGTGAACGGCCAGATCCCATAAGAATAGTGTTACCATCACACTACCAAGGCGAACGGCCAGATCCCATAAAATGGTGTTATCATACTGCCGAGGCAAACGGCTCGATCTCATATGAGTGGTGTTATCATACTGACAAGGCAAATGGCCCAATCTCATAAGAGTAGAGAAATTTACCTCGCTCGCAGAAGTACTTTCGAGACAAGAAGACATGGATTTTCATAGTTTATTAAGTGTTCCCTAGTTTTCTGAAATAAGAAGCTAAGTTGATAAATTCCAATTTAAATCCCCAACCTCAGCTTTAATCAAGATTATTAATACACATGATAGGAACAAACAATACAATTAAAAGCATGATGTGAATTTAAGTCTACCCAGACATGTCATGAAATATAGCTACGTACAGACTCTCGTCACCTCGTGCGTACATAGCTCCTCACACAAGTAACACACAACGATAATACGGCTAAAGGGATATGTTCCCTCTTACAAGGTTAGGCAAGAGACTTACCTCAATTCCAAATCCTCAATCCGGCTCTCTAACCTCACTAGAACCCTTCAAACGACGCCGAGGACTCCGAAACTAATCAAAAGTCATATAAACTACTAAATATATGCTCAAAAGTTCATATTTTAGCCTTTATAGTAGTTACCCAACTCCATTTGGAAGATAATGAATTCACCCCTGGGCTCAGCTACCCGGATTTTGGAAATCTTTGAATATAATTGTTACCCATGAACTCCCGAACTCAAATATATAAGTTTCTCCCATTTCCACCACCAAATTCGTGATCAAATCCCAAATTCACAAAAACCCTAGGTCCTTCACAAATCCCACAAGTTTCATAAATTTTCCATGTTCAATATACTTATAATCCGCATATTTAACTTGAAAGTGGGTGGAGTTTACTTACCTTGTATTGTAGATGAGAATCCCCCTCTAAGTGGTCTCAAAAACTCCCAAGACCAAATGAAAATGTGTGGAAAAATGGCCTATGTTTTGGATTAAAAACCATCACTGCCCAGCGACTTCCACACCTGCGGCCACATGATCGCGTTTGCGAAACCGTAGTTGCGGTCAAAAGGTCGCATCTGCGATCCCCCACTGCTTCTAGTTTCCTCGCTTCTACGGATGGGGAGCCGCTTCTACAGACTTCTTCTGCTTCTGTGGACTCCTTCCTCTTTTGTGATCCACAGCCAGCCAGCCCAAGTCCACACCTGCGAAGCCTCGATAGCATCTGCGGGCACGCAGATGCGGAAAAAGCCTCGCACCTGCGACCATCCAGCTCCAGCCTCAAGTCCACTTCTGCGACCACTAGGCTGCTTCTGTGAGCGCGCACCTGCGACCCTTTCCATGCAAGTGTGATTGCACCTGATCTGAAGCCACCTGCAGTCCCCCATGTCAAAAACCAAGTCCGATTCCAATCTAATTCGCACGGGGGGCCCCTGGGACCCTATCCAATTACAGTAATGCATCCCACAAAACATTACAAACTTGCTCCCATGATCGAAACACCAGATAACATCAAAACCCACAAATCGGACGCCCAAAATGCATGAATTCCACATGAAACTCAAAAACTTCTAAAAATACTTCCGCGCATCCGATTCTTATCAAATCAACTCGGAATGACGCCAAATTTTGCGTGCAAGTCATATATCACCATACGGAACTATTCCCAGGCTTGGAATCCCAAACAGGCCTCGATAACTCCAAAGTCTACTCCAACCCAAACTTAAAGAACTTGAAAAATCTTCAATGCGCCAACTTTCAATATTAAGCACCGAAACACTCCCGGGTCATCCGAAACCCGATCCGAACACATGCCCAAGGTAAAAATCATCATATGAACCTATTGGGAACGTCAAATCCCGGTTCGGGGGTCATTTACTCTAAATAATGACTCAAGTCAAACTTAACCATTATAGGCCACTAGTATAGGAACTAAGTGTTCCGATTTTAACCCGAACCCTCCCAAACCAAAATCAAGCATCCCCGCAGGTCATAAAATAATAAAAGCACAAACAAGGAGTATTAATTAGGGGAATGGAGATCTAGAAAGCAAAATAACCGGTCGGGTCATTACAATTATCAGCCTTTTTGAGCTCTGTGGAACTCAGGTACATGAAAGGGAGAGAGCCAATAGAGAAGCCTAACTCCTGAATTATTTCCTGATGTACCTCATATGGCACACCCCAAAATAGACATCACACTTTCCTTGATTTCCACAAATCCAGATGCCAAGGAAAATTTTTGAAAGCAATCATAAAGTAGCCTACTAGAGACCACATCTCCTCTACAAAACAACAATAAGTCGTCTGCAAATCCCAACTGTTTATATTCAACTTGTCACATCTAGGGTGAAAGTTAAAATCTAGATTATCTTTCAAAGTTTTCAGTAGTCTGCTGAGGTACTCCATGGCTATAACAAACAGGATTGGTGATAAGGGATCACCTTATCCCACCCCTCTTTTTGCAGCAAAATGAGCAGCTGGTTAACCATTGTTGACTATAGAGTATGAGATAGTCGAGACACATACCATGATCCACCTGACAAATATTTCTGGAAAATTCATAGCATTCAGGATTTGTTCAAGAAAGACCCATTCTATAGAGTCATAGGCTTTTTGTATGTCGATTTGATCATGCATCTAGGTGACACCCCTTTTCCCCCATATCCTTTCACTAATTCATGGCTAAGGATAATATTGTCAGTTATGACTCTGTTAGGTATAAATGCAGCATGACTCCCATCAATGAGACTATCCCTAACCCCCTTTAATATATTAGTGAGCATTTTAGATATGATTTTATAGATTGTGGAGCAGCAAGAGATATGTCTATATTGTTTTACTAAGGAGGGGTTTTTAACTTTGGGTACCGGAATGATAGATGTGCAGTTTATAGAGTGGTATAGCTTCATGGTATTAAAGAAGTTCATAACAACCTCAGTTACCTCATCTCTATTTGTAGGCCATGCCTTTTTGAAAAAGAGTGAGTTAAAGCGATATATCCTTGGGGATTTATGATCATCAATACCTTGTAGAGCCTGCCAAACTTCTGCCCTAGTGAATGGCTTGATAAGTTGAATCTATTGTGTTCTAGATAGTATAGGGCCCCTCCTTATAACATCTAATTGGATTGTAGGTAATGTGGAATTTGCAGTCCCAAGTAGGTTTTTATAGAAACCTAGGATCTCATCCTCTATCTCCTTTTTTGACTAGATAATGTCACTTGTAACTGTAACAAGTGATTTTATCTGGTTCTCAGCTCTCTTATTCTTGATGCTGGCAAAGAAATAAGCTGAGTTTGAGTCCACTAATTTGAGCCACTATACTCTGGACTTCTGTTTGTATATGCTCTCCTCTATTAGGTCCTATTTTACCAGTTGAGATCTTAGCTCTTTCTCTACTTCAAAATTTTGAGGATACTGATCATATGTTCTCATCTGTTATTATAGTAGCTGGAGGTCAGTCCTCATGCTTTTAATTTTATCATATATCCCAGTGAACTTTTTTGTGTTTAAAGTTTTCATTGCTTGTTTGATTGTTTTCAACTTGAGCCAGACTCTTTTTAAAGGTAGTACATTGTTAGTGTTCTTCCAGTTCTCTTCAACTGTCTTTCCAAAGTTAGGATGATCGGCCAGACAATTCAAAAATCTAAATGATTTTGATGCTCTCCTATGTTGCCTCCCAAGCTTAATACTCTGTGGAAAATGGTAGGAAAAGTACAGGTTTACATGAGAAGGTGTAAGAGGCATATAGTTCATCCACTCTTCATTGACTTAGGCCCTACCAATTTTGCTAAATACATGGTTGTTAGTCCACGTGAAAGGTTTACCTATTTCCTGCAGCTCAGTCATGACAGCATCTTCCACAAAATCTCTAGTCTCTTATTTCATGGTCTTGGACCATATTACCATGCACTCTGTCCTCAACCTCAAGAATAGCATTCAAGTCTCCCATTACAAGCCAAGGCTCTTGTTGTCTAGTCTCTATTTCTCTGAGCTTACTCCATAATTACTTCCTATCATGTAGTGTGTGCAAACCATACACAACTGTGACATAAAAGGCTAATGCAGAGTTATTAAAGCTATTTAGAGCCTGGATGTACTGAGCATGGATACTTAGCTTTGTGACCTCAGCGATCTTGGGGTCCCATATTAGCCAGATCCTTCCTCTGTTGTTTGGAGAAGCATTTGAGAGCCACTCCCATGTAGGTGCAATTTTATTAAACACATGGCCTGCTTTACATTCCTGAACTCTATGTTCTATGATAGCTACAATACTAACTTTATTTTCTTTAATAAACTCCCTTTTAGTTATACACCTTGTTTATTCCCCTCACATTCCAAGTGATGATTTTAATCTTAGTAATGGAGGGAATTAGTTTGGGTCATCCATATCACCTAACTACTTTGTCCTCTTTTGTAACGACCCGGCCGATTGTTTTGAGAATATTAATCCAGATCCCCTATTTATTGCTTCCTCTATTTCATTTTGTGGTTATCTGAATTTCCAGGGCGCTTGGTGTTGGGTTCGGAAGAGTTTTGGAGTGGAATGGGACACGTAATTCCTAAATTGGAAGTTTAAGTCGTAGGAGTTGATCGTAGTTTGACTTGTGTGAAAATGACTCCAGGATGGAGTTATGGCGGTTCCAATAGTTCCGTATGGTGAGTTGAGTCTTAGGAGCGTGTCTGGATATTGATTTGGAGGTCCTTAGGTCATTTCGGCGTTAATTGGCAAAAGTTGGAAAGTTGGAAGATTTTGGAAAGTTTGATCAGGAGTAGACTTTTTGGTATGGAAGTGGGATTTCGATTCCGGAAAGTGGAGTAAGTCCGTAATGTCAATTATGACTTGTGTGCAAAATTTAGTGTCAACCAGAGTTGTTTTGGTATGAATCGGCGTCGATTTCAAAAATTAGAAGTTCATAAGTTCATTAGGCTTAATTGGGGTGCGATTCGTATTTTTGATGTTGTTTGACGTGATTTGAGGCCTCTACTAAGTTCGTGTCTTGTTTTAGGACTTTTCGGTATGTTTGGTTAAGGTCCCGAGGGCCTCGGAGGTGATTCAAGATCATGTCCGGAGCATTTCGAAACATTTAAGATTGCTGAATCTGGTGCTTTTGGTTTCCTTATACACGATCGCGAGTAGATTAACGCGATCGCGAAGGGTAGTTTGGCAATGAGGAAATTTGCTCTATGCAATCGCGACAAGAGGTCTACGATCGAAGAAGGTTGGCTTTCAGTGAATCACGAACGCGTGAAGGAAGTCACGTTCGCATTGAAGAAATGGCGAGGCATGGGGCTGAGGCAGTTTGTGCTACGCGATCGCGTGGCCTGGGATGCGGTTGCAAAGTTGAGGCAGCCTGTTTATCGCGTTCGTGATTGGTTTTCATGCGATCACGAAGAATAAATTGGAGCTGGGCAGAATTTGTGTTACGCGATAGCAAAGGAATTTCTACAATGTGTAAATCACTAGGCAGCAGAACTTAAATTTCAAAATGAGGGTTTATTCTCTTATTTCACAATTTTTACTTTGAGAGCTCGGATTAGCGAGATATTGAGGAATTTTAAAAGGGATTGTTGGGGTAAGAGTTATTACCTCATTTTTTATTAAATTCCTTTAATCTATCATTGATTTATTATTTAATTAGGGATTTGGGTTGAAAAAATAGAGAAAATTGGAGGAAACTTCTTAGGCCAAATTTTGGGAATTTGGGTGAAATTTTGGTATCGGTTTTGTGTAATTCTCGCATGGTTGGACTCGATATCGAATGGGTGTTCGAATTTTATAATTTTTGTCGGGTTCCGAGACGTGGGCCTGAGTCGACTTTTTGGAGAGATTTTTCAATTCTTAGCAAATCATTATTTTATTATTTAAATTAATTTCCTATAGTTATATTTATAGTATGAAATTATTTTGGCTAGATTCGAGCCGTTCTGAGTTGGAAAATCGAGGGAAAGGCCTTCTAATTGAATGGTTGAGTGTGGTTTAAGGTAAGTGACTTGTCTAACCTTGTGTGGGGAAAATTTTCCTTACGATTTGGTATTGTGGTGATAATTTGTGATATGTGAAGGCCGTGTATGCGAGGTGACGAGTGCGTACAGGGGCTAAATGTTGAAATTCCAGTTTTTGCTGCGTAGTTTCCTTTTTATGCCTTAATTGAGTTACTTTAGCACGTTATAGTAATCATGCTTAGCCTAATTTCACATGTCTACTTATCTTACATCCTATTTGCAACTTGTATCACATGTTGAGTTGAATTACTTGCTCTTCTTGATTTCTGTATTCATTACTTAACTGTGGAAATTCTTTACTTGAAATTGCTATCCTTGAAATATCATTTATTTAGTTGTTGTGTTTTGGATTTTGTGTTATTGTTGAGGTGATTGTTTGGTTGTTTGCATGAGGTTCCTGCCGTGTGGTTATTATTGTTGTATGAGGTTTATGTCGTGCGGTTGTTATTGTTTGCACAAGGTTTCTACAATTATTGTTGCACGAGGTTTCTATCGTGTCGTTGTGATTATTGGTGGCATGCAGTGGTATAAGGTCTGGGTGTTGAAATGCATGCAATGAAAGAAGGTGGGCTTGATATGCGTGGCTAGTAGGGGAATTACTAGAAACCATGCGGTGTGATAAGATGGACTAAAACGTGGGATGCTAATTCGGGAAAATGATTTTCAAAAACCAAATATAAAGGCTCCAACATTGATATAAGGAAAGACTGTGATTTATTTTTATGATTTGGGACTACAAGGCGGTACTTCGAGAGTGCCCTTGTTGATATTTCTTTATTTTTTGTATTTTTTGGTTCTTGTTTTGCTTAACATGTAAAATTCTTATTTTTCTTTCATGTTGTATTAGCTTTCCTCGATTCCGTGTTGTTATTTCCCGTAACTCTTTATTGTTCACTTCCCATTTCCATTATATCATTATATCTTCTGTCTTGTTTCTTATTATCTCTAGTAGGGCCTTGACCCGACCTCGTCACTACTCTACAAAGGTTAGGCTTGGCACTTACTAGGCACTGTTGTGGTGTACTCATACTACGCTTGCACATGTTTTGTGCAGATCTAGGTACATCCTATCAGCCTCGGTATTAGTGTGTTGTGTTGCTGCTTGGAGACTTCAAGGTACACCTACCTGCATCTGCAGGCCTCGGAGTCCCCTTCTATCCTGTTTTCCTTATTTCTTTATGTTTTTGATAGAAAATGATGTATATGATTATCCAGCATTGTATCTAGACCTTGTGACTCATCTCATTGGGGTTTTGGAAAATTGTATGTATTGAGCTTATAGTCTATTGATGAAATTGTTGAAGTTCTGAAATTTTAAGTTTTTATTGGATGTTTCTACATATTGATAGGCTTACCTAGTCTTAGAGACTATGTGTCGTCACGACATCCTACGGGGGGATTTGGGGCCGTGACAAGTTGGTATCAGAGCTCTGGGTTCATAGGTGTTATGAGTCACAAGTAGGTTTAGTAGAGTCTCGCGGATCGGTACGAAAATGTCTGTACTTATCTTCGGGAGGCTATGGAACTATTAGGAAAAGCTTCACTTCTTTGATTTCCTTATCTTGTGAAACCTTTGACTTCGGATTCTAAATTTCTGTCTTTCTATTCTCTCACAGATGGTGAGGACACGTACAGCTAGATCCGATGACCAGACACCCGCGCCCTCTGCTAGAGCCACGAGAGGCCAGGGCCGGGGTAAAAGTCAAGGACGTCCCTGTGGTGCAGCCATAGCACCCCCACGTGCTGCTACAGAGGAGCCACCAGTAGGTCCAGTTGGAGGGCAGGCACCTGAGATGCCTGTTACTGCACCAGCTCTCCAGGAAACTCTCGCCCAATTTCTGAGCAAGTTCGACACTTTAGCTCAGGCAGGTTTGATCCCACTTGCTCCTGCTACATCTCAAGCCAGGGGAGGAGCATTGACTCCCGCCACCCGTACCTTGGAGCAGGGGGTCCAGGTTGACCAGGTCCCAGAGGTCATACCAGTGCAGTCGATAGAGCCAGTTCAGCACGAGGTTAGGGCACTAGCTTTTGAGGAGGAGTAGCTCGGGATCGAGAGGTACAAGAAGTACCACCTTCCCACTTTCAGTGCATGGCGTCAAAGGATGCGTAGGGTTTTCTTGAGGAGTGCCACAGTATCCTCCGTACTATGGTTATTACGGAGTCTAGTGGGTTGCTTTCACTACATTCCAGCTTAGTGGAGCAACTTATCAGTGGTGGCGAGCATATAAGTTGGGTAGTCCGACCGAGGCAGCTACACTCACTTGGACTCAGTTCTCAGATATGTTCTTGAGGGAGTATGTTCCCTAAACTCTCAGAGATGCATGGCGCATAGAGTTTGAGAAATTGCGCCAGGGTTCTATGATCGTGTCAGAGTATGCGCTCCGGTTCAGTGATTTGGCTAAGCATGCACCAGCCTTGGTTGCTGCTCTTAGAGAGCGGGTCCATCGATTTATCGAGGGGCTCAATCCCAGTATCAGATTTAGCGTGGTCTGAGAGTTGGAGATGGACGTCGCATACCACCAGGTAGTGGGGATAGCTAGGAGATTGGAGGGTATGTTGACTCGGGAGAGAGAAGAGAGGGAGGCTAAGAGGTCTCGAGAGTCTGGCACATATAGTGGTATCTGTGCCCCAACTGTAGCTCGTCATTATAGGTGCTATATGAGTCGCCCTATTCATTCCGCACTTCCAGCTTCCAGCGGTATTCCCTATTATGCACCACCATTTTCTAGTGCACCTCCTACAAGACGTGCTTTCAGCGGTCAGTCTAGCCGATCACGCCCGAGACAGCCTCAGCAGCCACGTCCTCCGGGAGCTTATTTTGAGTGTTGTGACATTCATCATATGGTAAGGGATTTCCCTAGACTCAGGAGGGGTGCACCTCCACAGACTACTCAGGCGCTGCATATTCCACCGGGCCGTCAGGCTTCTCAGTCCATGGTCGCCGCACCAGCTGCCACCCCACCTGCACAGCCAGCTAGAGGTGGGCTCGGGCAAATAGAGGTCACCCTAAAGGGGGAGGCCAGGCCAGATATTATGCTCTTCCTACTAGGACGAAGGCAGTTGCATCTGACTTTGTCATCACAGGTACTGTTTCGGTCTATCATAGAGATGCATCAGTCTTATTTGATCCATGCTCCACTTATTCATATGTGTCATCTTATTTTGTTCCGTATTTTGGCATATCCCATGATTTTTTGAGTTCTCCTTTCTATGTGTCTAAACCTTTGGGAGATTCTGTTGTTGTTGACTGTGTGTATCGATCGTGTTTGGTTGTGCTTAGTGGTTTTGAGACCAGAGCCAATCTATTATTGCTCAGTATGGTAGACTTTGATATTATTTTGGGCATGGACTACTTGTCGCCCAATCATGCTATCGTTGATTGTTACGCCAAGACGGTGATGTTGGCTATGCCAGGTCTACCGCGGTTAGAGCGGAGAAGTACTTTAGATTATGTTCCTAACAGGGTTATTTCATTTCTAAAGGCTCAGCGGATGGTTGAGAAGGGGTGTGATGCATATCTGGCATATGTGAGAGATGTTAGTGTTGATACTCCTACTGTCGAGTCAGTTCCGATAGTAAGGATTATCCAGATGTATTCCTGGCGGATCTTCTGGGCATGCCGCCCGATAGAGATATCGACTTTGGCATTGATTTGTTTCAGGGCACTCAACCCATTTTTATTACACTCTATTGTATGGTCCCAGCAGAGTTGAAAGAGTTAAAGGAACAGTTGCAGGAGTTTCTTGATAAGGGCTTCATTCGGCCCAGTGTGTCACCTTGGGGTGCTCCAATCTTATTTATAAAGAAGAAGGATGGTTCTATGGAAATGTATATTGATTATCGCCAGATAAACAAGGTTACATGAAGAACAGCTATCCATTGCCACGTATTGATGACCTATTTGATCAGCTTCAGGGTGCTAGAGTGTTCTCTAAAATCGACTTGCATTCAGGCTATCATCAGTTGAATATTCCGGAGCCAGATATCCTGAAGAATGCCTTTAGGACTCGGTATAGACATTACGAGTTCTTTGTGATGTCTTTTGCGCTAACTAATGCCCCAGCAACATTCATGCACTTGATGAATAGTGTATTTCATCCCTATCTTGACTCGTTTGTCATTGTGTTTATTGACGACATTCTTGTGTACTCCCGGAGCCGGGAGGATCATGAGCAACACATGAGGACTGTGCTTCAGACCTTAAGAGAAAAGAAGTTATATGCAAAATTTTCGAAGTGTGAATTCTGGCTAGATTCGGTGGCATTTTTGGGTCATGTAGTGTCGAGTAAGGGGATCAATGTGGATCTGAAGAATATTGAAGCAGTGTAGAGTTGGCCCAAACCGTCCTCAATAAAGGAGATTTGGAGTTTTCTTGGTTTGGCGGGGTATTACTGTCGATTCGTGGAGGGTTTCTCATCTATTGCAGCACCTATGACTAGATTGACCCAAAAGGGTGCTCCATTCAGGTGAACCAAGGAGTGTGAGGAGAGCTTTCAAAACCTCGACTACAGCCCCAGTGTTGGTATTGCCTACAGGTTCGGGGTCTTAAACTATATATTATGATGCGTCGTGCATTGGTCTCAGCGCGGTGTTAATGCAGGACGGTGAGGTGATCACCTACGCGTCTAGACAGCTGAAGGTGCATGAGAAGAACTATCATGTCCACAAACTCGAGTTAGCAGCTATTGTTCATGCCTTGAAGATCTGACGGCACTGTTTGTACGGTGTCCCTTGTGAGGTCTACACCAATCATCGGAGTCTACAGCATCTGTTCAAATAGAAGGATCTTAACTTGCAGCAGCGGAGGTGGTTAGAGTTGCATAAGGACTATGATATCACCATTCTATATCATCCCGGGAAGGCCAATGTGGTGGTCGATGCCTTGAGTCGCAAGGCAGAGAGTTTGGCAGCTTAGCATATCTACCGCTATTAGAGAGGCCATTAGCTTTGTATGTTCAGGCCTTGGCCAAGCAATTTTTTAGATTGGATGTTTCTAAGACGAGCCGTGTTTTGGGTTGTGTGGTTCTCGGTCTTCTCTTTATGATCGTATTAGAGAGCATCAGTATGACGACGCCCATCTTCTTGTCCTTATGGACACGGTTCTTCTCTTGCGTGAGTTGATTCTCTAGGAGGCTCACAGTTCGCGATACTCAGTTCATCCAGGCGCCGTGAAGATGTATCAGGACCTGAGGCAACATTATTGGTGGAGGAGAATGAAGAAGGACATAGTGGAGTATGTAGCTCGGTGCCTAAATTGTCAGCAGGTGAAGTATGAGCATCAGCTACCAGGTGGATTGCTTCAGAAGCTAGAGATCCCAGAGTGGAAATGGGAGTGGATCACTATGAATTTTGTTGTTGGACTCCCACGAACTCAGAGGTAGTTTGATGCAGTTTGGGTGATTGTGGATAGATTAACCAAGTCAGCTCATTTCATTCCAGTGGTGACTACTTACTCTTCAGAGCAGCTAGCTCAGTTTACATTGTGAGATTGTCATGCTTCATGGCGTGCCGGTATCTATCATCTCTAACCGGGGTACGCAGTTTACATTGCGGTTCTGGAGAGTCGTACAACATGAGTTGGGTACTCGAGTGGAATTGAGTACAACATTTCACCCTCAGACGGACGGACAGTCCGAGTGCACTATTCAGATATTGGAGGGTATGCTTCGTGCGTGTGTGATGGAGTTTAGGGGTTTTTGGGATCAATTCTTGCCATTTGTAGAGTTTTCCTACAACAACAGTTATAAGTCGAGCATTCAGATGGCCCCGTATGAGGCTTTGTATGGTAGGCGATGCCGATCTCCAGTGGGTTGGTCTGAACCGAGTGAGGCTAGGCTATTGGGTACAGACTTGGCCAGGATGCTTTGGGAAAAGGTTAAATTGATTCAGGATCGACTTCATACAGCCCAATCCGGATAGAAGAGTTATGCGGATCGGAAGGTTCGCGATGTTGCATTCATGGTTCGGGAGCGGGTCTTACTCGGGGTTTCGCCTATGAAGGATGTAATGAGGTTTGGGAAGAAGGGCAAGCTGAGCCCTAGGTATATCAGACCTTTTGAGATTCTTGAGAGGGTTGGATATGTGGCCTACAGACTTGCACTATCACCCATTCTAGTTGCAGTTCATCCAGTGTTCCATGTTTCTATGCTCCGAAAGTATCACAGCGATCCGTCTCATGTGTTATACTTCAGCTCAATGCAGTTGGACAAGGATCTATCTTATGTTGAGGAGCCGATGACCATTTTGGACAGGCAGGTCCAAAAGTTGAGGTCGAAGAAAGAATATTGCTTCAGTTAAAATCCAGTTGGGGGGTCAGCCAGTCGAGGAGGCAACTTGGGAAACCGCGCATGATATGCATAGCCGTTATCCTCAGATTTTCACCACTTCAGGTATGTCTCTATACTCATTCGAGGACAAATTTTTATTTTAAGAGGGGGAGGATGTAACGAACCGGCCAGTCGTTTTGAGAATATTAGGCCTGATCCCCTATTTATTGCTTTCTCGATTTCATTTTGTGGTTATGTGACTTGTTAGGGAAATTGGTATCGGTTCGCGAGAGTTACGGAGTGGAAATGGACACGTAGTCCCTAAATTGAAAGTTACGAAGTGGAATGGAACACGTAGTCCCTAAATTGAAAGTTTAAGTCATAGGAGTTGACCGTAGTTTGACTTGTGTGAAGACGACTCCAGAATGGAGTTATGGCAGTTCCAATAGCTCTGTCTGGTGACTTGAGTCTTAGGAGCGTGTCCGGATATTGATTTGGAGGTCCGTAGATCATTTCGGCATTAATTGGCGAAAGTTGGAAGACTTTGGAAAGTTTGATTGGGAGTGGACTTTTTGATATGGAGGTAGGATTTTGATTCCGGAAAGTGGAGTAAGTCCGTAATGTCAATTATGACTTGTGTGCAAAATTTGGTGTCAATCGAAGTTATTTTGGTATGAATCGGCATCGATTTCTGAAGTTGAAAGTTCATAAGTTCATTAGACTTGAATTGGGGTGCGATTCATATTTTTGATGTTTTTTTACGTGATTTGAGGCCTCGATTAAGTTTGTATCGTGTTTTAGGACTTGTCGGTATGTTCGATTGAAGTCCCGAGGGCCTTTAAGATTGCTGAATCCGGTGCTTCTGGTTTCCTTATACGCGATCGCGGGTGGATTAACGCAATCGCGAAGGGTAGTTTGGCACAGGGGAAATTTGCTTTATGCGATCGTGACAGGAGGTCTGCGATCGCGGAAGGTTGGCTTTAAGTGAATCACGAACGCGTGAAGGAAGTCGCGGTCGTGTTGAAGAAATGGCGAGGCATAGGGCTGAGGCAGTTTATGCTACGCAATCGCATGGTCTGGGATGCGGTCGCAAAGTTGAGGTAGCTTGTTTATCGCGTTTGCGATTGATTTTCACGCGATCGCGAAGAATAAATTGGAGCTGGGCAGAATTTGTGTTACTCGATAGCGAAGGAATTTCTACGATGTGTAAATCACTGGGCAGCAGAACTTAAATTTCAAAATGAGGGTTTATTCTCTTATTTCACAATTTTTACTTTGAGAGCTCAAATTAGCGAGAATTTGAGGAATTTTCAGAGGGATTGTTGGGGTAAGAGTTCTTCACTCATTTTTTATTAAATTCCCTTAATCTATCATTGATTTTATAGTTTAATTAGGGATTTGGATTGAAAAATTAGAGAAAATTGGAGGAAACTTCTTAGACCAAATTTTGGAGATTTGAGCGAGATTTTAGTATCGGATTTGTGTAATTCTTGTATGGTTGGACTCGATATCGAATGGGTATTCGAATTTTATAATTTTTGGTGAGTTCCGATACGTGGGCATGGGTCGACTTTTTGGAGAAATTTTTTAATTTTTAGCTAAAATCATTATTTTATTAATTAAATTAGTTTCCTATAGTTATATTTATAGTATGAAATTATTTTTGCTAGATTCGAGTCGTTCTGAGTTGGAAAACCGAGGGAAAGGCCTTCTAATTGATTGGTTGAGCATGGTTTGAGGTAAGTAACTTGTCTAACCTTGTGTGGGGGAAATTCCCCTTAGGATTTGGTATTGTGGTGATAATTTGTGCTATGTGAAGGTCATGTACGCGAGGTGACGAGTGTGTACACGGGCTAAATGTTGAAATTTCGGTTTTTGCTACGTAGTTTCCTTTTCATGCCTTAATTGAGTTACTTTAGCACGTTATAGCAATCATGTTTAGCTTAATTTCACATGTCTACTTGTCTTATCTTTTATCTGCAACTTGTATCACATGTTTAGTTGAATTACTTACTTTTCTTGATTTCTGTATTCATTACTTAACTGTGAAAATTCTTTACTTGAAATTGCTATCCTTGAAATATCATTTATTTAGTTGTTGTGTTTTGGATTTCGTGTTATTTTTGAGGTGATTGTTTGGTTGTTTGCACGAGGTTTCTGTCGTGTTGTTGTTATTGTTGCACGAGGTTTTTGCCATGCGGTTGTTATTATTTGCACGAGGTTTCTGCCGTGCGGTTGTTATTATTTCACGAGGTTTCTACCGTACCGTTGTGATTATTGATGCGCATGCGGTGGTATAAGGTCTGGGTGTTGAAGAGCATGCTGTGAGATAAAGTGGGCTTGATACGCGTGGCTAGTAGGGGAACTACTAGAAGCCAAGAGTTTGATAAGGTGGGCTAAAATATAGGATGCTATTTTGAAAAAATAATTTTCAAATACCAAATATAAAGGATCTCACGATGATATATGGAAAGACTGTGATTTGTTTTTACAATTTGGGACTACGAGGCAGTATATCGAGAGTGCCCTTGTTGATATTCTTTATTTGTTGTATTATTTGGTTCCTGTTTTCCTTAACATGTAAAATTCTTTTTTTTGCTTTCATGTTGTATTAGCTTTCCTCGATTTCGTGTTGTTATTTCCCGTAAACTCTTTATTGTTCACTTCCCTGTTATTTCCAATATATCATTATATCTTCTGTCTTGTTTCTTATTATCTCCAGTAGATCCTTCACCCAACCTCGTCACTACTCTACCGAGGTTAGGCTTGGCACTTACTGGACACCATTTTGGTGTACTCATACTACGCTTCTGCACATTTTTTGTGCACATCCAGGTACATCCTATCAACCTCGATATTAGTGCGCTATGTTGCTGGTTGGAGACTTCAAGGTACACCTGCCCGCGTCCGCTGGCCTCGAAGTCCCCTTCTACCATATTTTCCTTATTTCTTTATGTTTTTGATAGACAATTGTGATGACCCACCATGTCATCATGCCACATAGGTGCCATTTGGCATATATTAAAGCCATGTGGAAGCTTACATAGGAGGAATGCTAGCATTTGTGAGAAGATTCTAGAAAAGTATGGACATCTCCTTTGGAAGACCTAGATCCCTATGGATTTGCTAGGAAAGTCCTTGGAATCTTCTAGGCTTGTAGAGAATTCGAGAGAAAGCCATTATCTTGTAAATATTAAGGACTTGTGTAACAATTAATATTTACATTCTAGCCCCTAGGAGACAAGTATATAAAGGGGTCCATACATTTGTAATTCACCAAGAAAACAATTCAAGTTCTCTCTAATACAAAGCTTCCTTTAATAATTCTCTTGTGTTCCTTCTACCATTCTCTTAGCGATCTTGAGTGTAGTAAGGCTGACTTGACATAGCAAGAATGTGAGCAAGTTGTGCAAGATCGTGAGCAAGTTGTCAAGTGCCGTACATGTACTTAGTTAACGACTAAGGATGTGACATTTGGTTGCATAGCAGCGTCGGTATTCATTACTTTATTGTTTGAAAGCTGCATAGTCCGAAATTAGAATATTATTATTTTGGATTCAAAGCATAAAAATAGGTTTTAAAAAAACTGATAATCAATTTATATATAACGTATTTTTTCAATGCGCTATACCTTAAGGCATGTTTGCCCATTAAGGTATAGCGCATGGGCTAAATTTGAATTTTAAAGTGACGGGTAATATATGTATATATATATATAGCGCCTATGCAGGATGTGTTATACCAGAAGTTGAAAAGATAGGTAGGTATTGCACATCCAATATATGCGCTATACCTGTATAAAATATCTCGCTCGTCTTCTTCTCCGACCAGACAGAAGTAGAAGTAGAAAAAACGGTCCCCCCTCCCTCCCATTTTTTAACCAAAAAATTCCATCAAAGCCTACCCGTCCCCCAAAAATTGTCTCTTCTCCCTATTTTAGCAAGCTAACACCGGATCCAAGGTGTTGCCGGGTAGTTGATTTCGTCTATTGCTCGTTTCGGCTCCCAAATCATCAAATTTTCACATTACAAAAAACTTTAAATCGAGATATTCTGACTTACTTTTTGGCAAAACTCATGTATATAAAATGCTTATTAGTTGTTATTTACTATGTTGTATGTTTTTTTTTTTGTGTGATCGTTTTGTGTTTTAATTATTTTTTTATTTTTATCCGGATTAGTTTATTTATGTGCTAAAAAATTAATAAAAATATATATTGTTATTTTATGAATAATTATTTATATGTGATTTTATTGTTGTACATTTATTAAAATATGTGACTTTATTGTTGTTTAGTACCCTTTCGTGTTATGTTGTGCCTTTAATTGTTATGTAGTGTCTTTTAGCGTAGTAAAACTGATAATAAATTTTAGCTTATGGTAGTTGACTTTTTTTATGGCCATTTAGAGTAGCGTTACTTTAGTGCTCTTTAAGATTCCGTTGTGTAGAATAAACTCTCCTTAACAAATTTGGATAAGTACTCAATTATGGATTTAATGTATTAGTAGATTATTATCAAATATTAGATATGAATCATAAAATAATCAATTGACGTTACAAAAGAGACGATGCCGGAAAATTTGGGAAAAATATGACAGTTAATAAACAAATAGTTACGAATGAAATAAATTCAATATTATTTACTATTAAGTTTGTAGTATTTTTATATGAATAATTATTGAATATATCTTGATAACATATAAAATTTTAATATTTAATACTGTTATAATTCAAAAATAACTTTAAAAAGATAGATAGTTCAAACAAATTCATGTAGAATAATAGTAGAAAAATGTAGGAAACTAACATATGAAATATTAATATAAGAAATTTATCAACCTAAGTATTTTTATATGAATAATTACTAAAATATCTTTTTAGTCATTGAAATTAATTATTTAATTCTCTGTTAACCCCAAAAATATCTGAAAAAAATGATAGTTCAATAAAAACTCTCTCGAATTTTAGTCAAAAAATATAAGAAAATAACATAAAACAACAATATAGTTTGTCAAACTAAGTATTTTTATATGAATGCTTATTAATTATATCATGCATAGTTATGAGAATTAATTATTTAATTCTAGTATAACCAAAAGTAGCTAAAAAAGATGATAGTTCAAACAAAACCCTGCCGAATTTTATAAGAAAATGTAAGAAACTAACATATAAAATAATAATATAGAAAACGTATCAACCTAATTAAATTCTAGAAAAATTATCAATTAAATATTAATGTAAAAGATATTGCAATATATTTAAAAATATTAAACAATTAAACAAAAAAAATACTTTAATTAATATTGTTCAATTTACAAACATCGTCATGGAGCTTCCCCCTGTGCATCCCGAACCTGCATCTGGAGAGGTACTATGCTACAGGGCAACCATAAGTCTTCACACATCTGGATGGCAGTGTCTATCCCAGACCTTCCGCCCCAAACGTATAGACGATATGTGAGAGTTCATCAAGGACCACCAACTGCATCCCCGTATAGTTAGACTTCATCAACCCGTTGAAAGACGCTGACACATTTGTGGTCAAAATTCCCCATCTTCTACCACCATCCTTAAACAAAGTCCACTTGTCACGAGCCAAAATCACTATAGGTCGCGATGGCGCTCAACATCGCTGTTAGGCAAGCCAATGATGAACTATTAGCTTAATTATTCATTTTATTATTTTTAAAATCAGAAGTCTTATTATGTAAAAGATTAAATGTGTTTAAAAATCATAAATACTTAAAATATTAGTAAATCAAATAAAAGATGACAATATTAAGCCGAATCATAACAATCACTAAAGTATCCCCAAAACCGGGTGTCACAAGTGCATGAGCATTTACAAAGGAGTACAATAATGATAAAACATCTGTCTGGAATATAATTAAGACAAGATAAAGTAAATAGTACAAAGGAGACTCTGTGGGCTGCAAATGTAGCCTGGAATGCAGCTCACCATAAAGTCTCCTCAGCAGCTGCGCCAACACGCCAAGGTGACCACCAAATAAACCTATCAGATCCTGTACATTTAGTACAGAAATGCAGCATGAGTATGTAAATCAACGCGTACCCAGTAAGTATCTAGCCTAACCCCAGAGAAGTAGTGATGAGAGGTCGATATCGACACTTACTAGAGGTCTAATAAAGCAATATGATAAATCATAGGCACATATGAAGCACAACATTAATGGGGTAAAACTGTAAGGTACATAATCTTCCAAAAAGTTCTTTTAAAGATACAAGTTTCTCAGTCTCGTATTCTATCTCAACAGCTCAGATGTATCAAGTGCTAGTATCAAACGGTTAAGGAATACCATATAAATGCCAGGCATTAATGGAAGAATAATCTCGTGAATATTCGAACTGCTGGCGATATAACGCATGATTATGTCGAGGTCGTACTGCCCGATCCAGAATAATGTGTACACTGCCGAGAGTCGACGTGCACGAACCATAGATGCATCTATTATACTGTCGAGGCATTCGGCCCGCTCCACAAGTAAGGAAAGAACTTATCTAATTACGAGACACGTGCTTACAATACAGTACATGAGCATAAAGTGAATATAATCTTTATCGTTTCTCAAATAACTTGCTAACCACACAAGGCGATAAGGCTCGACCTAATATATATATATGTGTGTGTGTGTGTGTGTGTGTGTATTTCTAAATCAATTTCATTTATAAATCCATTAATTAAGATACCAGAATGAGTTCAAACAATTCAAATATTACATGATAAAGTCATAGTCTACCCGAACATAAACATGCTTTAGCTATGTACGAACTCTCGTCACCTCGTGCGTATGTAGCACCCACAACTAGTAGCACATAACAATTACATCACCTAGGGGGTGGATTTCCCCTCACAAGGTTAGACATGAGACTTACCTCGCTTCGAAGTTCCATAACCGGCTCCCACGCCTCTCTGACACCTCAAACCAAAACCCATCGATCCAAAATTAGTCAAACAATCTGCAAACCAATAAAAATACACTCTACTACTCATAATTAATCAATTTATAACAATTCCTAACTTCGCTTGAAAAGTCAACAAAGTCAACCCTCGGGCCCACGTGCCCGGATTTCTAAAATTTTCGAAGATAAACTTTACCCATGACTCCACGTACTCAAATATATGATTTATTCCAAATTTTATGTACAATTTCGCGGTCAAAATCCAGAAACACCAAATTCTAGGTTTCCTACCAAAATCCCAAATTTCTACTAATTTCCATGTTTAAATCTATATATAAACCATGTATTTAACTCACAATTTTCACACCTCCTTTTTTCCGGGAAAGGTGAAAATAAAGGAGTTTTTCCAATTTAAGTGACATTATTTAAAAAGGGGTTAATTTATTTTATTTTAAAGCGTCGCCACTTGGAATAAATATATACAGTGTCCCAAGTCACATTATTTTACAATTTCATTTCAAGGAGATTAAAAGACCGGGTAAGGAATTTTATTAATCCGGGAGAAAATGTGAGGCACTCTCGAGTTCCATGGTTCTAGCACGGTCACTTTAACTAATTCTAGATTTTTTATGTTCTAGGAAAATTTATGCACTTTTGCCTTAAACCGCTTTTAATTGCTTGATTATTTGTAATTATGGAATTATCTTGAAACGAATCACGCGTACGTGTACACAATTAATAGCACTTTATTATTTTTATGATTGTTTTGTCAAAGTCGCATGAACGTACACTACTAGAAAACAGGCAAAAAGCGACCAAAAAAAGCGATCAAAGTTAGTCACAAATTGCAAAAAAGCGACCAAAAAGCAACCAAAATGGCCTGGTCAGTATTTAGGTGGTCACAAATAAATAGCGACCAACTTTGGTCTCTATCACAAAAGGACCACAAAAGGACCAAACAATCCGAAAAACATATAGAGACCGACTTTGGTCGCTAATTAGCGACCAACTTTGGTCGCTATTTTTTTATAATTAATATATTCTGGGAATTAGCGACCAATATTTGTCGCTTAATTAATTAATTTTTTTTTTAAATTCTTAAAGTAGCGACCAAGGTTGTTGGTCGCTAACTGAAGAATTATTTTTTATTTTTTTGACATTAGCGACCAACTTGGTCGCTAACTGAAGAATTATTTTTTATTTTTTTGACATTAGCGACCAAACCTTGGTCGCTATTGTCCCAGATTTTAAAAAACTGGGTAATATAGCGACCAAGGTTGGTCGCTAATGTCAAATTTTAATTTTTTTTTTTGTAAATTAGCGACCAAGGTTGGTCGCTAATTTACAGATTCATTTTTTTTCCAGCAAAATAGCGACCAACTTGAGACCAAAGTTGGTCGCTTTTTTGGTTATATTTTTCCAGAAATTGCCTGTTTTGGCCTACACCACCTGCCAGCTTACCAAATTCCTAATATAGGCATTTTATGCCATGAAAACAAGAACATCAACAACAAACAACAAAACAACAACAACAATAAACAACAACGAGAATAACAACAAAAATAAACAACATCATTAAACAATAACAAGCTATAAAGTTCAAATGAACTTATACATTATATAAACTGTCATTACAATTCAACGTCTACTAATGTCTACATCATGAGTGGCATCGTCGGATGAAGTGTCATTATCAAGATTATCATCCGGCGATGATTCACGTGACCGGGGAATCGGAAAATTAGCGCCAGAAGCCAAGAGAGATTTGAGCTGCTCTTGTATGGCAACATACTGAGCATCTCTAAGCTTTTCTCTTTCTTCTCTAACCTTCTCTCTTTCCTTGGCAGCTTCTAGCTCGGATGTGAGCTTTGCTATATGCTCCCGCACAGAGGAGAGGGTCTCCCCATCAATAGACTCCGCTTGCGAGGAAGTGCCTATTCCTTGCATTCCACACATATAGCGGTGGAATTTCTTAGCGGGAAGCCCGTTTACCTTCCCCCCTTTTGGACCGCCAGCAGCCTGCGTCCATAGTCTTTCAGCATCCTCGTCCGACGGTTGGATTGGTTCGCCCGATGAAGATGGTGGCTGGCTGCGTACAAAATCTTCCAACTCAGCTGTGAAGCGACTCTATAAGAAAAATTAAATTAGTATTCAAAAGTTATATAAAACTAAATCAAAGTACTTAATGAAAATTGAAAACTTACATGTACAGCCGAGGTTTAGTATGGAACAATTAGTATGAAACAATTAGAGCGACTTTTTGCTCTCTTTGGCTAACGTGGAGGTCAGTTTTGTATTTTTACTTATTTATTGTTTTAGTAAATTCTTTGTTTATTTACTTCTAATTAGTACATTAGAACAATTAGTCAGATACTTCTTATATTTTTTAATCCACGTTAGTACATTAGAACAATTCTTTCTTTACTAATTAGTACATTAGAACAATTAGTATGGAATAATTAGTATGGAACAATTAGAGCGACTTTTTGCTCTCTTTGGCTTACGTGGAGGTCAGTTTTGTACTTTTACTTATTGTTTTAGTAAATTCTTTGTTTATTTTACTTCTATTTTGTTAATGGTGGCTTAAATGGCCAATATGGAAATTTTTTAGTCTTCTAACTTGTTAAAAATTGTTAGAGTTATATATAAAATTTAATGGAACATCAACGAAAAATTATTATTTCTGTCTATCCAATTTTCTTTAGACAAAATTTTTTTTTCTCAGTTTCCCATTCTCTATTTGATAAATTAAAAATATCAAGCAATTTTGATGAATACTCAAGACAAACAAGAAACTATTCCTCGAAGAAAATTGATAAGAAAATAATATACAAACAGCTTGATTTTCATAGCAAACAACGGAACCATTGTAAGAAGTGATTCTTTTGTAACTTGAAAAAATTGCAAGAAATTATACACACCCTGATAATCTGTGTGTGGAGAAGGAGAGAGAGAGAGGCGGACGAGCACTAGTAGAGCAGCGGTTGACCGGCGGCGACGGTGACCGGCGGCGGCGACCTCCACGAGCAGAGGCGGACGATGGTGTCGCGGGGTGGGGGAGTGCGATTAGGGT
>MCJB01006814.1:0-170776 GCA_002018475.1 Nicotiana obtusifolia
GAGGGTATTTGTCCTGCAGCCCATTCAAGCTCAACTTCTTCTCCCCCAGGATCCTTCTCTTCGTGAGTGCTTCCCTGAACAAAGATCTTGAACCTTCAACCCCAAAGCGAAGCTGAAGGTCATCACCTCTCTTCCTTCCTGCCTCAGCAACTAGATCAACTTCCGGAACGCAATCCTCCTCATCAGACTGGGAGGGGTTAGGTATAGTTGATTCTTTCCTTACCTGTTAGGTTGGTTCGGAGGTTGAAGCGGAGGAAGGCCTTCTCTTTGAGGAATGCTTTTTGGCCATATCTGCATAAGTGGGAGATGTCAGTGACATTATCATCATTTGAGAGAAAAAAAGAAAAACAAAAACAGGAGAAATGACCAAAGAGTTACAGAAATGCGGCGTGGTTTGCGGTCGCATAACCACTATGCAAATCGCAAATCCATCGTAGAGTGGTGATGTGCAGAAGCCTGTTCGATACACACAAATGCGATCACAAACTCATCGCAAAACGAGATCTGCGATCGCATAACCATCGCATAGTTCACCAGCGCTAACTAAATGTTCTGAATGTGTTCGCGGTGGATCTGTGGTTCGCAAATTGGTTATGTGATCGCAGATTCACCGCATTATGTTGTCTTCCTCAGACACCTAGGGTTTAGGGATGCGGTCTAATTGTGGTCCACATTTTGAATTTGTGGACCGCAAATACCTTGAAATACCCAAGAATGTGCATCCCATAAGCAAACAAACCCTAGATTTCTTTCTTCCACTCCAACGACTTTGAACTTCTTTACTGAACAATAAACCCTAGGTTTTCGAACTAAGAATTTAAGGTGAAGCAAAGAGTGCACATACCGTGGGAAGAAGATTGTGTCTCTTAGATTAAAGGTGAATGAACTCTTGGACTGACAGTTGTAGTTTTCCGATGATGTTCGTCGGAAGTCTTCTCTGTTTCCGTCTTCTCTTCTCTTTCTTTTTGTTTGTTTGTGTTTTTTTTTTTTTTTTTATATACTTAGATTGAAGGATTTAGAAAAGGATGAAATGCGAACACGTACCTGGCAATTATGCGACGATTTAAGTTCCGCATAATTGCAATGCGAACCGCATAATAGGAGCTTCCACCGCATTTTTATCAGACTTGTGAGCTGAATTCTCTGTCTCTGTTTGGGGTGAGAATGCGGTTCGCATAACTCAAATGCGAACCGCAAATTGTTGAGCTTCGTCGCATTTTTGCCCAATATGTTTGCTCAAGTTTCTGCTTCAGTTTGCGGAACAAATGCGGTTCGCATATTTTAAATGCGATCGCATTTGTGCAGCATTTTTCACTTTGATGTTTTTCTGCAGTTTCAAACACTCTTCTTCAATTCGTGTATCCTTTCATCACATTCCTGCATTCTAAAACCCTTCAAATAGCCCTAAGTACAAACGTGATATTGAATTCTAAATAAATAAAAATACAACATAAACAAAAGCTAATGATACCACACATGGGTTGCCTCTCATGAAGCGCTTGATTTAACGTCGCGGCACGACGATGCTAGGGTGCTTCTGCAATCATTCTGTAGTTGGGATTTGATCATCTTTTAGAGCCAACTGCTCTACCACAAGGTTTTCCCCATCTACTCCCAAGTAGTGCTTGATTCTTTGCCCATTAACCTTGAAAGTCCGGAGCCCATCCTCTGATGCTAATTCAACAGCTCCAAACGGAGAGACATGAACAACTTTAAATGGTCCAGACCATTTGGACTTCAGCTTCCCCGGAAATAATTTGAATTCTGAATTGAACAGCAACACCAGGTCCCCTGCCTTAAACTCTCTTTTCAAGATCTTTGTATCATGGACGAATTTCATTCGTTCTTTATAAACTGCTGCACTCTCATAAGCATGAAGACGGAATTCCTCCATTTCATTTAACTGTGCCAGCATTAGAGCTCCGGCCTCCGCCTAGTCCATGTTCAATCTCTTTAAGGCCCACATAGCCTTATGCTCGAGTTCTACGGGTAAATGGCACGCCTTTTCAAAGACTAACCGATACGGGGATGTACCGATGGGAGTCTTGTAAGCTGTACGATATGCCCATAGAGCATCATCTTGCTTTCTTGACCAATCGATCCTATTTGCGTTCACCGTCTTTGATAGAATGCTTTTGATCTCCCTATTGGATACTTCAACTTGGCTGCTCGATTTTGGATGATAAGGTGTGGCAACCTTATGCTTAACCCCATACTTGTCGAGGAGACCTTTAAATACTCTGTTACAGAAGTGTGAACCTCCATCACTGATAATGGCTCTCGGGGTGCCAAAACGGGTGAAAATATTCTTCTTTAGAAATGCGGTCACACTCCGAGCTTCGTTGTTTGGTAAGGCAACGGCTTCTACCCATTTGGATACATAGTCCACAGCCACTAGGATGTATTTCATCCCACATGAGCTTATGAAAGGGCCCATGAAGTCAATACCCCAAACATCGAATAATTCGATTTCCATAACAAATTTCATAGGCATCTCATGCCTCCTCGAGATTGGGCCCTGTCGTTGGCATTGGTCGCATGACTTCACCAACTGATTAGCATCCTGATAAATAGTCGGCCAGTAATACCCACACTCCAAAATCTTTGCAGTTGTTCTGTTACCCCCATGATGACCACCAACTGGTGAGTCATGGCACGCTTTCAGAATCTGTAACATCTCTTCCTCAGGTACGCATCTTCTAATTATGTTATCAGCACAGACACGGAATAAGAATGGTTCTTCCCAATAATAATTTCGACAATCCCTCAAGAACTTCTTCCGTTGGTATGATTCCAACCCTTCCGGAATAAGATCGCTGACAATTTAGTTGGCGATGTCTGCATACCACGGTGCAAATGAATTTGATACCATCAGTATATGTTCATCTGGAAATGAGTCATTTATCTCCAGCTCTTCTCTTTGTCTCCTTGATTCTTCCAGTCTAGATAAGTGATCTGCCACTTTGTTTTGTGTTCCCTTGCGATCCATAACTTTGAAATCGAATTCTTGCAGCAGTAATACCCATCGGATTAGTCGTGGCTTTGCATATTTCTTCGCCATCAAATAACGGAGAGCTGCATGATCCGTATACACAATCACTTTAGAACCCAGTAGATATGCAAGGAACTTCTCAAATGCATACACAATAGCTAACAGTTCCTGCTCGGTTATAGTGTAATTCATTTGCGCCCCATTAAGTGTCTTGCTAGCATAGTATATTGGGTGAAGAACCTTATTGTATCTTTGTCCCAGCATAACTCAAATAGCGACACCACTAGCATCACACATAAGCTCAAAAGGCAACAACCAGTCAGGTGTGACAATGATAGGTGCCGTGGTGAGCTTCGTTTTCAGTTCTTCAAAAGCTGCGAGGCATTTTTCATCAAAGACGAACTTGGCATCTTTTTCTAAGAGTTTACACATTGGATGTGCAATCTTTGAGAAGTCTTTAATGAACCGCTTGTAGAATCCGGCATGCCCCAAAAAGCTA
Organism: Nicotiana obtusifolia; assembly: GCA_002018475.1. NCBI lineage: Eukaryota > Viridiplantae > Streptophyta > Magnoliopsida > Solanales > Solanaceae > Nicotiana > Nicotiana obtusifolia. The sequence continues at coordinate 3,492 of MCJB01006814.1, forward strand.
CGGACACCTTTTACGGATGTAGGTGGAGGAGTTTGGAGATGATCTCAATTTTGGCTTTGTCCACCTCTATGCCGTGCCTAGAGATTTTATGTCCCAGAACAATACCTTCATCCACCATGAAGTGGCATTTCTCCCAATTTAGTACAAGGTTTGTTTCTTCGCATCGCTTTAGCACTTGTTTCAGATTCTTCAAGCATTGCTCAAAAGTTTCCCCGACTACCGAAAAATCATCCATAAAGACCTCAAGGAAATCCTCCACCATATCAGAAAAGATTGACATCATACACCTTTGGAAGGTGGCTGGAGCATTGCATAAGTCGAATGGCATACGACTGAAAGCGAATGTCCCATATGGGCATGTGAACGTTGTCTTCTCCTGGTCCTCCAAAGCTATATTAATCTGATTATACCTGGAGTATCCGTCGAGGAAGCAATAAAAGGACTTTCCAGCTAGCCGATCAAGCATTTGATCAATAAAAGTCATAGGGAAGTGGTCCTTGCATGTGGCACTATTGAGCTGTCTGTAATCCTTGCACACCCGCCATCCAGTTACTGTCCTACAACACCCGCCATCCAGTTACTGTCCTTGTAGGAATCAACTCGTTCTTTTCTTTCTTTACCACAGTCATGCCTCCCTTCTTTGGCACGCATTGTACCGGGCTCACCCATGAACTATCGGCAATTGGGTAGACTACCCCAGCATCCAGCCATTTTATTATCTCTTTCTTCAAAACTTCCTACATTGATGGATTCAGCCGTCGCTGGTGCTCCGCACTCGGTTTTGTTCCACTTTCTAGTTGAATCTTGTGTTCACAAATTCCAGCAGGGATTTCTCGAATGTCTGCAATTGTCCAACCGATGGCTTGTCTATGTTCCTTCAAAACTTGCAACAACTGCTCTACCTGCACATCATTCAACAACGGAGAAACAATTACTGGTAAAGTATTATTCAAGCCAAGAAATTTATACCTCAAATGCGACGGAAGTGGTTTGAGCTCTAATTGAGATGGTTCGATGATGGACAGCTTTGCAGGAGGTGTACCTCTATTCTCCAAATCTAAGGACAGTTTTGGTGGAGTATATGAGTAAGAGCCACGTCCTTCTAACGCATTCACCGACTCCATAAAGCCTTCCATATCATTACCATCAAAATTCACCAATATCGCTGCTAGTGCTTCACCTAAGCATTGCTCTTCCATCTTCATCTCAACAGCCTCATTGACTTCATCAACAATACCGATTAGTGAAATGCTCTCATACTCAGTTGGCAACTTCATACCCTTACTAGCTTGAAAAGTAACTTCTTCGTTATTAACTCGGAACTTAATTTCATTCCGTTCCGAATCCATAAGCGCTCTTCCAGTAGCTAAGAATGGTCTTCCCAATATGATAGGGATTTCCTTGTCCACAGCACAATCAAGGATCACAAAATCAACTTTTACAATTACATCATCTACAATACTGACTGGTCTTTTGATTGATCGATCAGCCATCTGCAACTTCATGCTTGTTGGCCTTGGAATTCCTAGCCCAGCTTGTTTGTAGATGGCCAGAGGCATTAGATTAATGCTGGCCCCATTGTCACACAATGCCTTAGCGAAGTCGCGCACTCCAATAGTGCACGGAATAGTGAATGCTCCTGGGTCCTCTTTCTTTTAGATTGGATTTGTAGCTATGATAGAGCTAACCCTGTGAGTCATATTTACCACCTCATTCTTGGTGGTTCTCTTCTTTGTGATCAGATCCTTTAGATGCTTGGAAAACCCTGGCATTTCTTGGAAAGCCTCCAAGAAAGGTATATTCACTGATAACTGCTTGAGAATGTCGTAGAACTTCTCTAACTTGCTGTCATCAACTCTTCTCGCAAGTCTCTGAGGAAAAAGAGGAGGGGGTCTAGGAATTGGCGGAAGAACGGTTGATGTTCCTTCTGCCTTATCCTTTATTCCTTCTTGAGTCTTATCTCGGTTAAGCACAACTTCTGGATTTTTGTTTACTTCAGCAACATTATCTTTTTCAACTTCGACCCCTTTTTGAAGTTCTTCAGCATCGACTACTTGCTCATCTCTCCCCTGCAATGTCTTACCACTCCTGGTCGTGATAGCCATAACATGGGAAGTTGGTTCCACTCCCCTTAGGATTTGCAATCGTGTCGCTAGGAAGTGTTCCCTTCTGCTGTGGATATTGTTCATGAGAGAGATCTCTCATTTGCAATTCCAGCTTTTGAATCGCTGTTGTGTGAGAGCCAACCAATTCAATCATGTTTTTCATGGCATTATCCGACTTTTCTTGGTTCTGTAATATCCTTTCAAGCATGCTCTCCAATTTGGACTCACTTGAGGATCCCTGATTTGAATACTGACCTTTCGGAGGAACATAAGGGTTGGAGCTTCGGTTTGAAAAATTATTATTGCTGTTCCAGTTTCCTTGGTGAGAACCACTTTGGTGATTGCGCCATTGATGGTGACCTTGCCCTTACGGGTTTGGTCTCCATTGATTCTACGAGCCTTGATCTAGGTAGTTCAGCCTTTGATACCCACCTTGCGAATTATTAACATAATTCGCCTCTTCATAATCATCACCTTGCACCGGTTGCACATTCTCAATTACATTGACTTTCTTCTTCTGATTTTCCGTGAACAGCTTCGTCAATACATTAACATTTGTGGCAAATTCTGCAATCACTTGGTCTCGTTCTTGATTTTCCTTGATCAAGTTATTCATAGAAGGAGACCCAATTGTAATACCACCTGTTGTATCCTCAGAATGCCTATCTTGATTGTGTTTTGCCATTTTATCCAAGATCTGAGTTACTCTAGCGAAGGTTTTATCCATGAAAGATCCAGCAGCAGCATTCTTCGCTATTGACTGGTTCATAGGGTCCAAACCCATGTAGAATTTTTCCAGAAAGATGGGATCGGGAAAGCCATGGTTTGGAGACCTCACCAAGTACAACTTGAAGCGATCCCACGCTTCATGTAGTTGTTCACCAGGTAGTTGCTTAAAGAAGAATATCTTGTCTCTGAGCTCAAATTTCTTGCTTTATGGAAACCACTTTGACAAGAATGCCCAGACAAGTTCAGGCCATGAACGGATGGAATTCGGAGGAAGATTTTGAAGCCATCTCCTCGCATCTCCAGCTAACGAATACTTAAAGCATCTCAGCCTTAATGCATCATCAGAGACATTGTTTTGCTTGTGCATCGCACAAACACCCAAAAAGTTCCTGAGGTGCTGCGTTGGGTCGTCATCAGTGGAGTTTCTGAAGAATCATTCCGCTTTCAGCATCAAAATTAGTCCATGTTCTACCTTGAACGTAGCAGCACCTATAGCCGGAGGTACTATAGCGTTTGTATCCTCTATATATTCTTCAATATCAGCAAAGGGTTTTCTTCCTGCTCCACCTCCACATCTTCTTCATGGTCCGCCATATCTCCCTGTCTACAACAACCAAAACAAACAGCGTGTAATCAAATGGAATTAGACGTATAGTAAAGTATACACTAATTAGAAATTTCAAAACCGTATTCCCTGGCAACGGCGCCAAAATTTGGTTCGCTCAAATTACACCTTAATAATAGTGTAAGCGATCGATGTCAAATATAGTAACCCAACAAGGTTGGGGTCGAATCCCACAGGGAATAGGTGTGAAACTATTGTCTAATTAATGTAATACTTGACTAGTCGTAATTCTATCAAGTACGTCAAATAGAATAAAGAAGTGTTGAATGTATAAGCAAAAGAAAATTGAAAACTAATTTGTTCAAGTGTGAATGTGAAAAAATATGAATTTAAGAGACCAAGGTTGTGCCCCCTTTAATGTAGTAGAATGTTCTTGATATTAATATTGAATACCTTTCTTGATATGCAGTTGGTGTTTAATTTACTACCCAATATTTCCCAATAGTTGGATATTGTATCCTCTTACGATTCTCCCGAATACAAAAGAGTCAATCATAAGAACAACCAATTAATCGCCAAATTAAAACCTACTTATTCCTAAGCGATTTCGTTAAACAAGGTTTAAAGCCTTGAATTTTTGTTATTTATTTCTACCAAACACTATCTCACTTTCCCAAGATAAGTTAGAGTCAATTGGCATTCGTTAATGTTTGCAACCACTAACGATTAATTGAAAAAAACAAGAAATAAATAAATATCAAGATTCCTTTAGAATTAGATTCAATATCAAAATCTCAACACATTCTACCCATCTAGGGTTCACAACCTCAGTGTTTGAGTTTAGCTACACATATTGATAATTAAAGAACAAGGAAGAGTAATTGACACCATCTTACAAAAATAGAGGATTTTCAATCACCAAAAGCTTCTAAAAATTCAAAAATACTCCAGTGCCGTACTTTGTACTCTATGTTCTGACAAGAATACCTTCACAAAACCCTATAAAACCTATTTATAGAGGCCTAAAACCCGAGGCGAATGTCGGTCAGCTTTGCCCTTGTTGAAATAATATGGACCGCATTTTTGTCGCAGAACAAGAATGTGGTTCGCAAATCATCATCATCCATCGCAAATCCCACCAGACAGTTTTGCTCTCGTCGCATCTTGGTTTGCGGTTCGCATGTTGAATATGCGATCGCAGAATGCGATCGCATTCTGTACACTGATTTTCACTCAGAACTCTGTTCATGTTTGCGATTTCACCAGGCCAATTTGCGGTTCGCATTCCTGTTTTGCGGTCGCATTTGAGGTCGTATTTGCGACCAAATTTTCGACATGAAGATTTCCCTAAAGTTCTATCTTCATCTGCGATCTACTTGTAGATATGCGATTCGCATGTCTATTCTGCGACCGCATATTTACATATGCGATGCTCTTAACCTCTTTTCTTGTCTTCAGCTAACTTTTTGAACTCTTTCTGTTCTTCTGGGTCTTGACACTTGTTATTCTGCAACTACACTAAAATTACATAAGTATCATGAGATTTAGCAAGTAAAACAAGTTAAACTTTAAACAAATAGTATCAAAATGTGCCGAAATTACCCGGCACATCACTAAGTCCCATTGAGTATCTACGATGCATGATGAACTAGCAACTTTAAGATCAAATGAGACTTGGACATTGGTTCCTCGACACCTTGAAACGAACATTGTTGGTTCTCGTTAGGTGTTCAAGATGAAATTCCATGCTAATGGATTTTTGAAGCGATTTAAAGCTCGCTTAGTTGCTAAAGGATATAATCAAATTAACGGTGTGGACTTCAAGGATACCTTTAGTTCAGTAGTGAATGTTACTACAATCAGGACTTTTTTATCTATTGCCATCACCTTGAACTGGGAGATTAAACAAATCGATGTAAAGAATGCATTTGTACTTGGAGATCTCAAGGAGACTATATTCATGGAACAACCACCTGGATTTCATGATCCTATCTCCCCAAACCATGTATGCCTACGTCGAAAATCTCTTTACGACGTCAAGCATGCTCCAAATGCATGGTTCCACAAGTTTAGCTCATATACTTTTCACCTTGGATTTTCATGTCGCAAGGCAGACCCCTCTTTATTTGTCCTTCACTCTGATAAATGTACTATATTGCTTCTACTCTACGTTGATGATATTATTCTAAGTGGAAGTCATTCTTCAATTTTGTCCATGCTTATACATAGGGTGCGGTTTCATTTTTCCATGAAGGACCTGGGAGACCTTCATTATTTTCTTGGCATAGAAGTCCATCGCAACAAAGATAGTCTATTTCTTAGCCAACACAAATATGCCACTGCTATTCTTTAACGAACTGATAAGTTGGCTGCTAGGCAGCAACCAACCCTGTTACCACAGAAACATCACCTCCATGAATCTACAGGATCATCTATTAATGCCTCTGAATATCGCAGCTTTGTGGGAGCATTGCAATATTTAACACTAACTTGTTCAAAGATTTCTCATGCTGTGAATCTCTTATGTTAGTTCATGCAAAGTCCTGCTCAAGTCCATTGGTCTGGTATAAAGAGAGTTCTTCGTTATGTTGCCGGTACTCCTTGTTTAGTCCTGCGCATCACAACTCAGTCCTCATTGAATTTAGTAGGCTTCTCTGATGGTGATTGGTTGGATGCCCCATTACAAGACGTTTAACATCAGGAATTTGTGTATTTCTTGGATCCAACTGTAAGTTGTTCCTCTAAGAAGCAAAATATAGTTGCTACCTCAAGTGTCAAGGCTGAGTATCATTGGCGTCACTTGCTGCTGACTTAACATGGATAACCTACATATTGAAGGACATTGATATATCACTATCCAGAGCTCCATTGTTGTTCACTGATAACATTAGTTCTCTACGCCTAACAGCTAATCCAGTGTTGTATGCTCGCACAAAGCATGTCGAGCTTGATTATCACTTTGTGCGAGAGAAGGTTGTCTAAGGTGCTATGGTGACGAAGTTTGTTCTATCTCTATAGCAAATTGCAGACATATTCAACAAACCTTTACCCAAGATCTAGTTTCAATCACTTCGGACCAAGCTGGGTGTTCTGGCCAACCCCACCACCAGCTTGACGGGTATGTAAGACAACCTGGTTATGACTTGGTTTGAGTTAACCGACTTGTAACTACACCTAGCAATATGATTGAGTCTTTGAGAAGTATGTGAAGTGTAAAATTCTCATGTGTTAGAGTTGTAATACATACAATTCTACATTAGGATGGATATGTGAGGCCATTAGGACTCACTAAAGGCTAGGTCTTTACGTATATATATGCTCATCCTTGTAGCGGCTTGTAAACATGAGAACAATAATAGAAAAACATCAACGACTGATTGTTCTTATCACTGTTTTCTTCAAATAAATGTAAGGATAGAATAACAATGAAAAATATAACATGCTATGACAATTCAATTAAAGACATAAAAAGAGTCCAAATAGCATAAACTGGTCAAATACCACATAAAGCCCGTGTATCCACTCGTCATCTTGAGTACACGACTATCACATATCACAAATAACACAATCAATCCAAATGCGTAGTTCCCTCACACCAAGTTAGGCAAGAGACTTACCTCAAACAAGCTAACTCAATCCACTAGCAAGCCTTTTCTGTGAATATCCAACTCCGAACGACTTTAATCTAGCCAAAACAACTTTATACTATAAATACAAACCATAAAAAACTATTCCGAATAATAAAGTTATAATCTTTAAAGAAAATTAAAAAGTCAACTTAAAAAGTCAACATCAGGCTTGCGTCTCGGAACCCTACCAAACTCACAAATTTCGAACACCCATTCCAATACGAGTCCAATCATACAAAAATCATTCAATTCCAACCTCAAATCGGCCTTCAAACCATCAATTTATATTTTAGAAAGTTTTTACTTAAACCCTCAATTTCTTCAAGTCGAATATTAATCAAACACTAAAATCGAGGTTGGAATTATGAAATAATTACAAATTCGAAAAAAAAATTCTTACCCCAATTCAAGTAGTAAAAATCCCCTCCAAAATCACCCCAAACCGAACTAGAAAACCTTGTAAGAAAAAGTTACTAAATTCGGAGACAAGAAAAAAAAAAAACCAGTAGCTGTCCAAGATCGATTCAGGTCCTAGATGATACCAGTACTTACTTTTGATAAGCCCAACAGGATCCTAGCAAGATTACACCCAAGATAGCCTCTTAAATCACCTAATTTGGCCTTAAAATGAGGGAGATATGATGTTTTAAAGTTTTAAAAGAAATCTGAAAATTTCAATGGTATTTTCGTTTTAGCATCCCCCTGGTCGGTTATATAGGGGGATATGAAGATAGACGAGGATGTTACACATCGTATATGGGTGGGTGAATAAAATGGAGAGTAGCATCTGGAGTACTGTGTGATAAGAAAGTATTTATGTCAGTCAAAAGTAAGTTTTATATAGCGGTGGTTAGACTGACCATGTTATATGGGGCTCAATATTGGCAAGTTAAGGAATCACACATCCTGAAGGTGAAGATAGCAGAAATGAGGTTTTTGAGGTGGATCTGAGGGCATACTAGGATGGATAAGATTAGGAACGAAGTTATTCGGGAGAAGGTGGGCATAGCTCCTATGGATGACAAGATGCGGGAAGCGAGGCTCAGATGGTTCTGGCAAGTACGGAGGAGAAGCCCAGATACCCCGGTAAGGAGGTGTGAGCAGTTGGTTTTGGAGGGTACGAGGAGAGGTAGGGGGCGGCCTAATAAGTACTGGGGAGAAGTGATCAGACAAGATATGGCGTGGCTTCAGATTTTCGAGGACATGGCCCTTGATATGAAGGTGTGGAGGCCGAGCATTAGAGTTGTATGTTAGGAGGTCGAGCATTAGAGTTGTATGTCAACAACTAATCGTTATGAACTGGAATAAACAATTATAAACTAATGACAAATATCATAAACGAAAATAGTTAATAGAAAGATAGCAACATATCCATAATTTTCAAACAAGACAATCAAAAGAGAAATGGTGGAGGTATAATAACCTCTTTTTGTGCAACAGACCAAAAAGGATTTAACTTTGCCATGTAAGAACCAAGGCTTCAAGCCTTTGAGCAGTGAAAAAACTTGGAAACAAAAGGAACATAAATTGATGAGAGGGAGCCTAAACTTTTGAAATCTTAGTGGTCTTTGGTACTTCGTATTAAATTCTTCGTTCTAGTTAGGTCTGGTTGGTGAGAGCATTCAGGGCTCTATTTATAGTGCCATTAAAGCCTTATGGTTTCAGATTCAAACTAGGTAGTGAAAGATGATGGGGAGTGGATGATGTGAGCAAACTTGAGTGAAAATAAGAGACGACAGAGGGAAAATTGGTGAAGTAATTTACCTGGGCTTGGGGAAGTGAGAGATCGACTGCTGAAGCATGAGAGACATTTGGTCGGAACCCTAATACCTAGAGGTCATTGCATGTGACCTCTGTATATCGAATATTCATGATGAAGCCAGTTAATGTCTTCATGCTTGCTTCGATTTGAAAGCACAAAGCCAAAAGCGGATGAAATCCCAAGTCTCTGTTTTAGACCTAGGGTTTTGATTTGGGTTTTTGAATCATGACAATGAAAGAGGAAAGATCTGAGCGAATCAGGGCTAGTAGGGGCAGAGAGATTGATTTCGTGGTTGATTCTTTGAACTTGCACGAATTTGTGCAATGTCTTGAAGATTGATGTAGCTTATAGGTCTGAGATACTATGGAGGAAAAGGGAAAGGAGGCAGCTTAGCCGAAAGTAAAAATGATTAGGGTTTCTGGGGTGAGACCAAATGATTAGGGTTTCTAGGGTGAGACCAATTTGTCTCTAGGTTAAAATTGCAGGAAGAGCTTTGGACCATTAGATCATTTGATCAACGTCCCTGATAATTTGGGTATTAACGATTTTTAATTGAGAAATTATGTGAGCTGTTGGATCCATGTGTTTTAACGACTGAGATTAGATCTAGGAGGCTTTAAAAATAAAGGGAAATCAAGGTAAATTGTGGACCGTTGATCGAATTAATCAACGGCTCAGATGCGTGTGTGTTTCATATGTGGGTATGAGAGATGGGCGACGTGGCGCGAGTAGATAGGTTCAAAGAGGTGGTCGTGGATCACCATGTGGCAAATGAGGGGTTATTGGACTGGGCATTTTCCAGATTGGGCTTGGTATTGGGTCAAAATTAATTTAAATGGTGGCCATTTTGTATTTTGACTATGAATTGCAGTTATAGCCTTTTAGTCTTTTAACCATTTTGAAATTAATTTAAATAAACTTAATTATTTTTAATAAAATGTAGTAAAATTATAAAATATCAAATATACTACTAATTATTTTAATTAATTATTTATAAAATACTTTTTTTTCTAAATTATATCACTAATTTTGCATTATCAACATAGTAATACAATTAATAAAAATTGAGAATCAATTCGTTAAATTAATTATTAAACATTTGTGGTATATTTTAAAAATTATTTTAATAGTATTAAACTAGTAAGTATATTTGTAATTACATAATATTAATACTGGGTGATTAATTACAAAACTAATTTTGTAAAAATAGGTATTGATTGATAGAAAATACATTCAAAATATTCATTGTCAATTATTAAGTATAATTAAATTAATTTTAAAAGAAAGGGACAACTATTATGCAACCACTGATTAGTTGGATTTTACCAAGCTCTACGTGGTGGGGTATGATTCTACCGAGCCTTATGATGGTCGAGTACGTTTTTACTGAGCCTATTACGACCGGGTACGATATGATGATGATGATGATGCCTACAGAGGTGTATGTTGTTAAAAGTGTATATATACATACATATATATACATATACATATATATATATATATATATACGTATATGTATATATATGTATGTATATATATATGTATGAATATGTATATATGTATGTGTGTGTATATATGTGTGTGTGGGTGTATATATATCATGCATTTCATGTCAGTCACCCTCAAAAGCACTCGGATGCTATAGGTTGTTTATTCTCTATCACTGCTTATGTTATTGTTCTTATTTATGCTTTCCTGCCTTACATACTCAGTACTTTATTCATTATGGCATCCCTTTTATTTGTGGAGGTTGCATGTCGTGCTGCAGGTCCTGATAGACAAGTAGATGAAGCACCCCCACCACAGTAGGATGCGCAGTTCAGTGGTTATTGGAGAGATGCCTTCTCCGGACTTGCCGTGGTGTTGGTATGCATTTTTTATAGACGTTATGGGTATGTCGAGGCCCTGTTCCGGCAATGTTGCAGCGCTTATTTTCCTTTAAAGGCTCGTAGATAGGTGTAGTCTCATGTATAGTTTTTGATAGCCTTGTTGGCTGGTTTTTGTTGTATAACCTATCATGGCAGCCTTGTCGGCTTGTACCTTATATATAGCTTCATGACAACCTTGTCGGTCCATGAATATATGTTCATTCCATTATCTGTCATTGTTGGTTGTTTATGATTCATGTCTACTATTTATGTTGATCTTGTCTGCCCTTATAGATAATAAGAAAGGTTTGATAAAATGTACGTTGGTGCTCGACAGGAATGGCCCAGGTGCTAGTCATGGCCTTCCAATTTGGGTCATGACAAACTTGGTATCAGAACAAGTTTGTCCTAAGGGTTGTCTATGAGCCATGTTTAGTAGAGTCTTGATTATGGATTTGTAGTATGCCATATTTATAATCAAGAGGTGACATGACATCTAGGGTTGTTACCTTCCTTCTAAATCTAGATCATGCATAGAGTTGAGTCATAAGTGTTCATCTCTAATATTCACCTTGTTTTCTTTCAGCGATGCCTTTGACTACGAAGCAAGCGATTAGTAGGCGGCTTGATATAGCTACAGGAGAGGGTACCAGTCAGGTGCCTCTAGCCAAAGCAGGCCAAAGTGAGGCTTAGAGCGAGATGCCGTCTCATACCTCTTCTACTCCGTCTCCTCCAGAGTATATTAGGAGGGACCCATCACATTCAATTCCTCCATCTGGCACTATAGACAAGGATATGCACAGTGCGGTGCAGTTGTTGACCAGATTGGTAGCTGATTAGGCTTAGAGGCAGAATACTAGTGCCGCTGACATACCAGTTAGTGCGAGAGTTCATGATTTTATTAATCTAGACCGTTCAATGTTTACTGGATCAGACCCTAAGGAGGACCCGCAGACTTTTATTGATCAAGTTCATCGGACACTATGGGTTATGTACGCCAGTTATACGGAGGTAGTAGAGTTGGCTTCTTATCGGTTACACGAGTTAGCAGTTTTCTAGTATGACAACTGGGAGAGATTTATGGGTCTGAATGCTCCTCCAACTGTGTGGAAGGGATTTTCTGAGGTCTTCTTCATCACTACTTTCCAGTTGAGATACGACAAGCTAGAGCTGATAAGTTCTTGAAACTTCAACAAGGTAATATAAGTGTGCGAGAGTATAGAATATAGTTTAATTTTTTAGCAAGGTATTCTCCCCATATGGTGACCGAGATGAGCGATAGGGTGCAGCTGTTCGTGAATGGGTTGGGACCACATTTGATAGATGAGTGCACGACAGCCTCCTTGGTGGAGGGCATGTATATTTCTTGTATTCGGTCTTATGCCTAGACGCTAGAGTATCGTAAGCGCCAGGAAAGGGGAAATAGGGAGAAGGATAGGGGCAAGCATAAGAGGGCGAGATTTGCAGGGTATTCTGGTGACTTCAGTGGTAGTTTGAGGCCCCAGTCTTCAAGGGGTCGGCACCACCTGTAGCTAGTGCTCCTCCACAGTTTCAGAGGCCAAGGTATGATCGGTTAATACATTCTGGTACAAGTAAGAGTTCGCGGGCATCAGGCTTGCAATATAAAAGGGATACTAGTCAGATGAGACCCCCAGCACCCCGTTGTGATCAGTGCGACAAGGCCCACTTTGTACTGTGCCACTGGGGTTTCAATGCATGATAGTCTTGTAGACAGCCTGGCCATATGATGCGAGATTGTCCTAACAGAGGAGGTGGTGGTATGGATCAGCCGACTGGATCTGTTTCTGGTTCTTGCTCATCAATTCGACCTCCAGCATGGGGTTTTCAGCAGTCGACAGGTCGTGGTGTAGGTAGAGGTGCAGTGCCGAGTTTGAGCGGCACTCAAAATTGAACCTATGCTCTAGCAGGTCGACAAGATCTCGAGTCGTCTCTGGATGTTGTTACATGTATATTGTCTGTGTTTTCTTATGATGTATATTCGCTGATTGATCCGGGATCTACATTATCATATGTTACACCCGTTGTGGCTAACAAGTTTGGCATTGAACCTGAATTGATAAGTAACCACTTATGGTATCCACTCAGATAGGAGATTCTGCGATAGCTAGAAGGGTATATAGAGGTTGCACAGTGATAGTTTGTAGTCGTCAAACCTCACAGAATCTAGTTGAGTTAGAAATGGTTGATTTTGATATGATAATGGGAATGGACTAGTTGGCATCATGTTATGCAAATGTTGATTATCGTACGGAGATGCTTAGGTTTTTATTTCCCGGTGAATCTGTCATTGAATGGAAGGAGAACATTGCTACGCCGAAAGGTAGGTTTATTTCCTATCTTAAGGTAAGGAAGATAATCGCGAAAGGTTACATTTATTATCTAGTTCGTGTTAGCAATGAGGAGGCAAAGCCGCCTACTCTACAATCAGTTCTCGTGCTCATTTATTATCTAGTTCGTGTTAGGCCTAGCACTTCACCTTGGGGTGCGCCAGTCTTGTTCGTGCGGAAAAAAGAGGGGTCATTAAGGATGTGTATCGACTATCAGCAGTTGAATAAGGTTACTATAAAGAAAAAGTATCCACTTCCGAGGATTGATGACCTATTTGACTTACGTTCAGTGTATCATCAGGTGAGGGATAAGGAGAAGGATATTCCCAAGACGGCCTTCAGAACAAGATATGGGCACTTTGAGTTCTTGGTGATGTTGTTTGGGCTAACAAATGTCCTAGAAGCTTTTATGGATATCATGAATAGTATATTCAGACCCTATCTTGACGTTTTCGTGATCGTATTCATTGATGACATTCTAGGGTATTCTTGTTCGGAGGCGGAACATGCAGGCCACTTGCGGATAGTATTACAGACCCTTCAGGATCATAAGTTATATGCTAAGCTCTCCAAATGTGAATTCTGACTGAACTGAGTAACATTCCTTGGCCATGTGATATGTAACGAGGGTATTAGTGTCAATACTGAAAAAATCGATGTAGTGAAGAATTGGCCGAGACCTACATCGCCGTTAGAAGCCTGCAGCTTCCTGAGGCTAGCAGGATATTATAGGTGGTTTGTTGAAGGGTTATCCTTTATATCAGCACCATTGACTAGGTTAACGTGGAAAGCTACTAAGTTCCAGTGGTCTGAAGCTTATGAATTTAGTTTTCAGGAGCTGAAGAATTGATTCACATCAGCGCCAATGCTAACTCTCCTAGAAGGAACAGAAGGTTATGTGATATATTCTAAAATTTAGCATGCATTATAAATATGTACCTATTTTACTCTAAATGAGTTTAGCATGCATTATATATATTTACCTATTTTACTCTACCGAGCCGCGGTATAGTCGGACGGGTACGGCACCTATTGTGCAACCACTGATTAGTTGGATTTTACCGAGATCTACTTGGTGGGGTACGATTCTACCGAGCCTTATGATGGTCGAGTATGTTTTACCGAGCTTATAAAGGCCGGGTACGATATGATGATGATGATGATGCCCATAGAGGCGTATGTTTTTAAAAGTGTGATATAATATATATATATATATATATATATATATATATATATATATATATATATATATATATCATGCATTTTATACCAGTCGCGCTCAGAGGCACTCAGATATTACAGGTTGTATATTCTCTATCCTTCCTTACATTACTGTTCTTATTTATGCTTTCCTGCCTTACATACTCAGTACCTTATTCATACTGACGTCCCTTTTATTGGACAGTACATGTCGTGCTGTATTTCCTGATAGACTGGTAGACGAAGCTCCTCCACCATAGTAGGCTATCCAGTTTAGCGGTTATTGGCGAGATCCCTTCTCCGAACTTACTGTGGTGTTAGTATGCATTTTTGTTATAGATGTTATGGGTATGTTGGGGCCCTGTTCCGGTAATGTTGCAACATTTATGTTCCTTTAGAGGCTCATAAACTGGTGTAGTCTCATGTATAGTTTTGGATAGCCTTGTCGGCTAGTTTTTGTTGAATAGTCTATCATGGTAGCCTTGTCGGCTCGTACATTATATATAGCTTCATGATAATCTTGTCGGCTCATGTATATATTTTCATGCCATTATCTTTCATTGTTGGTTGTTTTATAGTTCATGTCTACCATTTATGTTGATCTCGTCGGTCCTTATAGATAATAAGAAAGGTTAGATAAAATGTACGTTGGTGCTCGGCAGGTATGGCCCGGGTGCCAGTCATGATCCTCCAGTTTGGGTTCTGACAGGTGGTGTCATTTGGGTGTATGCCGCTATTGTACCAATGGATGTTATAGGTGTGGAGTCGAGAGGCATCAGTTAAGGCACTGCCCCCACAACCTAAGGTCACCAAGTATGTCACTCTTTAGTACATCATTATGAACACCACATATATGCACCTCTATATTGAAGAGCCAACATAAATATGGTCCTAACAAGATGCTGAATCACAAAATATTGCATTTACCTACAATTTGAACGAGATGCATTATTCGTGAAGCCTCTTACCACATTCCTCTTACATACAACCTCTTAAGGAAGTGAGTTCCATAATGATTTCCTTGAATTGAATTATAACCTTAGGTTAATACTTTTAACTTGCTTCTCCCGATTCTCAACAAAGGACATTGCTTGACAAGTTTCTTATGGGATTCTCTGTTACAAATGAATAACATCTTTTGGCTTGTGCACGTACCCGTCTAGCATTAACCTACATGACATCATGTCGAATGTAAATCCGCATTGAGTTGATGCCTTTCTTAACCCACAAACTCTCTCTCTCTCTCTCTCTCTCTCTCTCTCTTTATGTATATGGCTTATAGGATTTGAGGAATCACTTTAATCCTTTTATGAACATTATCATGAACCTTTTTCACTGTCTAGTGGCACAAAAGCATATCTCAACACCCTTCATGCATACCATTTAATTCGACATGGCCACTTGTCCGTATGGGACTCCCCCTGAAATTTGAGATCCTCACAAATTCGTCATAGGACGACCTCTTGTTTACCCTCCATCCTCGATAAGTAATTCATCACATTCCCAATATTGTAGCTACCTATGATGTGGCCTGGTATTGTAGTTTGAGAGTTATTATAGGAAAAACACTTCTAGCTCATAACAAGTGTTCATTCTCTCTTTCCACTTTTGCAACATCTCCCAACCAAAATTGGTAATACTTAATTTGAATTGATTATGTTTTAACTTGGAATTTAGTATTACTTGAGTTCTTTATTGATTTCATGTTTATCTCCTTTTGTGTTGGTACTCTACTATTTAGTTTTGCATACTAGTACTATTCCATATGTACTAACGTCCCTTTTGCCGGGGGCGCTGCATCTTTAATGGATGCAGGTGGTTCGTCAGCAGGCAGCTTTGATCCTCGTTAGCAGTTACCCTCTACTCAGCAGATTTTGGTGAGCCCTACTCTATTCCGGGACCTTATGTCACTTGATATTGTACATTGTATTTTGAGGTATAGTTGGGGCCTTGTCATTGGCAAATTCATACTACTCTTCTGTTACACTTAGAGGCTCCTTAGACATGCTGTACGTAAGTGTTCCATTTTGGGTAATGAACTAGAAGTGTTGTAGTTGTCAAATATGTTTTTCCCTCGTAACTATGAACTTGTAATATTTTAAAAATTGTAGTTGAAGTTCCTATAAGTAATGGAAAAAGGATGTGGTACACTTTACTCTTTTCATGTCTATTTATTGTTACTAACTCTAAAATTGTTCATGGGTAAGGTTGGGTAGAAGGCAGCAAGTAGGCTTGCTTGACTGGGATGTCTTGGTTGAGCACCGGTCGCGCTCCCCAAGGTTGGGGCGTGACAATTTTGAGGTAGCACTGATGTGCCATTTGGAGACCTTGAAGTTCCCTCTCTATTTATTTATTACTGTTGAGTCTTCTAGATAGTATTGTATGTTGTTCAGCTTTTATAATTAATGCTCTATAGATCTCAGGTACTCGGTGATACCAAATTTTGGGATAGTTTTTAGTTGTATCGTTATTTGACTTTAGTCATATATATTATTCCACATTTGAGACTATTTAAATTTGTCATTTTAGTTTAGTTTTGCTTATTGATTGTTGGTTTTCATAGCAAATAGTTTTAGGCGCCATCACGACTCTGGTGAGATTTGGGTCGTGACAGAAACATAGTGGATTGATGTTATAACGGAATAGGAGAGAGAAGGGCAAGGAGGATATGATGGTCGTTGACTATGAGGATTTTTCGTGAAGGAAAAACGAAAGAAGGGCATAAAGAGGTAGTTGGTTGTGCGGATTTTTGGAGGTTTTGGGTCATTCTTGGTGAAAGAAAAAAAAGTAGTTAATGGTTGTCGGCGGTGGCTAAGTCTTGGTTTGAGGTTTTCTCCTTTAGTAGATTTAAATTTTTGGGCTACTGCTTATAACTGGGATTTCCAAGCCAGCGGTATGTAAACTATTCCACATGTAGTGCTGCTGAAATTTTTGCTATGTTTGAATTTTTTTAAGCACGCTAACAATATTGAAAATATTATTTGCGTGCCAAGAATTGCCACAAACCTGGACTATACAACCTAGACATGTTGATAAGTGTACATGGGATATTTGAAGTGATTTAAAGTCTAAGCCGAGCCTTAAACAATTCAAGTTGGAAATTACAAGCACGGACTGAATTTTTGCATGCACAAGTTTAACTTTAAATGATCATAAATTATATAATGTGTTGGACTCTAAATAAAATGTCAAATTAAAACCATTTGAATCTAGTTTCTAACGCTACAAACTGTTTACCAGTTGGATGTTCACACAAAAAGTTATAGCCTGGAGGCATGCCACATGAACTACGACGGGGGTCATCGCAGGTCAGCACTCGGACAATTGTTTCAAAAATTCGGCATATAAAATATTATGCTATCAAGACATGCCACAGGTTCTGCATTTTTTTGTATATAAAGGTCAATCTTCAGTTGGTCAAGAACTGAATCTCTACTTTGGTCGAGAACACCCAAAAGGTTATTTTCAAGATTTATCTAAGTTGAGGTAATCCTAATTACTAAATTTTATGATAGGGAATAATGTTTATGAAGTTTGGTTGGCTGTTGAATGTCCATTAACGAAGAACCATATAAGTAACCATTAATGGTGATAGGTAAAATAAAGGAGATGATAACTAGTAACGGGTAGTCAAAATTATGATTTTAAATAGTTTTATAGTAACCTCACTACTAAAAACCAGTTTTTTCCGACTGAAAATAACCGACCAGAAAAACTGACAAAGGCGAACAGAATTAGCAAATAATTTTTTGTTTCAATTTGTTTGACGAAACCGACAGAGTCGATTAATTTTTATTTATTGCTAAAATGCAAAGAATTATTTTTCTGACCGAGTCAGTCGGTAATGCGTACGGAAAAAGTTAATTTTTAAGAAATAGATCAATTTGGTCGATTTGCCACTTAATTAAAATTTATAATTAAAAAAAACGATCAAATGGTTAAGCTTTTTGGTCAAATCTTTGATCAATTCATTAAAAAACCCGACAGAATTACAGATCAATGTGATGTAATTTAATGCTTTTTTAAGAAAACTAACTCATTCAGTATGTTATTTGGCGCAAAAAGGCATTTAAAGAGCATAAATAACAAAATAAAAGTCTTAGACCAACGAGAAATAGTGATCTTGTCACGACCCATATTCTTAACATAAGGCGATCCACTTGCTAAGCAAGCCAACAAATAGCAATAATAAAGGTAACGTGAAACGTAAATGACATGATACTATATATATAAGATAGAATTTAGAGGAATTAGATCAAGTCTGAAACCCACATCATCAAACATCTCTTAAAAACAAGAGTCACTGAATACATGGGCGTCTACAGATTTAACAAAATACAAAGTCTGGATTTAACAATGCACTATTTGAAACAAATAAACAGTAATATGATTATGAGATGAGAGACTCCAAAGCCTGCGAACGAGAGTACAACACTACCTTAGGGCTCCTCCTCAGCTAGCTAGTATGCTCTCTGAGTACTACCGGAACCAGCACCAAAATCTGCACAAGAAGTGTAGAATTGTAGTATGAGTACAATTGATCCAATATTCTCCATAAGTGTCGAGCCTAACCTCGATGAGGTAGTTACTAGGGTAAGACAAGACACCTACATATAAGCATGTGGAATTAAGTAACGAGAAATAATGAGACAAGATAACAATCAAAATAGCAAGTAAGATGATAAGATAAATAGCATGTGAGAGAGATAACAAGTATAAAAGTAAGAAGGTGTAGAACGAGAAAATAAGGAAACATACGACTAAAGTAAATCACAATTTATGCTTCTATAAGCATCCCGAAAAAGCCTTCCAAAATTACCACGAATTAACATAACCGAGTCCTCAATCCGCATATTAAAATAAAGAACAAGCAATATCAACAAGCGACATGACATCACCATTTATGCTTTTACTCTCATTCTCACACACACAATATAATAGCAATCACACAAACACCCTTCGTGCATATTCTCTCTTCCCCTCGAGCTCGGTAACACCATTCGTGTAATGATATTAATTTATAAAGAAAGCACGAAAATACCCTTCGTGCATGACCACCCTTCCTCACAATCATGGCGGAACTCTTTGTGCAACTCAATTTTCCTCACCAAGCATAAACACGAAAAACAATACCAAGCAAGGTGGGAACCCCAAATAATATTAAGAAGAACGGTTGAATATCGAATCTCTAGGAAGGTAATCAAATCTCTATTCTAGATATTCAAACTCTACTATAGTATTTTATTGATCTCTACGATTTCCGGTACTACACTCACCCCTGTCTATCACTTTTGTTCCAATAGCCAAATCAATATTTCAATAATCTTAACACCCAATATCTCAACAATCTCAACATAGCTATTAACATGAATAAAAGCAATCAAAGAGTTTCACAATCAATTTAGAGCATGGAAGACATAATACATAAAGCAACATAACATAAATAAAGCTAGTTCTACCCGCATGCTTAACCCATGGCAAACACATATACACTCGTTACCTTGCACATACGTCGCCCCCATTCATAGAACATAGCAATTAGATACATTATATCTTAGTGTCCTCAAATCAAGGTTAACCAAGATACTTACCTCTTTCTGGACAATTCAACAATCCAACACAGGTTTTCCATTAGAACAAGCCTCCATACCATCCAACATATAGTTAAATACTACACAAATAAGTCAAAACATACATTAGGAACTACCCTAGTGCCAAAAAGATTCAATTTTTATTATATTTGAAAAATTCAACAAAGCGTTAACCCGAGTCCACGTAATCAAAATTCGAAATTAAGACCAAATCTTGATTACATTCATCCCTAGTCCAAATATGTGATTTGTTTCGAGATCCGGCATCAAATTGAGGTCTAAATCTCTAAAATTCAAAATCCTAAATTTCTACCCAAAAATCCTATTTCTACTCTATGAAATCTTAGATTTAGTAGCAAAAATTGATAGAAAAGTAATGAAAATTGAAAAAAAAGCTAAAGTTACTAACCTATGATGTTGGGAAGAAATTTCTCCAAACTAGTCTCTATATGGAGTTTATGCCTGAAAGATTGACTAAAATGAGCCAAATCCTGAAACTCTCATTTTTATCCAGCTGCAGGTATCGCAATTGCGAACTCTTGTTTTCTATTGCTCATTTGCAAAAACAAACAGCTCATCACAAACTTGAATAAGCCCCTGAGCCTCAGATCTCGCAATTGTGACACATGTATCACAATTGTAGTATTTGCAAATGTGACAGAAACTGCACAAATGCGAAGGATGGCACATCGCTAATGTAAACTGAGCATCGCAAATATGAAGATATCCCAGCTTCCCCCAGTATCCCAAATGCGATGAAAGACTTGCAAATGCAATCGTCGACCCATTGCAACAGTGGGCAAAATTTTGCAATTGTGGAGCTACCCCAGCTCGCCCAGAATCGCAGATGTGAGCTAGCACTTGCAAATGCGAGGCTCGCATTTGCGAATAGACAATCGCAATTGCAACGTCTGCATCACCAGCAACTCAAGCTCTAACCAATCAGTCCAAAACTCAACTGAAACGCACTCGAGCCCCTCAGGCCCTAATCCAAACATCCATACAAGTATAATAACATCATACGAACTCGCTCTAAAACTAAGAATGAAACATGAATACTCAAAGAATTTCAAAGTTCATGCTTTAAATTCAAATTTTTCACATAAAGCGCTGAAACGGTATCGTGTCATTCGGGACCCCAACCAAATATGCATACGAGTCCAAAATCATCATACGAACCTACTAAAATCGTCAAAACACTGATCTGGAATCGTTTACCAAAAGTGTTGACTGTGGTCAACTCTAACCATTTTCAAGTTTAAAAATCAATTTTTCTTTAAAAATTCACATTTAGACTTTGCGAAATTTAACACGAACCAAAGTAGCCTCCATAATTGTCTGACCTTTCCAACACACTTTCATAGAAGGAATATCTTTAGATCTCAACTTTCGAACCTGCCGATCTAGAATAGCTACCGACTCTTCCGCATAAGTGAAATCCTTATCAAGTTGTATTGTGCTGAAGTCCAAAACATGCTATTTATATTCATGGTACTTCCAAAGCATAGAAACCTGAAATATTAGATGTACCCATGCTAGAATGAGAGGCAATACAAGCCTATAAGAAACCTCCCCAACTCTGTCCAAGATCTCAAAAGGCCGATAAACCTCAGGCTCAACTTGCCCTTCTTCCCAAATCTCATCACGCCCTTCACATGTGAAAATTGGTGAAGAACCTTCTCGACCTCCATCAAAACCACATCACAAACCTTCCTATTAGCGTAACTCTTTTGCTTAGGTTGTGTTGTACGAAGCCGCTCCTGTATTATTTTTACCTTCTCCAAAGAATCACAAACTAAATCTGTGCATAACAATCTAGCCTCATCAGGCGCAAACTAACTAACCGGAGAACGACATCGCTTCCCATATAAGGCGTCATACGAAGCCTTCTAGATGCTTGACTGTTGTTGTTATTGTTGTATGCAAACTCCACCAATGAGAGAAAATGATCCCACTGGCCTCCGAATCAATAATATAGGCCCTCAACATATCCTCCAAAATCTGAATGGTCCGTTTAGACTACCCGTCCATCTCAGGGTGAAATGCGGTACTCAACTCAACCTGCGTGCTCAACTCATGCTGAACAACTCTCCAAAAGTGTAAAGTGAACTGCGTGCTGGGGCCTGAAAGGATAAAAATGGGCACATCGTGCAGACAAATAATCTCCCTAAAATAGATCTGAGCCAGCTGCTCTGTGTGTAGGAAATCATCACCGGAATAAACTATGTGGACTTGGTCAGTCTATCCACAATGATCCAAACTGCATCATACTTCCTCAATGTCTGTGTTAAGCCTACCACATGGTCCATAGTTATGCGCTCCTACTTCCATTCTGGTATCACCAATTTCTCCACCCAATTTTTGATGTTCATACTTCACCTGCTGTCATTTCAAACATCGAGAGATATGTCCAATAATATCTTTCTTCATACTTTACCACTAATAATGTTGCTTCAAGTAACGATATATCTTCGTAACAGCTGGGTGAATAGAAATTCTGTGAGCTATGAGCCTCCTCAAGGATCAACTCTCTCAAACCATCAACATTTGGAACATTAATCCGGCCCTAACTTCGCATAAAACCATCATCCCTAATCTCAACTTTCTTAGAACTACCCCGCTACACCGTGTCTTTTAACACCAACAAGAAAGGATTATCAAACTGGCGAGCCTTGATTCGCTCCAATAAAGACAACTGCGCCATAAAACAAGCAAGAACCCTACTAGGCTCCAAGATATCCAACCTCACGAACCTGTTAGCCAAGGCCTGAACATCCATAACCAATGGCCTCTCTAAAGAAGATATACATTTCAAACTACCCATGCTCTTCGCCTTCCTACTCAAGGCATCGGCCACCACATTAGCTTTCCCCGGATGATTCGATATAGTGATGTCATAGTCCTTCAACAACTCTAACCGTCTTCGCTGCCTCAAGTTCAGATCCTTTTGTTTGAGTAGATGTTGGAGACTTCAATTATCGGTGTAAACCTCACATGACATGTCGTAAGTAGTGACTCCAAATCTTGAGCGCATGCACAATAGCTGCCAACTCCAAATCATGCACATAATAGTTGTTCTCATAGACCTTCAACTGATGATAGGAATAGGTAATCACCCTACTGTTCGACATCACTACTGAGCCAAGCCCATTGCACGAAGAATCACAATATATATTATAAGGCCCCAAACCTGTGGACAACACCAACACCGGAGTTGTAGTCAAAGCAGTCTTGAGCTTCTGAAAGCTCTTGTCACATTTATTAGACCATATGATAAGAGCATCCTTCTAAATCAACCTGGTCAACAGGGTTGCGATAAATGAGAACCCCTCCATAAAGCGGCGATAGTAGCCTACAAAACCCAAAAAGCTGCGAAACTCTGTAGCTGAAGTAGGTGTAGGCCAATTATGAACTGCTTCAATCTTCTTAGACTTTACCTGGATACCATCACAAGACACAACATGACCCAAGAAGGCAATTAAGCCCAATCAGAACTCACACTTTGAAAACTTGGCATAAGCTGATGATTCTTCAAAGTCTGAAGTACAATCCGCAGGTGTTGTTCATGCTCCTCTCTACTATGGGAGTAAACCAGAATATCATCAATAAACACAATCACCAAGGATTCCAAATAAGGCTTGAACACTAGGTTTATCAAATCCATGAAAGTTGTTGGAGCATTAGCCAGACCAAATGACATCACAACAACTCATAATGATCATAACGAGTCCTAGAAGGTGCCTTAGGAATAAAAATAAGTTAAAGTTACTAACTTACGAAGTTGAAAAGAAATTACTATACAAAATCGTGTCTATGTGGAGTCTATGCCTCAAAGATGGAATAGAATGAGCTAAATCCCGAAACCCTCATTATTACCCAGCTACAAGTATCGCATTTGTGAACTCTTGTTTGCAATTGAGATGTTTGCAAAAGTGAACAACTCATCGCAAATGGGAAGCAGCCCCTGAGCCTCAGATCTCGCAATTGGGATACAAGTAACGTAATTCCAGTAATTGTAAATCTAGCAGAAACTTTGCTAATGCGAAGGATGGCACATCATACGAACTGAGCTTTGCAAATACAAAGCTGCCCTAACTCCCCTAGTATCACGCGATACAGTTAAAAAAAGTATTATAGTAAGAATAGATACCTTGGGTACAGGTAAACTTCTCAGTGGATTCTCTATCATCTCTTCTTTTGCTTCGTGTAATTGCTCTATGTTATAGTGTTATAAGATAATAAGATGGTTAGAAATCCCTTATTTTTTTAACCTAATCGCTCTTTTGACTTTGGAAAAAAACTTTCTTTATCAATATATTATTTCTTCTACACACACATCTCCATAATAAAAAATGATAATAGTTAGGATTCATTTAAAAATTTGACAATCTACTCATGGGACAAGAAAACCTTCCCTCATCAGGCACTAATAAAATTTTAATTTCTAATTAGGTCGGGAATCGTTCAAATTAAGAACAAAAGCTTGTTGTTTTTTCTTCCCCTGTAATTTAATTGAAGCCACCAGATGTGACAAAAGACTCACAAATGCGAAGGTTGGACCTTCGCAAAAGCGACCAAAACTTTGCAATTGGGAATCTGTCCCAGCTGCCCCCAACATCGAAATGCAAGCTAGTACTCATCGCATTTGCGAATAAACTATCGCAATTGTGACGTCTGCAGCACCAATAAGTCAAGTCCTAACATATTAGTCCGAAACTCATCCGGAACTCACCCGAACCCCTTGTTCCCCAATCCAAACATCCACAGAAATGGCCTCGGGTCACCCGGGACCCTAACCAAACATGTGATAAGTACAAAATAATCATGTGAACCTACCAGAATCGTCAAAATATCGATTCGAGGTCATTTACCAACAATGTTGATCGTGGTCCACTCTAACTATTTTCATGTTCAAAAATCAAGTTTTCTTTAAATTTTACGAAAAATTAACACGCACCACGCACACAAAATTCATCAAGTAGCGCTATAAAAGGTTTCAAACCATGAAATGGGGAGCTAGAACTCAAAATGACTTATCAGGTTGTTACAAGTCTAGTGGTAGAATAGTACTTTGCCGTAGAATAGTACTTTGCCATAGTATAGATCTTGGTTCGATTCCAAAATGGTGCATTTTATAATTGTATAATTGAAGAAAATTGACCAAATAGTCGGGGTTTTTCCCGCCAATTAACCAACTGCATTGTCAATAAAAAATTGACGGAGAAAGTTGTTTTTTAGTATTGATTAGCCTCTTTTGACCCATCCAGTTCGATCGATTTTTGTCATAATCCTTTAAGACTAAGCACATTCTATGAATATTTTTGGTCATATAAGGCCCTATTTTAGTAGTGTCTTTACCTTTCGGAAATATTCATGGGAGCAAACAAAGTTGGTTTGCTCCAAATGACTCAAAATGGCAAATTCGATGAAATTGGTCAACTAGTAAACTTTTTTGAGTTTGGTTGATCATGACGAGCGACATTTATTGATGAGATTTAGTTATACTGTGTAGATTGACATGGTTAACCCATTGGACCGAATAGAGCTTACGTCATAATGGCCAGCACGGTAAACTACTTTGTGACTTTTTCATACTACCTCATGAATTTGAAATAAAATTTTGAATGAGATTCCACGCACATAATAGACAAGTGTATATTGGTAAAATTGAGGCTAATGAGCACTCCAATTTCCCGGTGAGGCAAGCGAAGCAAGGACATGACTACAAGGAAAGAGCCAGGAGCCTCTCGTATTAGGACCCGAGCAAAACACCTGTCCTCGGAGCCATCGAGACCACGCCCCCGGTCCGGTTTGCATTCCAAGACCTCGGAGAGCATTACCAAACGACCATGCACGATTAACAAGTGGTCGTAATATCCGTACCCAATTGGATATCACGGCATGAATCTCGGCCTGTATTGGCAGTTAATCAGTGATTAGTAAAAAAGGAAGATTTTTACCTTTCGTAGAATTGTACTTAGGGTAAGACTCCCCTACTATATAAAGGGAAAGTTGATTATTCATTAGGGATAGTGTAACATGCATACGAAGGCAATCCACATTTGTTTTCTTGGTTTCTAAAGTTATTCAAGGTTCTTAATTTTGTTCATAGTTCTTCATAAGTGTTTGGCTCCGAACCGAAGGCAGATTACTTGTTAAGCTTATAACTGATCCTGGACATAATATTGCTACTGCTTTGGCCATTTATCCTGTCTATTATTTGCTTATCTAACGTCATTAATCACTTATATTGAATTATTCCACGTATCCTTAAAACCGCGTATAAATTCAATTGTTATCCATTTTTAAGCATAAACAGTTTGGCGCCCACCGTGGGGCTAAGAATAATAGTGGTAATTTGATACAAATTTC
Organism: Nicotiana obtusifolia; assembly: GCA_002018475.1. Lineage (NCBI taxonomy): Eukaryota > Viridiplantae > Streptophyta > Magnoliopsida > Solanales > Solanaceae > Nicotiana > Nicotiana obtusifolia. Next base: position 29,661 of record MCJB01006814.1, read on the forward strand.
TATACACACTCTGTTTTACGCTTGTTCTTTGAGATTTTAATTTCAGGTTAACCTAAGAATGTCAAACTCCCAATCTGCTCACTTGAACGTTGATGCTGAGTCTAGCCACCATGGCAAAAAAAAACAATATAGTACCTAGCAATGAGGTGCCCCTGCTGAACCTAATGTAGTCCTAGTCGCGAACCCAATTGATGCCAACTCACATGTGGCCATCGATGCAAACCTGGTGACCGACCCTGAGAATAGCGTACGCTGAGGAGCCCGATCAACAACTCGAGGTACGCACAACGGTGAAAGCGACGAGATCAATCAGCGGGTGATTTTCAGAAGATTACAAGCTCAACGGGTGGCGATAGCCCAACTGCAAAACCAAAGCCTCGCCCCCAGCAGAGTTGAGCCCTAACCATCCCGGAAAAACACCTGAAGAAATGAACAAGTCACGGAAAGGCTGGGTGAAGCTGAGCCCGGGACCAACCCCGAAATAATAAAGATGCTTGAAGAACTGACAAAGCGGGTGGAATCGGGGGAGAAGAAAAATTAAATCCAACGACAAAAAAGTGGAGACCTATAACTACGGAGTTGATCAAATACCAGGAGCGCCTCCGCTATTGAAAGGCCTAGACTCTAAGAAATTCATCCAAAAACCTTTCCCCCCCAACGCGACACCGAAGCCAATCCCGAAGCAGTTCTATATGCCGGAAATTATGATGTATAATGGAACCACGGATCACACTGAACACGTGACCTCCTACATGTGTGCCATCAAGGGAAACGACTTAGAAGATGACGAAATCGAGTCTTTCTTGCTGAAAAGGTTCAGAGAAACCCTGTCAAAAGGAGCAATAATATGGTATCACAACTTATCCCAAAAAATCGAACCTTTTCAATGTAAAACAAAGAGATAACAAAATGCTCTGCGAATTCGTGTCGAGGTTTCAAATGCAACAGAACCTGCCTCTATTTGCGGACCATTGGGCCGCGTAGGCGCTCACTCAAGGACTCAACCCCAAGAGCTCCTTGGCTTTACAGCAGCTGAAAAGAAATTTGATAGAATACCCAGCCGTAACTTGGGCCGACGTCCATGATAGGTACTAATCAAAAATCAAAGTTGAGGACGACCAGCTCAGGCCCCCCGCAGGTCCGTTTATCCCATCAGAACTAATGACAGGTCTAAGAGATTCATCGATCATGAACCAAGACCGAACAGCTATCGGTATCAACCATATAGCAGAGATCGAAGGGGTAGCGGATCCGGGCGTAATCCTGCGAGAAACAAAAAGAGGAATGATTGAGGCCACAATAATCAGGGACTCGTGAGAAAAAACGGTTTCGATAGGCCACTTGGGGCCAGAGAGACACCGAGATTATCGAAATATAACTTCAATGTTAATGCTGCCGGCATCGTGTCCGCCATCGGGCGCATCAAAGATACCAAGTGGCCACGACCATTGCAGTCTGGCCCTACATAAAGAGACTCTAACTTGACATGTAAGTATCATGGCACTCATGGCCACAGGACCTAGGACTGCCGACAACTAAGAGAAGAAGTGGCCCGGTTATTCAATAACGGGCATCTTCGGAAATTTCTGAGTGATCGAGCTAAAAATCACATCAGGAATAGGGTCTCCAACAAACAGGCTGAACAAGAGGAACCTCAGCATGTCATTAAGATGACCATTGGTGGAGTCGACGTCCCCCTGGGGCCAATACTAAAGCGCATTAAGGTGTCCATCACAAGGGAAAAACAAACCCGAGATTGTAAACTGGAGGGGACCATTTCCTTCAACAATGAGGACGCTAAAGGCATCGTACGACCGCATAATGATGCACTGGTAATAGATGTACTCATAAATAAATCTCGAGTTAAGCGTGTGTTAATTGATCCAGGTAGCTCGACCAATATCATTAGATTGAGGGTCTTAGAGTAGTTGGGTCTACAAGACCAAATAGTGCCGGCAGTCCGGGTTTGAAACGGATTCGACATGGCATGCGAAACTACTAAAGGGGAGATAACCCTATCAGTGAACAATGCCGGGACCATTCAGGAAACGAAGTTCTATATGATCGAAGGGGATATGAGGTATAATGCTCTATTCGGAAGGCCATGGATTCACAGAATAAGGGCAGTGCCCTCTTCACTACACCAGGCAATGAAGTTCTCCACACTCTGAGGGATCAAGTCGGTTTATGGAGAGCAGCCAACCGCAAAAGAAATATTCAAGGCTGATGAGGTAATCCTGATGTCCACACTCTCGGCATCAAAGAACACAGAGCTAGTTAGGAAGGAAGAAACTAAATAGCAATCACCGATACCAGCCCCGACTGAACCGGAAAAGAAGAAGCAGGTGAATATGATGATCACGGAATCCCTAGGTCGTTCATCGCCCCATATGATTCCAATGCCACAAAATCAACAGTCGAGGAGTTGGAGCAAGTCATATTGATCGAACACTTCCCCTATCGGAAGGTATACCTGGCACGAGGTTAACTCCCAAGCTCAGGAAAAAACTCGTTGAATTCCTTATAGCTAACATAGATTGTTTCACTTGGTCCCATCTTGATATGACCGGGATCCCACCAGAAATAACCATTCATAAGTTGAGCTTGTATCCGAAGTTCCACCCGATTAAATAGAAGCGGAGGCCTCAGTCCAAAGTCAAGCATGAATTCATCCAAGACGAGGTATCCAAACTCCTTAAAATAGGTTCCATTTGGGAAGTTAAGTACCCGGATTTGTTAGCTAACGTAGTAGTAGTGCCTAAAAAGGGGAATAAATTAAGAATGTGCATGGATTACAAAGACTTGAACAAGGCGTGCCTCAAGGACTCTTTCCCCTTGCATAACATCGATCGTATCATCGATGTGATGGTTGGGGACAAGATACTCAGTTTTCTCGACGCTTATTCTGGGTACAACCAAATTTGGATGGACCCGAGCGATCAAGAAAATACTTCCTTTATCACTAAATTCATCACCTATTGTTATAACGTAATGTCGTCCGGACTAAAAAATGCCCGTGCCACTTATCAACGCTTAGTAAACCGGTTGTTCGAAGAGCAAATAGGAAAATCAATGGATTTTTATACTGACGACATGTTAGTTAAATCCCTGCAAGCAGAGGACCATTTGAAACATTTGCAGAAAACCTTTGACATACTGAAGAAATACAATATGAAGTTGAACCCGGAGAAATGCGCATTCGGGGTCGGATCCAGGAAGTTCCTTGGATTCATGGTGTCCAACCGAGGGATTGAGATCAATTCTGATAAAATCAAAGCTATTGAACCCATCACCGTGGTGGACAGTGCCAAGGCCATTCAGAGGCTAACAGGGCGCATAGCCGCCCTGGGCCGGTTCATATCGCGGTCTTCCGATAAAAGCCATCGCTTCTTCTCATTATTGAAGAGGAAGAATAACTTTTCTTAGACCCTAGGGTGCCAACAAGCCTTGGAAGAACTCAAACGATACCTTGCGAGTCCACCCTTGCTTCATACTCCGAAGATGGATGAGCATTTGTACCTGTACTTGGCGATATCCGAGTTAGCGGTAAGTGGAGTCCTAGTCTGGGAGGAGGAAGTTAAGAAATATCTATGTTAGTAGAACTCTAGGCGAGGCCGCAACAAGGTGTCCTCACTTGGAAAAATTGGCACTCGCATTGCTAAGAGCCCATATGCGTCGTAACTTTTAGCACCCCATATGCGTCGTAACTTTCTTACCCACTAAGGAACATAATGCATAAACCCAAGCTCTCAAGCCGGTTGGCCAAATGGGCTGTAGAATTATGCTGACAATAATTCCCGAAGTTGAAAAGGAATTGTTTCTAACCTCGGGGACTACCTCGGGAATCTGGACCTTCTTTACGAATGGTGCTTCGAACGCAAAGGGGTCCGAACTCGGCATTGTGTTGAAGCCGCCTACGGGTAACGTAGTTAGGAAATCTATTAGAACTCTGAAATTGACTAACAATGAGGCCGAATATGAGGCCATGATTGCAGGTCTCGAATTGGCTAAAAGCCTGGGGGCGAGGTGGTCAAAGCTAAGTGCGATTCCCTCCTTGTGGTAAATCAAGTCAATGGGACGTTCGACGTAAAAGAGGAACGAATGCGAAGGTATTTAGATAAATTGTAGGTAATGCTTCATCAATTCAAGGATGGACCCTAAAACACATCCTTGGGGTCATCGGCTGATGACGATGAATTCAGCTCAAGAACGGTCGTACAATATATGAAGTTGGTAGTGGAAGAAGGCCATGCCGAAATAAACTCAGCAAGTTTAACTTGGGATTGGAGAAACAAGTACATAGACTACTTAAAGACTACAAAATTGCACTCGGATCCTAAAGAATTGAGAGCTCTACGCACGACGGTGGCCAGGTTCGGCCTCTTCGAAGGGACTCTGTTCAGAAGAACGTTCGACGGCCCATGCACCATATGCTTGGGACCAGGAGATACCTAACATGTTTTTAGAGAAGTTCTCGAAGGCACCTATGGGAACCATTCGGGAGCAGAATCTTTAGTTCGTAAGATAATCAGGGTAGGCTATTACTGGATCGACATCGATAAAGATGCAAAGGACTTTGTACGAAGATGTGACGGCTGTCAGAGACACGCACCGATGATCCACCAACCCCGAGAGCTACTACATTTGGTATTGTCACCATGGCCATTCATGAAGTAGGGAATGGACATTGTCGGTTCCGTGCCGTGGGCACCTGGTATGGCTCAGTTCATATTTATGACCGATTATTTTTCTAAGTGGGTCAAAGCTCAAGCTTTCGAGAAAGGCCGAGTAAAAGAAGTCATTGACTTCATTTGGGACCGTATAATATGCCGGTTCGGGATACTACCGACCGAGATAGTGTGTAATAACGGGAAGCAGTTCATCGGTAACAAGGTAAACAAGTTTTTCGAATATCACAAGATCAAAAAGATCCTGTAAACACCTTATCACCCTAGGGGGAAAGGACATGCAGAATCAAGGAACAAGACCATACTTCAAAACCTAAATAAGAGATTGACTTATGCCAAAGGGGAATGGAAGGAAATTATGCCTGAAGTGTTGTGGGAATACTGTACAACCTCGAAATCCAGTACCGGGGCCACTCCATTTTCATTGGTCTACGGTGCCAAATCATTAATACCGATCGAAGTGGGAGAACCGAGCCTCAGGTTTCGATATGCAACCAAAGAATCAAACAGTGAGTCCATGAGCACGAGCCTGGAACTATTGAAAGAAAGGCGTGAGGCCGCCCTAGTCCCGTTGGCCACCTAAAAACATCTGATAGAAAGGTATTACAACTTAAGAGCCAACCTCCAATATTTCAATATCGGGGACTTGGTGTTAAGAAAAGCAACATCGCACACCCGGAACGCAAACGAGGGGAAACTGGGACCAAATTGGGAAGGACCATATTGAGTCATCGCAATTACCGGTTAAGGATCGTAGAAACTCGAAGCAAAAAATAGTGCACAACTACCGAACAACTGGAACGTGACGCAATTAAAGCGGTACTACTGCCAAGGTACGATCTCATTTACCTTTTTATAATATTAAGAATCGGACTAACACTTGCAGGCAACGGGCAAAGGGGAATATGACTATTAGGTCTGAAAGCACACCTCGCACTCTTTTTCCTTTGAACTAGTTTTGCCCCAACTGGATTTTCCAGCAAGGTTTTTAACGAGACAACAGTAAATCGTGCTAACTTAGATTCGAAGACCGGTTTTAAATTGGACTCAATGGTCGCATCAATAATATCCAAGCCCTCTCAAGATCAACCCTCGAATACTGGGAGCCATCACCCTCGGGTTAAGCTTCTTAGCAAGGATAGAAGGAAACTTTGTGCTCGAACAGCCAAGGTTTGGTGGTTAGGATTTATTGTAAGGGCCAAACGGTCAAGCGAATCATGCCCGCGTAGGCCATGTTAGCCATAATACAAGATTTTACACGCTTTCAGTCATGTACTTTACATACAAAAATGAAATAAAGTTTCCACCTTGCTATTACGTATTTTTGCCTTTTAAAATCAAGCCCAAGGGTTACCCCTATCCGAGCCCAAGGGCTATCCCCACTCAGGAACTGTCATTCGAAATATGTTCGGGCAACCTATTAGGTTGTGCCTAAACCTAAAAGGCTATGGCCGCCCTAATAAATGACTCGGAGACATCCGAAGCCCGTAATCAAATTGTAATGTCTTCAGTAAAAATTCAAAACCAACCAAAAGGTTACCCTCGACAAAAGCATCGTCTAAGAACACTTAAGAATTTTTGGAAAATTTCTGATTATTTCGAGTTTTCAAAGCTTCGAGCAAATAAAAAATTGCATCAAGGTCAGGTTCTGCTTAGGCCTCTAAAAAACAAATGACTTATCACTACATTTGATCCTATAGTAAGGCATTAGAAATATTTGCAAGAATAGAAAATGTGAAAAGATTCTAAAAAAGTTTAAATTGCAAAAAGGAGAAATTTTATATATTCCGGAATATCTTTACAAAGGCCCAGCAAAACGGCCTCAAAATGAACAAAACATATGTACACAAAAACTAAAAAGTTCTAAGGCATTCATGCCTGATCTTCACTGGAGCCCGATTCGTCACCAGAACCATCGAGGCCTTCGGATCCTTTGGAACTCTCGGAGCCCTCCATACTATCGAGCTTGGATAGTTTCATTGCCTCGGCCTCTAGGCTTTAAGCCTCCTTGATTTCGGCCGACAGATTGAAGCCTCAGGCATGGATCTCCTTAAGGGTCTCCCTTCAAGACAACCGCCTCACATGCATTGGTCTTCAGACGAGCCTCCGCTGCTTCGACATCGGCCTTATATTGGGCCACCATCTCGTCGGTATCGACAGAGGTATCTCTAGCTTGTACCTGGTTGCTTCGAGCTCTTTACCAATGGCATCCCATTCTGTGGCGGCCAAGCTCAGTTGTGCTCAGAGATTTTCATTTAGGTGAGCCCATTTATCAGCTTTCTCCTTCACCATCCGAAGTTGAACATCCACCGAAGATAGCTTTTCCTGGGCAATTTCCTTCTCCGAGGCCAGCAGATCCATCTTTCTCTTCCACCCATCGGCCATGAGTTGGATCTCATCCATCTCCTTTTGTAGTTGGTCGATCTGGTCGATCTTCTACTGGACCTGCGAGGTTTTGTCGTTAGACACAACGGCTAGTTCCTTGTTTCTAACTTCAAAGACCTTTACCTTTTTAACCAAGTTGGCATGCTCTCGCTTCAGGACTGATGCTTCTTTCTGAACCATATCCAACTCGGCCTGAAGGTCCTTAATGACCTCGTCTTGCTGCTCCTTGAGGAGCTTGTACGTATCCCTTTTCCGAGCCTGCTCCTTGAGCTCAAGCTCGAGCTGGTTGACCTCGACACGGTACCGGAGGAATATGTCATGATGAATTACCAAGTCGTGAAAAACAAAGAAAGCCGTGAGAAGTATCCAAACCTAAGTAAATTTCAAGAAGAGGTAATGACGCCTTACCCGATTCAGTGCCTGTTACGCCTCGTTGACGGCACGTCCACCTCATTCATTTTTGCCTGGTCCTCCTAGGTCACCAGGCATCGGAGGTAATTGGCTACTCTGATGGGAGCAGATAAAACTCGGGAATCCTCTCGAACAGTAAGGATAACCAATCTCTTGCGATCGGAGTCAACACTCGGAGCAGGGAACTGATTAATCAATTTACGGCTCGAACTCAGCCTACCAGCTTCCGAGATGTATCCTTCCTCGGGACTTGTAGGTCACCTAGCTCGAAAAAGTCTTCCAATATGGACGAGTCCACACTATCAAAAGAGGAATGAACGGGAACGTCTCCGACATGGATACCTTAATTTGACTTCTCCTTCCCTTCTTGGGCCTCCTCGAGCATGGTCTTGGTGTAGGAGGGCGTCCTCGTAATTTCTATTATACCAGGAGTTTCCTTTGGAGTAGAGCCGGCGTCACTGAGGGTCCCGACCCTGATCTCCCTATCGACCTCTTGAATCTAAGGGAGGTCAGCTTGGCGAGTCTTCCCCTCAGTTGCCTCCTGCTCCCCGGGAGGGGTTGATTCATGGGCGATGAATATGTTGTCTTCTTCCAGCTCATCTCTGAGTCGGAGAAGCGAATCGGAGTCTGGCACCCGAGAGCTGGTGCTCTTCCTAGGCTTGCGAGCCACCATCTTCTTTGGTTTCACCTCAGGGCCCGAGGAGCCCGAATGTTTTCTTTTCCTTTTCTTCTTTTCCCCCGCGACAGCCCGGGCTGTCCGGTAACAGAGGGATCAACGGACGTGGTTACATCCTCGTCCTTTATCAAATGCCTATGTTCGGTGGTCTGGAAAACCTATAAAATGAAAGAAAGGAGTCAGTATGCTATGAGCTAAGAATACGATAACAACTATTTGAAGGGTAACCTTACCATTAGAACGGGCCTCCCATCGGCCCTTCGACAACTTGCGCCAGTAGCGCTCAATGTATAACATCTGTTTACAGATTCCTTCGATCCACTCCATAAGCCGAGGGACCGCCTTTGGAACTTGGGCAGCAGCTGCACAATCACAAGAGTGAATGGAAGGAAAGAAAAATAAATTTGACACTTAAGGAGAAGCTACACTAACGAGATGCACTCCACTTCTCAGGGAATGGCATGAACTCGGGGGAATTAAGTCTTCGATCTTCACCCAAACAAAGCATCCCTGCCAGCCCTAGTCTCGGTCTTCATCAATGCTCGAAAAAAAAGAGGAATTGTTGGCCCGGCGAGTAAGCTTTATTAGCCCCCCTCAAAAAATTTGGGGATTGTATAAACGGAGTAGGTCATCGATAGTGAACCGACGAGACTCGGTCTTTTTCACAAAGTAATGAAAGAGGATCACGTTCCTCCATAAAGACGGGTGGATTTTCCCGAGGCATACCTCGTACCTCTTGCAGAAATCTATAATAACTGAGTCCACTAGGCCCAGCATGAAAGGGTAAATGTAAACACTTAAATACCCCTCCACTTGGGTAGTAATAGCATCCTTAGGCCCGGGGACTACTACATTTTTGCCTTCCCATTTGCAGTCCTCTCGAACTGTGGTAAGGACGTCCTCGGTAATGGAGCATATGTACCTCGATGCCCCTTCACCCTAGTCCTGTTTGGATGTGGGTTTCTCAATCTAGAAGGCGTCCGTTGTAGAACAACCCCCAGGAATAAACCCTTTCAGGGGGGCTTAGGAGCTGGTTCGGCGGCTGCCGACTCGATGGCAACCACTTCGGTAGTAGTTGCCTCGAGACGACTATTTGGGGACCGACCGCCTCACCACCAGCGGCCGGTTGGGAAGATGAAGAGGCAGCCTGCTGGGGAAGAGATTTGGATGTTTTAGCCATTGTTGGCTGGTGAAATTTTAATATTTGAAATAGAAGTACGGGGGTTTGGAAGAACAAGTTTGAAGGCTGAATAGCGGAGTATGAAGAATGTAAGAAGTTCTAGGCATGAATCTAAGAACAATTATGAAGATTTGAAGATCAAAAGATTAAGGTGTGAAGGTTTGAAGGAAGATGATGATAGCTGGGAAGCTCGAAGGTCAAAGCTTGATTGAAAAGTGGAAAAATAACTAAGGATGGAAGCTTTTATAAGGAAGCAGGTGACGCTTCGCATTCGAGGTCAACCAGCCAATGATTGACACGTGTCCAAAGTTAGAACAACGCGACTGGTGGGACGTTTCGGCTCCTTCGTAGAAACATACGGAGGAAGGAACCTAATAACATCTATCATTTTCCATCGTTTCGGCAAACCTACTCTCTGAGAAACGAAGGGACTATCTGTATAGGGGTAAAAATGAGGCTAATGAGCACCCTGATTTTCCGGTGAGACAAACGAAGCAAGGACATGACTGCAAGGAGTCAGAATCAGAGCCAAGAGCCTCTCGTGTCACGACCCAAGAAAAGCACCTGCCCTTGGAGACATCGAGACCACGCCCCTGGGTCTGGTTCGAGTTCCAAGACCTCGAAGAGCATTAACAAACGACTGCGCACGATTAACAAGGGGCCGTGATATCCGTGCCAACCGGATATCACGACGTGAATCTCGGCCCGTATCGACAGTAAATCAGTAATTAACGAAAAGAAAGATTTTTATCTTTCTTAGAATTGTACTTAGAGTAAGACTACCCTACTATATAAAGGGGAAGCTGATTATTCATTAGGGACACTGTAACACGTATACCAACGCAATCCACATATGTTTTCTCTGTTTCTTAAGTTATTCAAGGTTCTTAATTTTGTTCATAGTTCTTCACAAGTGTTTGGCTCTGAACCGAAGGCAGATTACTTGTTAAGCTTATAACTGATCCCGGACATAATATTGCTACTGGTTAGGCCGTTTATCCTGTCATCAATTCGCTTATCTAACGTTATTAATACTTGTATTGAATTATTTCACATATCCTTAAAATAGCGTGTAAATTCAATTATTATCCAGTTTTAAGGGTAAACAACAAGCTTTCATGATTTTCTCCATGATTTAAATTAAATATTATTTTTGGTATTAATTGCTTAGAATTGACTTACATAACTATGTTACGTACATCTTATGAACTAAAAAGAATATTTATGATGCATTGTGATTTTTAAATATCTTATATACCTTTTTGGTGTTGTAAAGTTCATGCTTTGAACTGATATTATTTCAATCTTTCTCGCTTGTTTTTCATTAAAGAAATGACATGGGCCATTTGGTGCTACTTTTATATAAGGAAATAAATTCCCGCTAAAAGCCACGGATTGTGAAATAAAATGTGGTTGTATGATTGCTTGTGTTTTGCCTAACCGGTCGGGGTTAGATCGATGGTCCTGGATCGTCCCTTAATGCATTACTTGCGTTGCTGGTCGACGGCAGTGCATTATTGTCCAGATGGCATCCAAACGTATTCCATCACATTTATTGTGAAAATAGTAAGATACGAACATTGTGATTATGGTCTATCTTGACACTTATATAGCATGTTTGGCCAAGTTTCTCCAAGTCAAAAGTACTTTTTTTTTTAAAAAAAAGTATTTTTTTTTTCTAAAGATAAATTGTTTGGCCAAGTTTTAGAGGAAAAAAAGTGCTTCAAGGAAAAGCAAAAACAGTTCTGGAAAAGCAGAAAAAAGTAGCTGATCTCCAAAAGCACTTTTTTGAAAATTACTTTCGAAAAAAATACACTTAGAAGCAGTTTATAAAAGATTGGTCAAACACTAATTGTTGCTCAGAAGTGCTTTTCAAATAAGTTTGCCAAACACAAGCTGCTTCTCATCAAAAGTACTTTTGAAAAAAGCACATTTGAGAAAAAGCACTTCACAAAATAAGCTGATTTTCGCAGCTTGGCCAAACATGCTATTATTATGATAAGTGATTTTATGATGATTTTAGAAATATTTGGATCTATTTTGAAATGTTGGTGTGTACGGGTAAAAGCGGGGGGTAAAGTTACCCTCGATTTTCTAATGAAGAAATGAGGGACAACATGATTCGACGCTGGCATGGGTAAGGCCGAGAGTATCCACAGATCGGAGCCCGGGGAGACGAATGATACGTCGGGGACCGGGCATGATCAAACATGGGAAGAATCAAACTCGAACGAAACAAAGAACCGAGGTCAAAGGGAAGACAGTTACAGAGGAAGAATGAGAAGCCGAAAATATTGTAGTGCAGATCACGCTCGATATTAATTGTGGATCGTGTTTTAATAGGAAAAAAGGATGAAAAAGGATTTTTACCGTATTTAGACTTGTATTAGGGGTTGGGACTCTCATACTGTATAAAAGGAAGAACCTCTTTATTTTTCACTACTATTGGCACGTATATCAAAGCAATAAAGTTTTACTTTTTTCATTAGCAATTGTTCAAAAAGTTATTTAGCTATTCAACTGAAACCTAACTCCATTTCGAGGGCTCGTTTGGGGCCCGTCTTTAATGTTCAAGTCTAACGCCAGGCTTAATTACTTCGTAGTGTTTGGTTTGACTATTTTGCTTTCCTTTAATTCGATTATTTACTATTTATTTGATCATTCATGTTAAAATAAATCATGTATCCTTTAAAATAGGTACATATTTAATTGTTAATCATTTTAAGGGTAAACCGTTTGGGGCTCACAGTGGGGCTAAGGATAATAGTGGTAGTTTAGTACGGATCTCTATAACACACCCTGTTTTACATTTGCTATTGAAGTTTGATTTTAGGATTAATCAAAATGTCAAATTCTCAATCTGCTCAGTTGAATGTTGACGCAGAATCACGCCACCACGGTGAAGATAATAACGTGGTACCAAGCAACGACGTACCCCTATCGATCCTAATGGCGCTCCAATTGCTGACCCGGTCGACGCCAATTCACAAGTTGCTATCAAAATCAACCTACCGACTAATCCTGAAAACAGCATTCACGGGCACCCGGAACACTGTCTCGCGAAGCACCCAAAGGGAGAGGTGATGGAGTTAGCTTACATTTGATTTTTGAGATGTTACAAGCTTAGCAAGTTGCAATAGCACAACTACAGAGTCAAAATCATGCACACAATGCGGCCGAACCGAACGGGTTGGAGAAAGAAACTCAGAGAGAAGAACAGATAGGTCCGGACGCAGGGAAACATCCGAGGTGGTGAAAATGTTCGAAGCACTGACAAAATGGGTGGAGTATGGCAAAAAGAAGATAGAGGCAAATGACAAGAAAGTGGAGACTTATAATTCGATGGTCGATCAGTTCCGGGAGAGCCTCCGATATTGAAGGGATCTGATTCCAAAAAGTTCATTCAAAAACCTTTCCCCCAAGTGCAGCACTAAAGCCAATTCCGAAAAGGTTTCGAATGCCCGATTTTCCCAAATTTAACAGAACCACAGATACAAACGAGCATGTGACATCCTACACGTGTGCAATAAAAGGCAACAACCTCGAGGATGACAAGATCGAGTCGTTGTTGCTAAAAATATTTGGGAAAACCTTGTCCAAGGGAGCAATGATATTGTACCATAACTTACCTTCAAATTCTATTGATTTGTTTTCTATGCGTGTAGATGCCTTTGTTAAATCCCATATTGGGTCTATCAAAGTCGAAACAAGGAAATCAGACATGTTCAAAGTCAATCAAAGGGATAACGAGATGCTTAGGGAGTTCGTGTCGAGGTTCCAGATAGAACGGATGGACCTGCCCCGGGTTGTTGACGATTGGGCCATTCAGGAATTTACTCAAGGACTCAACCCCCGAAGTTTGGTTGCATCAATTTAAGCGAAACTTGATAGAGTACGCTGTGGTAATCTGGGTCGATGTCCACAACAGGTACTGGTCAAAGATTAGAATCGAGAACGACCAGCTAGGAGCTCCCTTGGGTTTTGTTTATCTTAATAGAGCGAACGACAGGTCTAAAAGAATTGTGGATCAAGAGCTGAGGCAACTCGAGACCGATACTAGCCATACGGCTTAGATAGAAAGGGAAACGGACCCAATCGCCACCCGACCATGAATGATAAGAGAAGCGACCAGTGTCCAAGCAATTGAGGTTTGGTGAATAGAAACGGTTTCGACAAATCACCCAGGGGCAGATATAACCCAAGACTATCGGAATATAACTACAACGTGGAGACAACAAGTATAATATCAGACATTGGTGAAATAGAATGAGACAAAGTGGCCAAGGCCACTACAGACCAATCCCACATAGTGGGATCACAACATGATATATAAATATCACGGTACTCACAGTCACAGAACCGAGGATTGTAAGCAGATTAGGAAAGAAGTGGCTCATTTATTCAACAATGGGCATCTTTAAGAGTTCCTAAGTAATTGGAGCAAAAACCATTTAAAAACAAGGACGCCAACAAACAAATCAAGCAAGAAGAACCTCAAGATGTGATTAACATGATCATCGGAGGAGTAGATGTTCCCCAAGGTCCAATGATAAAAACGCACCAAAGTTTCTATCACAAGATAAAAATGAACTCGAGACTATGTTCCAGAGGGACCCATCTCATTCTGTGACGAGGATGGCGAGGGTGTCATTCAACCTAGCAAAAATGCAATTGTAATATCTGTACTTATTAATAAATCTCGATTTAAGCATGTGTTAATTGATCCAGGTAGCTCGTCCAACATCTTCCGGTGACGAAGTATCTAAGCTCTTAATAGCAGGTTTCATTTGGGAGGTTAAATACCCGTAGTCGCTGTACCAAAAGATGAAACAAGCTTAAAATGTGTGTAGATTATATGGACTTGAATAAGGCATGTTGTTATAACCCATATTTGCATACGTTTGCTTACGCCGTAAGTTAGTCTACGTAGGTCCGAGAAGATATTATCTTTGAGATAATAAGAATTTAGTCCTATTGGTCTTAAATGATACAAGGGTGTATAAGAGTGGTTAACAAGTACTAGAAGTTAAACGAATCAAGGATGTTGTAACTCGTATTTTCGGGTAAATCTAGAGGTTACTAATATTACCAAGAGGTTATGTTTTAAAGTATTTGAATCATATAATATCTGTTTCATAAGTCTTGAAGTCAGACGAGTTGTGAAACAAAAGTCGACAAACGTTGTCGCAACTTACGTTCATAATTTTATCATACTTTAGGTCAAATGTCGCTAAACTTTTCTCCCAATTTAATTGGAATTACGGAGTTATCTACCCACCAAATTCAAGGTCTATGAGTCTACTTTCGAACGCATTATACCGTTTGTCGATACGATCTCCGAGTTGAGAGATATTCGCGTTTTCGCGAGACTTCGCCTAGCAGCTCTCTGTGGGGCCCACATAGGCGGTTAAGACTTGTAGAAGTATATAACACGCCTCAACCCCGGTTTAATTCATTAGTTTTCAGTATATGCATACCTTAGAACCCGATGAACACTCTCTCAAGGTTCTCTCATGATCCAAGACTAAAACAAAGGGCAAACAACACAAATCAAATGTCGGGAATCCCGTGGCGCTAGTAAGTTTCTTGTTCTTCTTGTTCCTGATTTTTGTGTTGTTCCAGCTCGTGTGGGAGGTTGTTTTAAGTTTTTTATGTTCTTTAAAATACTCCCTCAAGCTGTAATATCAACCCTAGGTGATTTCAAGCCTTCTAAAGTGATTCTAGTGCCGAAAAACCCTAATTGATTGTTAGCTTCACTTCCTTGTTCTTGTGGGAGCATTAGAGGGATATTTCATGGTCAATTAAGGTCAAATTGGAGTTGTTCTTTCTATTTAAAGGTAAGGAACCTCTTACCCTACATGTATTTAAGATTATCCAAGTTACAGCTAAGTCGTTGAAGCTAGAACTTGTGAGATATATGTCGAAAGGCTTGCTAGTAATGTTGTTTCTTAAAAAAAGTGGACTGTTTTGGGAGGCTCAATATCATTATTATTGATGTTGTTTGGGCTGTTTGGTGATTGCTTTAACTTGTTTGAAGTCATATAAATAGGGGAGGTGCTATCAGTTTCATCGTATAATAGGTTACAGTTGATACATAATAGTTATGACGCTTAAATGATAACGATAGTGTCATTTCTCTTATTATAGACTAAGGAGTCGTGGCATTTTCATACCTTGAGATGGACAGTATATACAAGGTATGTGAGGCTATCCCTTTCCTTCTTTTGCACGATTTTGATTGCGCGTAATGTAATGAACGAGCTTCCAAAGATACTCCACTCTTAGAGGCTACCAGTACTTACATTGTTTCCCTTCTTATGGAACGATTGATGTTGATGTTACTTCTCTTATTTTTATGTTATCAATGTTGTTGGTACTTTCTGATTCTTATAAGATTCTTAATGAAGAGTTAATCCTAATAAACGTGTATGGAGGATACCGACCTTACGTCACTCCGAAAGGTTCAAAATGTTATTCCAATGAGTCCAGCACGCATCTTATATATCTATCTATTTTACTCTACCAAACCGCGATATAGTTGGCTGGATACGGCACCTATTGTGCAACCACTGATCATTTGGATTTTACCGAGCTCCACTTGGCCGGGTATGATTCTACCGAGCCTTATGGTGGCCGGGTATGTTTTTACCAAGCCTATTAGGGCCGGGTACGATATGATGATAATGATGCCCACAGAGGCGTATGTTTTAAACGTTTATGTATATGTGTATATATATATATATGCATCATGCATTCATGTCAGTAGCCCTCAGAGGTACCTAGATGTTACAGATTGTATATTCTCTATCCCTTTTTACATTATTGTTCTTACTTATGCTTTCCTGCCTTACATACTCAGTACTTTATTCGTACTGATATCCTTTTATTTTTTGATGCTGCATGTCGTGCTGCACGTCCTGATAGACAGGTAGGCGAAGCTCCCACCACAGTAGGCTGCCCAGTTCAGCGGTTGTTGGCGAGATCCCTTCTCCGGACTTGCCGTGGTCTTGGTATGTATTTTTGTTATTGGCATTATGGGTATGTCGGGGCCCTATTCCGGCAATGTTGCATCACTTATGTTCCTTTAGAGGCTCATAGACATGTGTCGACTCATGTATAGTTTGGATTACCTTGTCGACTAAATTTTGTTGTATAGTCTCTCATGGCAGCTTGTCAGCTCGTACCTTATATGTAGCTTCATGACAGCCTTGTCGTCTCATGACATATATATTCATGCCATTATCTGCCATTGTTGGTTGTTTAGGATTCATGTCTACTATTTATGCTGATCTCATCGGCCCTTATAGATAATAACAAAAGCTAGATAAAATGTGCGTTGGTGCTCGGCAAGTATAACCCGGGTGCCAGTCATGGCCCTCCAGTTTGGGTCGTGAAAAACTTGGTATCAGAGCAAGTCTGTCCTAGGGGTTGTCTATGAGCCGTGTCTAGTAGTGTCTTGATTATTGTTGTGTAGCGTGCCACATTTATAATCAGTAGGCTGCATGACATTTAGGGTTGTTACCTTTCTCCTGAATCTAGATCTTGCGTAGAGCTGTGTTGTATGTATTCGTCTCTAATATTCACCATGTTCTTTTCAGCGATTCCCACGACTAGGAAACAAATGATTAGTAGACGCCTTGATACAGCTGCGGGAGAGGGTACCAGTCAGGTGCCTCCCGCCAGAGCAGGCCAAAGTGAGCCTTAGAGTGAGATGTCGTCTCAGACCTCATTTACTCCTTCTCCTCCAGAGGATATTAGAAGGCACCAAGCATCTCCAGTTCCTCCATCTGGTAATACAGACCAGGATATGCGGATTGCGGTACAGTTGTTGACTAGCTTGGTAGCTGCTCAGGCTCAGAGACAGAATACCGATGCTGCTGATAAACCAATTAGTGCGAGAGTTCGTGATTTTATTAATCTAGATCCTCTAGTGTTTACCGGATCAGACTCCAAGGAGGACCCGCAGACTTTTATTGATCAGGTTCATCGTACACTGCGGGTTATGCACGCTAATGGTATGGAGGCAGTAGAGTTGGCTTCTTATCGGTTACGGGATTTAGCAGTTTTCTGGTAAGATAGTTGGGAAATATCCAAGGGCCCGAACGCATCTCCACCTGGGTGAAAGGAATTTTCTGAGGCCTTTCTTCGTCACTACCTGCCAGTTGAGATAAGACGAGCTAAAGCTGATAAGTTCTTGAACCTTCGATAGGGTAATATGAGTGTGCGAGAGTATAGTATGTAGTTTGATTCTTTAGCAAGGTATGCTCCCCATATAGTGGCCGAGATGAGCGATTCGGTGCACCTGTTCGAGAACGGATTGGGACCACATCTGATAAATGAGTGCACGACAGCCTCCTTGATAGAGGGCATAGATATTTCTAATATTCAGGCTTATGCCCAGACACTAGAGGATCGTAAGCGCCAGCAAAGAGCAGACAGGGAGCAGGATAGGGGCCAACATAAGAGGGCGAGATTTGTAGGGTATTCTGGTGACTTCAGAGACAGTGTCAGGTTCCAGTCTTCGAGGAGTTTGGCGCCACCTGTAGCTAGTGCGCCTCCATGCTTTCTGTGGCCTCAGTATGATCAATTTACCTATTCTAGTTCATGTCAGAGTTCGCGGGCATTAGGCTCA
Source organism: Nicotiana obtusifolia (assembly GCA_002018475.1). Lineage (NCBI taxonomy): Eukaryota > Viridiplantae > Streptophyta > Magnoliopsida > Solanales > Solanaceae > Nicotiana > Nicotiana obtusifolia. The sequence continues at coordinate 47,633 of MCJB01006814.1, forward strand.
CAATATCATAAGGATACTAGTCAGATGAGACCCCCAACACCTCGTTGTGATCAGTGCTGCAAGGCCCACTTTGGACTGTGCCGTCGAGGTTCCGATGCATGCTATTATTGCGGACAGCCTGGCCATATGAGGCGAGATTGTCCGAACAGAGGAGGTGGTGGTATGGCTCAGCCAACTGGATCTGTGTCTGGTTCTTCCTCATCAGTTCGACCTCCAGCACGGGGTTTTCAGCAGTCGACAGGTCGTGGTAGAGGTAGAGGTGCAGTGCCGAGTTCGAGTGGTACTCAAAATCGAACATATGCTCTAGTAGGTCGATAGGATCTCGACTCATCTCCAGATGTTTGTGTTTTCTTATGATGTATATGTATTGATTGATCCGGGATCTACATTATCATATGTTACACCCTTCATGGCTAATAAGTTTGGCGTCAAACCTGAATTAATAAGTAAACCACTTGCGGAATCTACTCCTATAGGAGAGTCACTGATTGATAGAAGGGTATATAGAGGTTGTACAATGATGATTTGTAGTTGTCAAACCTCGTTGAATTTATTTGAGTTAGAAATGGTTGATTTCGATGCGATAATGGGAATAGACTGGTTGTCCTCATGCTATGCAAATGTTGATTGTCGTACGAAAATGGTTAGATTTCAGTTTCCTGGTGAACCCGTCATCAAAAGGAAGGGGAGCATTGCTACGCTGAAAGGTAGGTTTATTTACTACCTTGGGAAAGGAAGATGATCTCAAAAGGTTACATTTATCATCTCGTTTGCATTAGGGATGCGGAGGCGAAGCAGCCTACTCTACAATCAATCCCCGTGGTCAATGAATTTCCAGATGTTTTCCCAGATGAACTCCCAGGTCTTCCTCCTAAAAGGGAGATAGAGTTTAGCATTGATGTGTTGCCTGACACTCAACCGATCTCTATCCCTCCATACAGGATGGCCCCGCAGAGTTGCGAGAGTTGAAGGTACTGTTGAAGGACTTGCTGGATAAGGGCTTCATTAGGCCTGGCACTTCACCTTGGGGTGCGCCATTCTTGTTCGTGCAGAAGAAAGACGGGTCATTAAGGATGTGTATCGATTATCGACAGTTGAATAGGTTTACTATAAAGAACAAATATCCACTTCCAAGGATTGACGACCTGTTTGATCAACTCCAGGGTGCCAAGTATTTTTCCAAGATTGACTTACGTTCAGGGTATCATCAGGTGAGGGTCAAGGAGAAGGATATTCCAAAAACAGTCTTCCGGACAAGATTTGGGCATTTTGAGTTCTTGGTATTGTCGTTCGGGTTAACAAATGCCCCAGCAGCTTTTATGGATCACATGAATAGTGTATTCAGGCCCTATTTCGATGTGTTCTTGATTGTATTCATTGATGACATTCTGATGTATTCTCGTTCAGAGACAGAACATACGGGCCACTTGCGGATAGTATTACAGACGCTTCGGGATTGTAAGTTGTATGCTAAGCTCTGCAAATGTGAACTTTGGTTAAACTCAGTAGCATTTCTTGGCCATGTGATATCCGACGAGGGTATTAGTGTTGACATTCAAAAGATCGATGCAGTGAAAAATTAGCCAAGACCTACAACACCGTTAGAAGTCCGCAGTTTTCTAGGGCTAGCAGGATATTATAGGAGGTTTGTAGAAGGGTTTTCCTCTATATCAGCCCCATTGACTAAGTTGACACGGAAAGCTACCAAGTTCCAATGGTTCGACGCTTGTGAACATAGTTTCCAGGAGCTGAAGAATCGGTTGACCTTCGTGCCAGTGCTTACTCTCCTAGAAGGAACAGAAGGGTATGTGGTATATTGTGATGCTTCATGTGTAGGTTTGGGGTGCGTATTGATGAAATGTGGGAAGGTGATTGCTTATGCATCAAGACTATTAAAGAAGCATGAAAATAATTACCTGACTCATGATTTGGAATTGGCTGCAGTAATATATGCTTTGAAGATTTGGCGGCACTACTTATACGGTGTCCATGTTGACATCTACCCAGATCACAAAAGTTTACAATACATCTTCAAGCAGAAGGAGTTGAATATGAGGCAGTGTAGGTGGCTTGAATTACTGAAAGATTACGATGTCGAGATGTTGTACCATCCCGGTAAAGCCAATGTTATGGCAGACGCTCTCAGTCATAAGTCAATGGGAAGCCTAGTACACATTGAGGCAAGTAGACAGGGGTTGACTAAAGAGCTTCATCAGCTAGCCAATATGAGAATCAGATTGTTAGACTCTGATGATGGAGGTGTTACTATACAGAATACGTCAGAATCATCTTTGGTAACCGAGGTAAAAGCACGGCAATATGAAGATCTTACCTTAGTACGATTGAGAGAGAGCGTTCAGCAGTGTAAAATTACGGCTTTTTAGATTGGAGGAGATGGGGCACTAAGATATCAGGGCCGATTTTGTGTGCCTAATGTAGCAGGGTTGCGAGAGAAAATTATGATTGAGATTCATCAGTCCCGATATTCCATCCATCCCAGTTCAACAAAGATGTATCATGACATCAAGGAGCAGTATTGGTGGGATAACATGAAGAAGTCTATTGTAGAATTTGTAGCCCAGTGCCCTAATTGTCAACAAGTAAAGATTGAGCATCAAAAACCCGGTGGATTGATTTAGAATATAGAGATTCCGACTTGGAAATGGGAGGTGATTAATATGGACTTCATTATGGGATTACCTCGCTCTTATCATAAGTTTGCCTCCATCTGGGTGATAGTTGATTGACTTACAAAATGTGCCCATATCTGCCAACTAAGACAACTTACACAGATGAAGATTATGCGAAGTTGTATATCAAGGAGATTGTTAGGCTTCATGGTGTGCCATTATCTATTATATCAGACCGAGGAGCTCAATATACGGCTAACTTTTGGAGGTCTTTTCAAAAGGGTTTAGGAACACAAGTGAATCTCAGCACGGTATTCTATCTGCAGACTGACGGACAGGCTGAACGTACCATTCAGACACTTGAACATATGCTACGAGCATGATTTCTAGATTTCAAGGGGAACTGAGGTGATCATCTGTCACTCATAGAATTCTCCTACAATAATAGCTATCATTCCAGTATTAAAATGGCCCCATTCGAGGCACTATACGGGAGGAGATGTAGATCACCAGTTGGACGGTTCGAAGTCGGTGAGACGGAATTGTATGGGCTAGATTTGATTCACCAAGCCATTGAGAAGGTGAAAGTGATACAAGAGCGACTGAAGGCGGCACAAAGCAGGCAAAAATCTTATTCCGATGTCCGACGTCGTGACCTGGAATTTGAGGTTGGTGATTGGGTTTTCCTGAAGATCTCGCTGATGAACGGTGTTATGTGTTTTGGGGAGAAGGGTAAATTGAATATGCGGTATATCGGGCCGTACAAAATTCTTCAACGAATTGGACAAGTTGCTTATCTATGTTGAGGAAATGTATTGGAGACCCTTCTCGAGTCGTCCCTATCAAAGATGTAAAAGTTACAAAGGATCTATCATATGAAGAACTGCCAGTGGCTATATTACATCGACAAGTCCGCAAGCTGAGAACAAAAATTGTAGCTTCCGTTAAAGTATTGTAGAGGAACAATAATACGAAATAAATGACATGGGAAGCAGAAGATGAGATGAAGTCTACATACCCTTACCTGTTCCAGAATGAAGATAACGAGGATGCCGGGGGGACGCAGGACGCATTAGAAGGAGAAATGTCTCTATGAGGTAAGCAATAACTTGAGAATACTCTTTTTAAATACAAAATGGTGATATGCAGATGATGTACATATTTATAATGCTTTCTATAGCCTTGTAAGGCCATAGGTTGGGTTTAACTGCTTGCAAGTTTGGCTAGTGTCCATTTTATAGAGGAAACTCAGCCGGAAATCTCCGTCAGAAATCCACGATGAGTTAGACTCCTCGTAAACCCTTACATTCGAGGACGAATGTTCCTAAGGGGGGAGGGTGTTATAACCCATATTTGCATACGTTAGCTTATGCCGTAAGTTAGTCTACGCAGGGCCCACATAGGCAGTTAAGACTTGTAGATGTATATAACACGCCTCAACCCTGTTTTAAGTTATTATTTTTCAGGATATGCAGACCTTAGAACCCTAAGAACACTCTCTCAAGGTTCTCTCGTGATCCAAGACTAAAACAAAGGGCAAACAACACCAATCAAACGTCGGGAATCCCGTGGCGCTAGTAAGTTTCTTGTTCTTCTTGTTGTTGCTGATTTTTGTGTTGTTCCAGCTCATCTGGGAGGTTGTTTTAAGTTGTTTATGTTCTGTAAAATACTCCCTCAAGCTTTAATATCAACCCTAGGTGATTTCAAGCCTTCTAAAGTGATTCTAGTGCCGAAACACCCTAATTGATTGCTAGCTTCGCTTCCTTATTCTTGTGGCAGGATTGGATGGATATTTCGTGGTCAATTAAGGTCAAATTGGAGTTGTTCTTTCCGTTTAAAGGTAAGGAACCTCTTACCCTACATGTATTTAAGATTATCCAAGTTCGACTAAGTCGTTGAAACTAGAACTTGTGAGATATATGTCGAAAGGGTTGCTAGTAATGTTGTTGGTTGGTGGACTGTCGTGGGAGGCTCAATATGATTATTATTGATTTTGTTTGGGCTGTTTGGTGACTTTTTTAACTTGTGGGAAGTCATATAAATAGGGGAGGTGCTGTCCGTTTTATCGTAAAATAGGTTACGGTTGATATACAATAGTTAAGACGCTTAAATGATAACAATATTGTCCTTTCTCTTATTGTAGACTAAGGAGTCGTGGCATTTGCATAGCTTGAGATTGGGCAGTATATACAAGGTATGTGAGGCTATCCCTTTCCTTCTTTTGCACGACTTTGATTGTGCGTAATCTAATGAACGAGCTTCCCAATACTCCGCTCTTAGAGGCTAGCAGTACTTACATTGTTTCCCTTCTTATGGAACGATTGATATTGATGTTACTTCACTTATTCTTATGTTATCAATATTGTTGGTACTTCCTGATTCTTATAAGATTCTTAATGAAGAGTTAATCCTAATAAACGTGTACTGAGGATACTGACCTTACGTCACTCCGAAAGGTTCAAAATGTGATTCCAATGAGTCCAGCACGCATCATACATATGTATCTATTTTACACTACTGAGCCGTGCTATAGTCGGCCGAGTACGGCACCTATTGTGCAACCACTAATCATTGGGTTTTACCGAGCTCAACGTGGCAGGGTATGATTCTACCAAGCCTTGTGATGGCCGGGTATGTTTTTACCGAGCCTATTAAAGCCGGGTACGATATGATGATAATGATGCCCACAGAGGCGTATGTTTTAAAAGTTCATGTGTGTATGTATATATATATATATATATATATATATATATATAGATACACACATCATGCATTCATGTCGGTAGCTCACAGAGGTACCTAGATGTTATAGGTTGTATATTCTCTATCCCTTTTTACATTATTGTTCTTACTTATGCTTTCCTGCCTTACATACTCAGCACTTTATTCGTACTGACGTCCTTTTATTTGTGGACGGTGCATGTCGTGCTGCAGGTCCTGATAGACAGGTAGGCGAAGCTCCCCCACCACAGTAGGCTGCCCAGTTCAGCGGTTATTGGCGAGATCCCTTCTCCGGACTTGCCGTGGTCTTGGTATGCAATTTTTTAAATAGGCTTTATGGGTATGTCGGGGCCTTGTTCCCGCAATGTTGCATCACTTATGTTTCTTTAGAGGCTCATAGACATGTGTTGACTCATGTATAGTTTGGATTGCCTTATTGACTAATTTTTGTTGCATAGTCTCTCATGGCAGCTTGTCAACTCGTACCTTATTCGTAGCTTCATGGCAGCCTTGTCAGCTCATGACATATATGTTCATGCCATTATATGTGTTACAACCCGTAAAATACGTACATTTAATTATGCTAAAGGGGTAGTTACGTAAAAGGACCCAAGAACTCGGAAAATTACTTAAAGTTAAGAAAAGAACAAAAGTGTCAAAATGCGGTCGAAATGCGGACCGCATAACTAAAATGCGATCGCAAAACTGACCAGTTCCATCGCAGAATGGAACAGAGAACCTGGGCTGAAACCATGCCAAATATGCGACGCATATGCGAACCGCAGAACTGAAATGCGGACCGCAGAATCGGCACACCCATCGCAGAATGAGGCAGAAAACTGGGCTAAACCAATGTCCAAAATGCGACTAGAATGCGATCGCATTTTGGAAATGCGAACCGCATTCTGGCCCCTTCTGCGTTGCATAATGCGACAGATTTTTAAGGCGGGATCTGCGACCAAAATGCGGATCGCATACCCTGTCTGCGACGGGTATGCGATCGCATTTCTGACCTTTTTCAGGTCCGTGTGTCCCTCACACCTAGGCCTATAAGAGGGGCCCAAAACCCGTCTCTTCTTCATTTTTCCAAGTCTGAACATAGCAAGAAAGCCCGAAAGACTTCTCTCAAAGCTCTCACACTTGAACAACCAAATCCCTCTCTAGTGAAAACCAAATTGAAGAAGGGAAGCAAGGAATTGAAGGACTAAGGGAAACCCTAGCTGAATTCCCCTTTCTTACAAACCCACATTGAAGTCAAAAGCCTAGAAATTGAGGAATAGAGGAAGGAGGTCAAATAATTCACATGCAAGGTAAGCTACTACTCCCTTTCATGTGGTTTTCCCTTAAACATCCATGATAGGTGGTTGCATGTCCGTAAGAACTTATGATAGCATGTCAAAAGCCATGAAATCAAAATAGGTGGGGTTAAACGAAATGGGTCATGATTTATATGGGTTGTAAATAGGTTGCATGTGCTGTAAATGCATATTGATGGGGTTTAGGGGATAAAGGGTGTAAAGAATCACCTCATGAATTTAAGAAAACCTTGGCTATCAAGCGTAGTGAGTAACCATTAAGCTATTCTTTAATTGTAGATTAAAGAATTGTGGCAAATTGCGTAGCCTGAAAGCCGACGCAATAAGCACCAGGTATGTAAGACTATACAGTTCCTTCTTTTGCACGACTCCTATCGAATACAATGCTACGAAAGAGCCCTAAAAGAATACTCTATTCATAGAAGCTAAGGACGTTCGTAATTGTTCCCCTTCTTATGAAGGTCTTGATATGTTTTTATCTGTTTGACCATAGTGTCACTCCGAAAAGTTTGAACTATATATGATTTAAGAGCTATGTCACCATGAAAAGGTAGTTTATGCATTATGAGCATTATGTCTTCTTGAATGTATGATTTATATGAGTTCAATATTCCATCATTATTAAATCACGATTGTGCGAGTCCAGCATACATTATATGTTCCACTACACCGAGCCGCCTTCAAGTCGGCCGGGCTATGGCAATTATTGTGCAAATATGTGTACACCGAGCCATGATAAAATCGGCCGGGCAAGGGTATCTATTGTAAATATATGTACACCGAGTCGTGATACGATCGACCGGGCAATGGTATTATCATGTAATTATATGTACACCGAGCCGCACTAAGATCGGCCGGGCAATGGCACCTATTGTGTACAGACGTAAATACATACATATGCATAGAAGTCATGTTATGGCTAATTGCCTTAGAGGCTTTCAGATGATACAAGTTGTACGTCTCTTATACTATGCTTCGCACTGTTCTTATTTTATATTTCCTGTCTTACATACTCGGTACATTATTCGTACTGACATCCATTCTATGTGGATGCTGCATGTCGTGCTGCAGGTCCTGATAGACTGACAGAGGGAACTCATCCACCACAGTAGGCTATTTAGTACGCAAACACTAGCAAGACTCATCCTTCGGGCTTGCTACATTTTGGTATGCACTTGTATAGACATTTCGGGCATGTCGGGGCCCTGTTCCGACATAGGTTGTACTTTTGTATGTTTCCATAGAGGCTCAATAGACAAATGTCAGTGTATGTATGGACAAGTGTTGGACTATGTATAGTTGAATTGCCTTGTCGGCAAACGTATGTACCATGTTGTATGGTTTTATATTGTAGCGCCGTTGGCCACGTTGTGTATAAATGTATGCCTATGATATAGTACGGTATCATGGAAGGTTATTGTTATTACTGTTAACGTGGTCATGTTATCACTTGCCACCCATGTGAATATGATACACCTTATAAATAGTAAGGGAAGTCAGATGAAGGGTTCGCCGGCACTCTACAAGCAGGGTTCGGTGCCCGTGTCACGGGCCCGCCATGCGGGGCGTGACAGGAAGTGGTATTAGAGCCAAGTCATGTCCTAGGAATTGTCTATGAGCCGTGTCTAGTAGAGTCTTGATTATGGGTGTGTAGCGCGCCACATTTTATAATCTGGATGCTACATGGCATTTAGGAATGTTACCTTCTTTCTGAATCTAGATCGTGCTTAGAGCTAAGTCATAAGTGTTCATCTATAATGATTGCCTTGTTTTCCTACAGTGATGCCTTCGGCTGGAAAGCAAGTTAATAGTGGACGGCTTGATATAAATGCCGGAGAGGGGACCAGTCAACTGCCCCATATGATGGAAGGCCAAAGTGAGACGCCTTCCCAGACTTCATCTACTCCTCCTCCTCCAGAAAATATCAGAAGCCGCCCAGCTTTCCCAACCCCTTCTTCCAATGCTACAGACCAGGACTTGCGAACTGCGGTCCAGTTGTTGACTAATTTGGTAGCTTCTCAGACACAGAGGCAGAATACCGGTGATGCTGATAAACCGGGTAGTACCAGAGTTCGTGTATTTGTTAACCTAGATCCTCCAGTGTTTACTGGGTCAGACCCCAAAGAGGACCCACAAGAATTTATTGATCAGATACACCACACACTGCGGGTTATGCATGCTAGTGATACAGAGGCAGTAGAGTTGGCTTCTTATCGACTACGAGATTTAGCAGTCTCCTGGTATGATAGTTGGGAGAGATCCAGGGATCCAAATGCTCCTCCACCTGTGTGGAATGAATTTTCTGAAGCATTTCTTCGTCATTACCTACCAGTTGAGGTACGACGGGCCAGAGCCGACAGATTCTTGAACCTTAAACAAGGTAACATGAGCGTGCGAGAGTACAACATGCAGTTTGATTCCTTAGCGAGGTATGCTCCCCACATGGTAGCGAGATGGGCGATAGTGTCCATCTATTTGTGAATGGATTGGGACCCCATTTGATAAACGAATGTACTACGGCATCCTTGATAGAGGGCATGAACATCTCTCGTATTCAGGCTTATGCCCAAACATTAGAGGATTGTAAGTGCCAACTAAGAGTGAACAGAGGACAGGATAGGGATCAGCATAAGAGATCAAGGGTGACAGGATACTCGGGTGACTCTAGAGGTAGTGTCAGGCCCCAGTTTTCGAGGGGCTGGACACCACGTGTAACTAGTGCCCCTCGACAGTCTCAGAGTTCGCGAGCAATGAGCTCGCCATATTACAGGGCTACCAGTCAGATGAGGCCCCCAACACCACGTTGTGATCAGTGCGGCAAGGGCCACCTTGGACCGTGCCGTCAAGGTTCTGATGTGTGCTACTTTTGTGGACGACCTGGCCACATGATGCGGGAGTGTCCTAGTAGGAGAGGTGGTGGTATGGCTCAGCCAACCGGATCTGCATCTGGTTCTTCCTTATCTATTCGACCTCCAGCACGGGGTCCCCAGCAGCCAGCCGGTCGTGGTAGAGGCAGCGGTACAGTACCGGGCCAAAGCGATGTTCAAACCGCATATATGCTCTAGCAGGCCGACAGGACCTTGAGTCATCCCCAGATGTTGTTACAGGTATATTATTAGTGCTTTCTCATCCTTCGGGCTTGCTACATTTTGGTATGCACTTGTATAGACATTTTGGGCATGTCGGGGCCCTGTTCCGATGTAGGTTGTAATTTTGTATGTTTCCATAGAGGCTCAATAGACAAATTGTTAGTATATGTATAGACAAGTGTTGGGTTATGTGTAGTTGAATTGCCTTGTCGGCAAATGTATGTACCATGTTGTATGGTTTTGTATTGTAGCCTAGTTGGCCACGTTGTGTATAAACGTATGTCTATGATATAGTACGGTATCACGGAAGGCTATGGTTATTGTTATTACCGTTGTTATATTATCACTTGCCATCCATGTTAGTACGATACACCTTATAAGTAATAAGGGAAGTCAGGTGAAGGGTTTGCCGGCACTCTGCAAGCAGGGTCCGGTGCCCGTGTCGCGAGCCCGCCGGGCGGGGTGTGACATCACCATTGAAATCTGCTTGCCAATTCTCTCTTACAACTGCTTTGAAAGTGTCATGTTTAGTCCAGAAGTTTGAGGAACTTGAAAGGCTTCTTGATTGACCTTGCAATGTCACACTTTAAAAGGAGAGGGTTATGATCTGAGCCAATCTTAGGTAGGTGAGTGACCTTTAGCCTTGGGAATGTTTGTTGGAATTCTGCATTGGCTAAGCATCTGTCTAATCTCTTAAAAATGCAGTCCTCATCTGCTTAGCCATTCCACCATGTATATATGTTGCCTTTGAATCCCAAGTCAGTTAAGGTACAGGTGTTGATGCAGTGTATGAAGTCATCTACCTCTTTGAATCGCGCTGGCAGTCCTCCAAATTTTTCTTCTTGGTCACCGATCACATTGAAATCTCCTCCTACCAGCCATGGAATTGTCATTCCTTGAGCCAGATCATACAGTGAATCCCACTATTCTATCCTCTCTGTTGCATTGCAGTTAGCATAAACCAATGTGAGTATGAGTTCCATCTGTGTTTCAGTATGGAGAAGCTTCAAAGTTAGTTGTACTACCATGTCATTTAGAATTATGATCTCATATACATTATCAAGGAATGCCCAGATTTTGTTGGAGACATTAACCACTGCTTGAGTAAAGCCAATTCTTCTTCTATACCTTTCCATCTTTCTTGCTTGTTGCATTGGTTCCATGATGCCAATGAATTTAAAATGATGTTTCTTGTGTAATGTGATTAGTCTTTCAAAAGCTTGCATTGTGTTGACTGATCTAATGTTCCATATGATTGCATTCATTATTGATTGTTGGGGTGTGTTAGAGCTCTTCTTGTTTGAACCCCTGCTGCAGAGGTGTTGCTGTTGTCTTTGCTTTGCTTCTTCTTGCCTTTGATTGTTGATTCACTTTGGCTATTTGAGTTGGTCAGAGGTCTCTTTGTTTGGCTATAGTGAGGAAGTTCTGAGCAGTGGTTTCATCATCTAGGTCTTTGCCAGGATGTTCATTGTGTTTTTCCTCGTTTCTTGTTACTGCTGCAATGTTCAAGTTTTTTGGTCTAATGATTGCTTATAGCTGTGCTATTATTTTTCCTTTCTTTGATGCTGATCCAGGATCCAAGTTACCCTTTTGTGTTGAGTCTTCTTCTTGTTGAGGTTCAAGAATGGCTTGGTCTTGACATATGTTTGTCAGTAGCTTCAGTTGGTTGTTTTCTTGTTTGTTGTTGTTTTTCCTCATTGTGGCATTGCTGTTGTCAGCTTCCTTTTCACTTTGAGCATCCTCCTCAGGTGCTCCCATTGTTCCCTCTTCTTCACTTTGCATTTCTTCTGGTATTTCACCTTCTTCTGAGTCTTCTTCCATTTGATCTGCCCATAGTGTCCTAGAGTTTTTTTGTGGCTTTTCTTGCTGCTTTTCTGATTCTATTTCTGCTGGATTCTTGTTTGTTGTTTTGGCTATTGGCTTCTCAACTAGAGTGTTCTGTGGGGTCTCTTGTTGAGGGGTGTTGCTGGTGAACTTGTTGGTGTTGATGTTTTTCTGCACCCACTGGGAAGTGGATTCTTTTGTGATTACTTTCCTTGTTTCTGTATGGAAGTGTGTTTCTTCAGCTACTGCTTCTTCTATGTTGCCTACAGTTTTTTGCTTGTTGGGTTTGTTTTTCAAGATTGTGATTGCTGATAAGTGAGGTGTATCTGCTGCAGAGCACGAGGGCTCTTCTGCTAAGTGTGATGTCGGGCTTGAGGTGTGAATGTTCTTCTGAACAGCTACTTCTTTCATCACTACTTGCTGGCTATCTATATTATCACTGCTTATCTCCATGTTCAGCATGTTAAATTTGTTGGTTGTTTGAGTCTGCTGAGCAGCCTTGTCGACTGCTATCATTCCTTGTCCTGTATCGGGCTTAGCTTGCTTATGTGCCCAGTTGTCTTTAACTTCCTTCCATTGGGGGCCTGCATTGCCGACTACCTTGCCATTTGACAGTATCATCAAGGGAGCTTTTTCCACCCCCTGCTGTTTACTTAATTCCACTATGTTGATTTTGTCTTTCTGTTGCTCTGTTGAGTGTGAAGCTAGTAGTTCTGGATGCAGCTTCCAGCATTCCAGCACGTCATGACCTTGTAGCTTGCATTGTTTATAGTACTTGGGAATAAAGTCGTACTGGATTTTTACCCATTATGTTCTGACAGATCCTGTTGCTTCATTTTCAATGTCTATGCGAACTTTTTTGGGCAAGTCAGCTAGTAAATCCACTAGCACCTTTACTCTTGCACAACTTGAGCGAGTCTTGTTGATTGTGGCCGTGTCTAAGTGCAAAGGCTTCCCAACAGCAGAAGCTAGAGAGAACAGACACTCATTGACATTGTATATGGGAAGTAGGTTTGGGAATGTTATCCAAGTCATCGCCTTTGATGTTTCTTCTTCCTCCTTAAACATGGCATCATAAATCAAAGTCCTCATATGGTATTCAAATCAGTCTTTTGCTTTCAAATAGTAGACTGCTTTGGAGGTGAAGTTAATAAAATCATGCCAAAGTGTCAGTCGAATCAGTGCATGTCTATCTCTGAGCAGTTCGATGTTGCAATCGGCCTTAATTCCATATTGCGCAGGAATTATTCTTTGGAGCTCTTGGATATCTGGCCAGCCATATGAGAACTTACTGATTACTGTGTATTGGAGTCCCTTGATTAGGTTCATTCTGTCGATCTCTGCTTCTGTGAACTTGACGAACGGTTGTCCTTGCAAGAAAGAAGCTTTTTTGAGAGGTATTGGGTCAATTGTGGTTGCCGATTTAGGGTTCATGGTTGTCGAATTTAGGGTTGATGGTTTAAGGAGGTGACTATAGTTTAGGGGTTGCGAGTTGCTGGGTTTGTTGAGGGGGGTTGGGGAGTCAAAGACGAGGGGTCGCCAGCCGGTGTATCGCCGGCCGGCGTAGCCATCGCCATTAGCGATGAGCTTTCGAGCTTCTCGCTCTCTTTCTCTCTCTATCGCCGGACCCTCTCTCTCCCTTTCTTAAATTAGATTGCGAATTACTTAATTTTGGGATTTTGAATTCATTTTCTTCACTTTTTGAGTTTTTGGAGTACAAGATGATTTTGGAGAAGATAAACACACATATCTTGAGGGTAAGTAATTTTATCTTTGTTTTGATTATTTTATTTTTCCATGTACTATTACACCTAAATTAAGGATTCGAAGAGAAGAAATTTGGGGGTTTTGTCTAAACTTTCCTAAATAGAAATATTGAAATGTGGACATCGATTCAGAGTCGAATTTGAGTTAAATTAGTATGGTTAGACTCGTAATTGAATGGGTTATCATATTTTGTGGGGTTTTGTTTAAAAAATTGAAGTGCTCCTTTCTATTGAGATGTGTACGTTTGTTGGGGTATAGTTGATAATCCCATTGCTCGAGGACGAGCAAGAGTCTAAGTGTGGGGTGCTGATATTTAGCATAAAATATATATATTTATATGTATATCGCCTCATGTTTTTCTCGTGTTTCATGGATTTTGGATGTAAAATGTATTAATTTATGTTAATTTGTGGTGTTTCTATATGTAGGACTCATCCGGAGGCAATAGGGGGCGAAAGGTGCGAGATCAGAGCCAAAAAGGAGAAAAAGTTGAAAATGGTGATTTCCAGGCCCACAGGTAGCGTGGGGCACTACCTGTGGCCTGATTTCCAAAGTGTTTATTTTCCCAGTGCTAGGGCTAGCGCCCCACGCTACCCTTGGTGCTGGTGATAGGAAACTTCTCCAACTTTGTCGGGGACTAGGTTATTTCGGTCCAAGACCTACCCAACGCGTATAAAAGCAAGACTAAGCCTATTTTGATGGAGATACACCACTTTGAATGTAAAATACACACGAGAAACATCGGGGAGCGAGGATATCCCATTATTCTTCATCTTTTCTGAGTATTTTCAGCTATCCAACACTTGTGAAATTGTTTGATATTATCATCAGTGGCTAAAACCCATAGTTCTGGGGTTGTGATTTAGCCATGAATATTTGTTTTTTAACATTGGCTTAACCATAATTACAATTCACTAATATATCATTGTTTCTTCAATTTTGTGATTAATTGCTTAATTGTCTGGCCAGCAGTTAGGCTTTATTTACTATCTATGCTATGCTTGTGTCTGCACTTGGGAGCAACAGTACTCGCCTGGTTGATCGACTTCTAGTGTTCAGATTTTGCTATGTGGCACGAAAAAATTATGGAAGTATTTCTCGTGATCAAGTTTTGATCATGAGATATGTTAGTCACATGAGTGGTCAAGTTTTGATCGAATATGGTGATTCTGGTATTCTAGGGATTTAGAGACTGGGCGTTCTCAGAGGCAGATTGTTCCTTGGTTGCGGACTGTGAAGGTATGGCCAAAGTTAGACAGCTAACAGTATGTGACATGGATAGGTTAACTTTTGGAGTTCTATATCTATTTGTGGATGATGGGAGTTGGTTTGGGGGCCATTGGTAGGCCTAATGAGGATGTGTCTTATACACCGAGTCGGATTTGTTGACTCCGTACTGCTAGTGTTGAGGGATGCGCATTTGGTTAGAATTGATCTTATCCGTATCTGATATGTTCCATGTGTTACTCTTCTATTCTGCAATGGGTTATGAGACTGTTGACTATTAGACACATGATGCGGTTCTGTTTGGGTATAGTGGCGAAATTCGAGCAAGATGGTTCTTAGGTTGTTGAATGGTTAGTTGCGCGTTGGTAATGATCTTACCTATTGGTGGTATAGGTTGCTATCTATTTCTCCATGATTATGGTCATGCACTTCGTGTGTTTGTTGTTGGTTTACATATAGTTGTTGATATTTAGCATTATGGCTCGAGGTATTTCATGTGGACCGATGTTTGGATTGAGTCATGCATCACGGTAGAGTTATATTGGGATATGATCTTTGGTGTTGATTTCGTGTGTTTTGGTTCTCCTTTGGGTGATGTGTTCCTAGCATTGCGCTTTTGGTGGTATCTGTCGAGTTTGCAGGATGGTTCTCTCATTTGAGTCATTTTCTTTTTTTGGGTACATTTGAGTTGTTGCTTATTAGTGCACGGATTGGACGGTTTGTGGCTCTAGGTGGTATTGGTGTCAATAGAGCAGTTTGTATTTGATGAGACACGACCATTAGACCTGGAATGAGTGGTATCAAATTTGATTACGACATGTTTTGAAGGATAATATAGCAAGTCAGCTTATAATTTGGCAATGGATCTTCTCGAGCGAGAGAGCTCCATGACTTTTTTATCTGATGAGTGGTTATGAGTTTCTATGTGTTTCTTCCATCATTGGCGGTGTACGAAGGCTTTGAACAAGGTTTTATTTGATATGAGGTTTGCTACCGGTACCGAGTTTGCTATTGGGTGGCTATTGTGGTTGGAAGTTATTGTTATAAGAAACTGGGTTATGCGGTATATCATGAGATATATCTTGGGTTATGGTTATTGCTTGATACAGATTGTTAGACTTGCACAATGCATAGATGCGAGAATCGGGTCTTATAATGAGTTCCGGATATTAGAGATCTGACTCTAATATTTTTTTGGACTAAGGTTGAAGTAACAATCTTCAGTTAGGTTGTGTTGTTAGGCTTATATTGATTGGGTGGACGTGGGATCGCCCATGAGTATGTGCATGGTGAGTTATACAGTGATTTGATGGCCTCTTAGCGACTCTTGGCACGTTCGAGGACGAACGTATGTTTAAGTGGGGGACAATGTAACGACTCGACCGATCATTTTGAGCATTTGCGTTACGCTCGATGTTTCGAGGTCATGAGTTTCTTCATATGATGTATTATGACTTGTGTGTATCGTCGGTTTTGCTTTTCGGATGATTCGAGGTTGATTTGGAAGAATAATTCTCATCTTAAAACCATTAAGTTAGAAGTTGACCAAGTTTGAATTTTGTGTATTTGACCTCGGATCGGAGTTTTGATGGTTCCGTTAGGTCCGGACGGTGATTTTGGACTTGGCGTATGTCTAGATTTTCATTTTGATTCTTCTAGAAGGTTTTGGTACTATTTGACGAAAGTTGACTATGATTGACCCGGAGTTGACTTCGATGTTATTGGGTTCGGATTGTTGTTCCGGGAGTTGGACTTTGCTTATGTCACTTGGAATTTGAATGCAAAATTTTGGTTCATTCCAGATTTGCGAGGCTTTAATTGGACGTTTGGTTCGAGGTTTGAAATTTATAAACTTAAGAGAATGATATTGGTTGAATATTTGTGGTTTGATGTTTTTATGTGTGATTTGAGGCCTCGAGTAAGTCCGTATTATGCTTTAAGACTTGCTGGCATGTTCGGAAGGGGTCCCGAGAGACTCGGGTGAGTTTCGGGGTAGTTTTTGACCATTTCTAGGCCCATTTTAGTTGCTAGTTTTTGCCATAGAGGTGTGAATCACGATCGCGGACCCGCGCGAAGAGCAAATTGTTGTTTGGGCCTTGTGAATCGCGATCACGGAAGCCTTTCTCGCGATCGCGCAGAAGAATTTCTTATGTCATAGGACTGTCTTTAGAAGTTTATAACTTGCAATATATAAGGAATTTGGAGATGATCTAAAAATGAAAGTTTTAGCCCTTTGTGTCTAATTTTCAGAAAATCAGACCATTTGTCATTGGGAGTTTTGTACTAAAGGTCATGGAAGTTATACTAGAGGCTGTCTCGAAGGGTTGGGCAAGCTTGTTGGAATTTGTTCATCGCGATCGCGGGGTCATGGCCGCAATCACGATGGGTAAAAACTATGCTGGAAATTTTTTGAATTGAGATCGTGAAGAAGGAACCCTGGCAATGCATTTAAATATCGAATTTTGGGATTTTGAGTTCATTTTCTTCACTTTTTCAGTTCTTCGAGCACAAGTAAGGCGATTTTGGAGGAGATAAACACCGCAATCTTGAGAGTAAGTAATTTTATCTTTGTTTTGATTATATATTTTGTTTTTCCATGGATTTTTATATCTAAATTAAGGAATTGAAGAAAAGAAATTTGGGATTTTTGTCTATACTTTCCTAAACTGAATTATTGAATTTTGAACATCGATTCGGAGTCGGATTTGAGTGAAATTAATATGGTTGGACTCGCAACTGAATGAGTTATTGTGGTTTGTGGGTTTTTTTGGTTTCCGAGGTGCAGTGCCGGGTTTGAATTTTTGGTTGACTTTGAGTTTTTTTATTAAATATTCTACCTTTATCTCATGGGTTTGTTTCCTAAGGCATTATTTCATGTCTTGAGTTGCTTTTGGCTAGTTTCAGGCCGTTCAGAGGTTGATTCACGCGGGATGGCATTTCTAGAGTATTATGTGGCTTGCTCGGTATTTGTTTTAGCTTGCTTGAGGTAAGTATATTATCTAAACTTGGTAGAGTGTCTAGTTGCCTTAATTATTTGTGTTAGCTACGTGTTATGGGTGTGGATATGTGTAGGGTTTGAGTCCATGTGCGAGCACCAGGATATTTATCCATGCTCGGGGTAGTGCTCATGCTATGACATGCCTAGACTTGACTGTTAAGCTTTAAGCTTTGATGTTTCTCATATTTGTAACATTGTTGCGAACTATTTCTGCCATGCTTGAGGTTACAAAGAGACTAATTTCTTGAATAAACTTGGTAATTGCTATTTCTGTGATGAAATTTCTGATTTGAGCTATGATAGTACACTTGGCACATGCCTACACTTTAGCATGCTATTATACCAGTCCTTGAGCATGAAATCTGATATTTATTCATCATATACATGTGTTCTTTTATACTTTCTTCTGTGTGATATGAATTGGACTCGATACCTTGACAACGCCGGGCGGATTGTGTTGTTATTCCTGTGACCATGCTGGGTGGATTGTGTCGTTATGCCTGTGGTATGCCTGGCGGATTACGATATTGTGCTTGTGACCACATCGGGCAAATTGTGATATTTGCACGTGAGTTATCCGTGCAGCACGTGAGTTCTCCATGTGGATTGATATTATTAGAGCGTGAGTTATCCGTGCAACACATGAGTTGTACATGCAGATCCAGATATTGATATTATAGCATGTGAGTTGTCCGTGCAGCACACGAGTTGTCTGTGCGGTTGATATTATTAGCACGTGAGTTTTCTATGCAGCACGTGAGTTGTCCGTGCAACGTGTGGATAAGGATCTGTTCCCCTAGGATCATCCTCTCACGTTTCTCTCTTGATGATGTACACGCGAATTGTGAGAAACCGACGGGTTTTTGGTTGATGTGAGCTCTGGGAGAGATGCTCACTGTTATTTAGATCGGGTTGTATACCGCAACATGCCTTATTGGCTTATTGTTATTTTGATTAGGTTACGCGCCGCAATGGGCTGATATTTAGTTATAGCGTTTCACCTTTACTTGCAATTTCCTTGACTATTTACCTGATTTACTTGCACATCATCCTTATATGCCGGATTGTTGACTGAGTGGAACACTTTAAAATAAAGAATTGCGAGCACCAAGTTGGTTTTACCTAAGATTTCCTAATTTGATCATATATCTGTTCTATACTTGTTGAAAGTATGAAATGTACATGTGGTAGCGAGTATCATTTATAATTTTTTCTTCTATTACCTCGCTAAGGTTGGTTACGATACTTATTGAGTACATGGGGTCGGTTGTACTCATACTACACTTCCTTATCTTGCGTGCAGATCTATGAGCTGAGATGTTGTGAATGACGGGAGCTAGCACTGAATATGTACCTACATTCTGTATATGGTTATCACTTGCCCTTGGTAGTTTTAGATTTTAATTATGTTCATGTACATACAAAACAGAGGTTGTATTTATTTCACTTAAGTTTTGTAAACCCAAGTCTTAGTGGCTTATGTCTTGTAGTACCAGTCCTTGGGTTATTATATAAAAGTTCAGTTAATTCATCATTTATTTCCTTGTAATCTCATATGGATTCTGTTAATTGGCTTACCTAGCGGGTTGAGTTAGGTGCCATCATGGCTAGTTGGATTTTGGGTCGTGACAAGTTGGTATCAGAGCTTTAGGTTCATACGTTCTGCGAGTCATGAGCAAGTATCTAGTAGTCTTGCAGATTGGTATGATGACGACCATACCTATCTTCGAGAGGCTACAGAGCATATGGGATAAACTTCCCATCTTTCTTTCCTTATCGTGCGATATTGATTCAACTTGAAGCGTATCTCTTTGAATTCCTTCCACTCACTCGTATGTTATGTGAGTACTCGGTATCAGTTATTCACTGACGGCTTGTGATTCCATGGATGAGGTGCGAGATGTGTTTTCTGTGTTTTGGAGTTGGGCCAATCTGAAAGACTTGAGGCCGGGTTTTGACCGTAGCTTGGGCTCGGTGGTTTCAATTGTGGGAGTATGTGCCTTTGGCCTTATATATCTGGTGGTGTCCTTAGGAGTGGGACTAGTGGCTCAGTGAGTGGTTGGACAGCTATATGATGAGTATTATGTGACTGCGAAGTGTGCTTAGATGGTTTGGATGTGACGAGAAGAATTTTGATTGGGATCCGAAAGCAATATCGATGTTCGATTTCTATCTTAATGTGTTGTATAGTCTTGAGTTAGGAGTGTTTTGAGCTATCTGACCTTTTGTTTATTTGTAGAGTGCAGTTGATTTTTGTGGCTTGTTGACGAGTTTAAACTCTAGATGATTAAGTGATTGCGTTGTGGTCATGAGCATGATAGGGCATAGGGAGATGCCAATTTGAGGCTAAGCAGGTGGGTTATCTCCCGCAGGATGTTCTGTGGTTGTGTGATCCTTATGATGCTATGTGAAGAGTTTCTTTATATCAGTGGGGTTATATGTGTTGCAATTCGTGTTAGAACCGCTTGAGGAAGTTGGCCTGGTTGTCACGAGGATGAATATGAATTTAGCTAATGATTTGGGGTAATCTTTATGATTAGAGCTACATGAGCTTATGAAGGATTTAGAGGAATTATAGTGCAGAATTTTGGCAATAATGGAGTAAGGGTAATATGGGGTTATCGGATGTTGTGTTCTATGGCTTTGAGCCAAGTGGGGGAGTCTGCTATCGACGATCAAGCTACATGGTTATGTGCTGCATTATTCTCGGTGTGGGGCATGTTTGCGGATCAGTTATGACTGAGAGGTCAATTTTGAGGATGACTTGAGCAAGGAAATTTCGGGATGCATGATGTATTTTACTTTTTTGGACATATTGGAAATCTTGGAATGGGTTGGGTTACTAATTGTGGTGAACGTAATGTGTGAGGAATGGGGCTCGCTCGGTTGCTTAGAGATGTGGGTTACTTCTTTAGATGTTGGTGTGCTAAAGGAGCACGGGTTGTTTGGCTCGTTCGAGTGATGCAATTGGGATTAGACCAGAGTGGATGACTTTCGTGAAGGTTCTAATGGGTTCAAGAATCATATGCGGTATTTGAAGAATTTTTGGATTTGTAAAAAATAGTTAAGATTTGAGATTCACATTGGATAGTGTTGGTACTCGTAGTTTTTCTGTATATTATGGATTTTACATTTCAGTATTAGAGAAGTTAAGGTAACAGTTTCAGATTCACATAAGGTCTCTTCAGAATGGGTATCTCAGTGCGGTATTTTTAGGCACCTAAGATGGTATACAACGCTCACGGGCTTTAGGACGATGTGGGTTCATGCTAGGGTCTCTGGTGGTGAGCTTCAGGGAAGGATCGTAGTAGGCTGAATCAGCATGGTAATAGAAATGGTCAACTCTTTTGATTCTTATGATGTAGTGAGGCTTTACAGGTATTTTGTGGCAATACTCCTGGGCTTGGTGTCCTGTATGGCTTGGTTGAGTTAAAGGAATTTAGTTCGGATGGCTTGGTTATGTCCAAATGGTTTTTGAAGAGTTCTCAATGATATCCACCATGACCTGAATGCTAGTACTAATTGGTATTTCCTGATAAGGGTGCGCATTTCAGAAGGCGCACTGTGTTTTAATTTACAAATGCTTCATTGATATTGGGATACTCACCTGGTTGATCGACTGTTAATGTTCAGATTTTTTTATGCGGAACGGAAGAATTATGGATGTATTTCTCGTGGAATATTTGTGTATGAAGGATGTGTTAGTCACTTGAGTGGTCAAGTTTGGATCGTATATGGTGATTCTAGTATTCTAGTGAATTGGAGACTGGAGTTCTCAGAGGCAAATTGTTCCTTGGTTGTGGACTGTAAAGGTATGGCCAAAATTAGACAGCTAAAAATATATGAAATGGATAGGTTATTGTGGACTTTTTGAGTTTTATCTATCTATTTGTGGATGATAGGAGTTGGTTTGGGGACCCATTGGGGCCTAATGAGGATGTGTATTCTACACCGGGTCAGATTTATTGACTCTGTACTACTATTGTTGAGGGATGCGCCATTTATTTAGAATTAATCTTATTCGTATATGATATGTTCCATGTGTTACTCTTCTATTTTGCAATGGGTTTTGAGACTGTTGACTATTACATACATGAAGCGGTTCTGTTTGGGGTCTAGTGGTGGAATTCGAGCAAGATGGTTCTTAGGGTGTTGAATGGTTGGTATATCATGCGATTATATCTTGGGTTATTTTATGTCTTGATACAACTTGTTCAGACTTGCACAATGTATAGACGCGAGAATCAGATCTTATAATGAGTTTTAGTATTGGAGATTTGATTCTAAGGTTTATGCGCAAAGGTTAAAGCAAGGATTTTCAGTTAGGTTGTGTTGTCTGGCTTATATTTATTGGGTGGACGTGGGATCACCAATGAGTATGTGCCTGGTGAGTTTATACAGCAATTTGATGTCCTTGGAGCAACTCTTGCCACGTTCGAGGATGAACGTATATTTAAGTGGGGGAGAATGCAATTACCCGATCGATCGTTTTGAGCATTTGCATTCCGTTCGATTGTTCGAGGTCATGTGTAGCTTCATATGAAATCGGATATGGAGGGGGAAAGGGCTAAACTAGTTATTTAATTGCACAAAATGAGGCACGAATTTCCCAGGTTTGGCATGGTCCAGAATATCCCGCCTCTGCTATTGACTGGTGGAACGACCTTGCTCCATATGACTGAAACCACGTAAGAAGAGTATTGGGTAATTTACCGTCATTGCTGAACATCCAGCCAAACAGAGAATTAATTGAGGCAGCCACCATGTTTTGGGATGAAAAGAGAGTTGTCTTCCGATTTGGCAATATATAAACGACACCTCTGTTAGAAGAAATTATGGGTTTCGCCAAACTTCCATGTGATAGTCCAGGTCTGTTAGCGCAAGAAAATCGTATTCCACACGGTTTTTCTGAAAATGCTAGGGTTCAAGAAGAATGATGAGTTGGGTTTCTTGAAGAAATCCTACATTCCTTTTGAGTTTCTCTATGAACGGTATGGACACAGCAAATCATACCGCTTGCATCATGAGGAGTTGGCTATCACCTTTTTGGGATGGATTCATCGTGGAGTTTATGTCTTCATAGTGTTCTTTTTGGGTTTGCTAATTTTTCTAATGCAAGGAGGGAAAACACATACTCGTTTGGCCACGGTCACCGGGACTGTGATGGAAGGGATTGAGGGGCAGAAATACACCATCATTCCTATGATACTAGCTGAGATGTACTTAACCTTGGATCGGTGCAAACACAGGTTCAAACATTTTGAGGGTTGCAACCTTCTACTACAGGTTTGGTTGCTAGAGCATTTTCAGATGGAAAGTTACCATCAAGAGCTCTTGCATAGACCACTGAATGACTATATCGCCAGTCATTATCCAAAGAAGATGACGTTTGCTCTGGATAGGTTTGCAAAGCCAAAAAATGCTGAAGGGTGGGTACGCTTCTTCAGTAATCTGACTGACGAACAAGTGCATTGGATGTTTGAGTGGTTTCCCAGTAAAGAGTTCATAATAAGATCCAAAGGGACCACTCATTTGGTGTTGATTGGATTACGAGGCATTTACCCTTACGCTTCTAAAAGGGTAATAAGGCAAGCTGGGAGGAAGCATGTCATACCTTGGATTGCTAATATGATTCAATATAAGGCAGACTTCAAAGGGGGATGTTATTCCATTCAAGTTTGAGGCCCAGCACATGTGGAACCAAAAGATCATTGTCGATGGAGAGACTATCAAGCCAGACAGGTACTACGTCGGGCATATGTATCACTACCTTTCATGGTTAGAGGAAGACATAACTGGGGACATCAAACTGGTTGGCAATCTGAAAGACAGAATCATAGATGAGGTGGCCAAGACTCAGGTAAAGTACAAGAGGCTGCGGAAAAGAGTATTTGAATACAAGGCCAAGCATCTAGAATAGCATAAGATAGAAATGGAGGAAATAAAAGAATAGAAGGAGATTGCAAACAAGTCGACAGAGTGGTTGGAGCACTTAGAGAAAAGGTTGATGGAATTAGAAGGAAAGATGAGGAAAAGGCGTTGGGATTGCCAAGGTATGGGCTACGATGAAGGAGGAAAATTGGTAATGGCATACTTGTTGCTCGACATATGTTACCTTGGGAGTGTGATTGATGGAGCCAAAAGATCAAAGCATGGAGAAGGTCCTTCTGGTACCAAATAGATTAAGAGGAAATTTTCTTTATTTTTTTCTAGTTAGATTTCGTTAGATTCCATGTAATAAGGCTTCATGCCATTAGTGACATTATATTATTATTTCGGTTTAGTAAAGATTGGTTTGACTTATTTCCGCATTAATGGAATGAGGCAAAGTTGGCATAAACTTTCTCCAAGTCTACTTGTCGCTTAGGCCTACCTCGGGCATAATGAGGTCCCAATTTAGGACGCGAACTATTGCATGCCTTACGTGCTTAAATATTGCAAATACTATTTTATTTCGTCCTACTGACTTGGCTACCTTTTATTTTTCTTTCTTTTGATTATTCCCATTCCCAAAGTTTGGTTCGTGCATTCTGGCATCGTCAACATATCACACCAGATCCAGAGGTCCTCCACCTCCTCCTCCACCTAACGACATCAAAAGCAAAAGGCAAAGGAACGATGGACAATTTAAGTGGTAATCGAAAAGACAATGCTACTATAACAGAGAATGTAGAGACTTTAGATGGAAGTACACTAGGACAAAATGAAATTGTTCTGCGATTAGAGCAAAAGATCTTGGAGTTTCAAGGCGACCTCGAGCAGGTCCGAAATCTTGCAAACCTCTCCCTTATTTTGAATGTCCCCGACATGAACAATCGAAACACCACCGACCAGAACCAAACGCCGCCCCAAAAAACACAACCCCAAAATCCACCACCCTTAGCTCCACTAAATCCTCCCGCAACGCATCAATACCATAACCCCCCACCTCCTTAAAACCTTAACCCTCTACCATTACAAACTCCTCAGCAACACCACCATAATATGATAGTATCCAGAAACCTCTACCAATCATACCCCTCAGAACGTGCCACAACTACCCTCGATCCACCTCAGACCTCAATCAATAATCACCCATATACTAAAGTCCCAAGAATGCACCAAAGAAACTCGATATACATGGAGACTCTACCACAAACCCTGCAGCAAACACTATACATATCCAAACAAACCGAGAAGGACCTACTAATCCAGAACATAGTAGCTGAAGAGCTGAAGATGTTGACGGGAAGAGTCCAAAGCATTAAGGGCGGAAAGGGTATTGAAGGATTGAATTATGAAGATTTGTGTATCCAGCCAGATATGGAGCCATCGAAGGGTTAAAAGCCTCCTAAGTTTTAGATGTTCGATTGAACTGATGATCCCAGTGTGAATTTGAGGACTTGCTGTTATAAGCTCATAGGAGTGGGTAGCAACGAACAAATCCGCATGAAGCTATTCATGCGAAGTGTCACTAGGGATGCTTTATCATGGTATATTAGCCAGAATTTGAAGAAGTGGTCTAACTAGATAAGTATGGCATCCGATTTCATAGACAGATTCTGGTGCAACACAGAAATCGCGCTGGACGTTTTCTATATCCAGAACCTCAAGAAGAAGCCAACGGAGACCTTCCATGAGTATGCTACCCGCTAGAGATCGGAGGCCTCCAAGGTGAGGACGCCGCTAGAAGAAGAAAAGATGAATAAGTTTTTCGTTGGAGCTCACTATCCACAGTACTATGAGAGATAAATGGTTATAGAGAATCACAAGTTCTCCGACATCATCAAGTTGGAAGAAAGAACATAGGAGGTCATCAAGAGTGGTAAGGTTACTAATTTTGAAGCGCTGCAAGCTACCAAAAAAGCTTTGCAGTCTCCTCTTACCTACCAGACACCTCCACCAGCATATAAACCCTCACCTCAAAAGCACTATTACCCCGCCACCACCTACCACACCTATAATACCCAGCCATCATACTACCATTCATCCCCCTACTCGTCAGAACTACCCAAAACCCCAATCGAACTTCGACCGTAGTACTCCCAAATAGTACACCCCTATTGCCAAGCCCATTGCCCAATTATATGAAAGACTAAGGCCATTGGTTATGTCACTCCTACTCCTGCAGCTGCTATTGAAAACCCCTCTCAGTGGGTCAACCCCAACAAAACTTGTGCCTATCGCTCAGGCATGAAGTGACATACTACCGAGGAATATCGCATTTTGAAATATAAAATCTAGACATTGATTGATGCCATGGTTATACAGACAAATGAGTCCACACATAATGTCTGCAATAACCCTCTTCCTGATCACAAGGATGAAGGAGTGAATGTGATTGAGACTGATGAAGAATAAGACCAGGCGGGATCCATCGGTCTTATCCGAGAGGGACACTCCCAAGACATCTCCTGTCACCCTCTCGCCGATTGTGGTGCCGACCAAGGCACCTTTCGAGGTCATGGTAGCAACAACCTTCACTGTGATGGTAGCTCTGTCACCGTCTTACAACTCTGATGTTGTTCCATGGAATTATGTAGAGGAAACAAGGAGAAAAGGAAAATCCAAGATAGAAGAGACGGGTACCGCTCAGGGGATGACTAGAACCGGTAGGGTTTACACTTCGGAAAATCTTGGAGGAATGAGTAAGGTAACAGCACCAAAACCACTTGTTATGGAGACAGGTGCCAATGATCTTTGGAGGAAGGTATAGGCGACGGGGTACTCTATTGTTGATCACCTAAACAAGACTCCCACCCAAATATCCATCCTGTCACTGTTACAAAATTCAGATGCACACAAGAATGCTTTGATGAGTTGCTCTGAGATACCTATTGACGTGTTTGGTGCAGGCACATAGGCTATTGCATGCGCTCTGTCTTCCCATACATTTTATTTGAATTGTGATGCCTAGGTAAAATAAATAGCCTACTATATAACGCCTTTTCTCAGTTTTGACTTGTATGTCACATCGTGTAATATTTAGTTAGGTTGTGTTTTCTGGCTTATATTGAATCGGTGGACGTAGGATGACCAATAAGCATGTGCATGGTGAGTTTATACATTGATTTGATGGCCTTGGAGCGACGCTTAGCACGTTCGAGGATGAACGTATATTTAAGTGGGAGAGAATATAACGACCCGATTGATCATTTTAAGCATTTGCATTCCGTTCGATGGTTCGAGGTATGTGTAGCTTCATATGATGTATTATGACTTGTGTGTATCGTTGATATTTGTTTTCAGATGATTCGGGATTGATTTAGAAGAATGAATCTCATTTTAGAAGCATTAAGTTAAAAGTTGACCAAGTTTGAGTTTTTAATATTTGACCTCGGATCGGAGTTTTGATGGTTCCGTTAGGTCCTGATGGTGATTATGGACTTAGGCATATGTCCGGATTTGCATTTTGATGCTTCTATAAGGTTTTGGCACTATTTGACGAAAGTTGGCAATTTGAAAGTTCGGAAAGTTCATAGGTTTGATCGGGAGTTGAATTCGATGTTACTGGGTTCGGATTGTTGTTCCGGGAGTTGGAATAGGTTCCATATGTCACTTGGAATTTGTATGCAAAATATGGGTTCATTCTAGATTTGAAATTTATGAACTTAAGTGATTGATGTTGATTGAATACTTGTGGTTTTTATGTTATTATGTGTGATTTGAGGCCTCGAGTAGGTCCGTATTACGATTTGGGACTTTTTGGTATGTTCGGAAGGGGTCCCGAGAGACTCGGGTGAGTTTCGGGGTAGTTTTGGACCATTTTTAGGACCATTTTAGTTGCTAGTTTTTGCTACAGAGGTGTGAATCACGATCGCGGACCTTTGGGTCCCATTCGCGAAGAGCAAATTGCTGTTTGGGCCTTGTGAATCGCGATCGCGGAAGCCTTTCTCATGATCGCGTAGAAGAACTTCTAATGTCATAGGACTGAACTTAGAAGCTTATAACTTGCAATATATAAGGAATTTGGAGATGATCCAAACAAGAAAGTTTTAGCCCTTTGTGTCAAATTTTCAGAAAATCAAACTGTTTGTCATTTGGAGTTTCGTACTAAAGGTCATGGCCGTTATACTAAAGGCTGTCTAGAAGGGTTGGGCAAGCTTGTTGGAATTTGTTCATCGCGATCGCGGGGTCATAGCCACAATCACGATGGGTAAAAACTGTGCTGGAATTTTTTTGAATCGCGATTGCAGAGAAGGAACCCTAGCAGTGCATTTAAATATCAAATTTTTGGATTTTGAGTTCATTTTCTTCACTTTTTGAGTTTTTGGAGTACAAGACATTTTTGGAGAATATAAATACCGAAATCTTGAGGGTAAGTAATTTTATCTTTATTTTGATAATATAGTTTATTTTTCCATGGATTATTATACCTAAATTAAGGATTTGAAGAAAAGAAATTTGGGATTTTTTTCTATGCTTTCCTAAACTGAATTATTGAATTTTGAACATCGATTCGGAGTCAGATTGAAGTAAAATTAGTATGGTTGGACTCGTAATTGAATGGGTTGATGGATTTTGTGGGTTTTGTAGTGTTCCGAGATGCGGTCTGAGGTTTGACTTTTTGGTTGATTTTGAGTTTTTTATTAAAAGTTCTACCTTTATCGCTTGGGTTTGTTTCCTAAGGCATTATTTAATGTTTTGAGTTGCTTTTGGCTAGTTTCGGGCCGTTCAGAGGTTGATTCACGTGGGATGATATTTCTAGAGTATTGTTTGGCTTGCTCGATATTTGTTTTAACTTGTTTGAGGTAAGTATCTTAACTAAACTTGGTTGAGGCTCTTGTTTCCTGAATTATTTGTGATAGCTACGTGTTATGGGTATGCATATGTGTGGGGTTTGAGCCCATGTGCGAGCACCAGTATATTTATCCATGCTCGGGGTAGTGCTTAGGGTATGATATGCCTAGAATTTATTGTTAAGCTTTAAGCTATGATATTTCTCATATTTGTAACATTGTTGCAAACTATTTGAGCCATGCTTGAGGTTACGAAGAGACCAATTCCCTGAATAAACTTGGTAATTGCTATTTTTGTATTGAAATTGCTGATTTGAGCTATGATAGCACACTTTGCACATGCCTACACTTTAGCATGCTATTGTACCAGTCCATCATGTGTTCTCGTATACTTGCTTCTGTGTGATATGATTTGGAATGGATGCATGTGACCACGCCGGGCGGATTGTGTTGTATGCTTGTGACTACGCCGGGCATATTGTGTTGTTAGGCCTGTGACTATACCAGACGGATTATGATATTGTGCATGTGACCACACTAGGCAGATTGTAATATTTGCACGTGAGTTGTCTGTGCGGATTGATATTATTAGCACATGAGTTTTCCGTGCAGCACGTGAGTTGTTCGTGCGGATCCAGATATTGATATTATATTAGGTGAGTTGTCACTCCAGCACGTGAGTTGTCCGTGCGGTTGATATTATTAGCACGTGAGTTGTACGTGTAGCGTGTGGATACGGATCCATCCCCCTAGGGTCATCCTCTCATGTTTCTCTCTTAATGGTATACACGCGGATTGTGAGAAATAGATCGGTTTTTGGTTGATGTGAGCTCTGGGAGAGCTGCTCACTATTATTTAGATCGGGTTGTATGCCGCAACAGGCCTGTTGGCTTGTTGTAATTTGGAACGGGTTGCGCGCCATAACTGAATGATATTTGGTTATTGCATTTCATATTTACTTGCAATGTCCTTGACTGTTTGACTGATTTACTTGCACATCTTCCTTATATGTTGTATTGTTGACTGAGCAGAACAAAGAATTGTGAGCACCAAGGTGGTATTACCTGAGATTGCTAATTTGATTATTTATCTATTCTATACTTGTTGAAAGTATGAACTGTACAGGTGATAACGAGTATCATTTATAGTTCGTGATTTTATTACCTCTCCGAGGTTAGTAATGATACTTATTGAGTACATGGGGTCGGTTGTACTCATACTATACTTCTGTACCTTGCGTGTAGATCTATGAGCTGAGATATTGTGAATGACGGGAGCTGGCACTGAAGACATACCTGCATTCCGTATATGGTTATCACTTGTCCTTGTAGCTTTAGATTTGAATTATGTTCATGTATGAACCAAATAGAGGTTGTATTTATTTCACTTCATTTTTGTAAATCTAAGTCTTAGTGGCTCATGACTTGTACTACCAGTCCTTGGGTTATTGTATAAAAGTTCAATTAATTCATCATTTATCTCCTAGTAATCTCATTTTGATTGTGTTTACTGTTAATTGGCTTACCTAGTGGGTTGGGTTAGGTGCCATCACGGCTAGTTGGATTTTGGGTCGTGATAGGATTGCTCGGTGCCGATTGGAGGCTACAAGTGAGGTTAAAGAGCCAAGTAATGAACTTGGAAGTGATGTAAGTCTCTCGCCTGATCTTGTAAGAGGGAATTATCCCAGTAGGTGTATTTATTGTTGAGTGCTACTTGTTGTGGGTGCTACGTATGCACGAAGTAACAAGAGCTCGTACGTAGCTAGATTTATGTTTATGTCCGGGTAGACTTAGATTTACATCATTTTTTAAGTGTGCTACTTGAATTAATATTATTTGTTTGATTTCTTTAATTTATTACTGAGATTGAGACTAGAATAAAAATATTGACTTTGTCTCTTATGTGAAATTGTGAAGTATTAATAAATGATAGTTCCGTGTCTTCTCAACTCGTATGTATTTTTGCGAGTGAGAGAGTTTTTCTATTTTATGGGATCGGATCGTTCGCCTCGGCATTGTTGTATATTACTCTTATGGGATTGGGTCATTAGCCTCGGCAGTGTTGTATATAACTCTTATCGAATCGGGCCGTTCGCATCGGCAGTATTATGTAACATTATTCCTCTGGGATCAGGCCGTTTGCCTCGGCAGACTCGTGTGTAACTCTTGAGAGTTGATTTGATGTTGGTATTGTTGACGACCAATTTTGAACCTCCCTTTTAAAATTAAATTATTTACACTTATTAATCAACAATAAATGTAATAAAATATTTTCAAATCAATAATACATATTTTTCTTAAAATCTAAATAATATAATATTTGTAAATAAATAACAATATTAACAACGTAATTAAATTACTCTTACAATTTAATTATTAAAATAACTTTCACATCTTAGTAAATAAGATGTACAATTAATCTAATAATTTAGTCTCAAAATCATAATTACATTGCCTTTGTTACTTTAGTTAGCCAAAATTAGCTTTCACAGATGAAGTAGTATAATTCATTTCAATAATTAACAATATATATGATGATTATATTTTATTATATTTAATTAGAAGTTAATTAAGTTTAATTAATTCAATTTTTAAAGGGGATTAAAAGCTCAAAAGGCTACAATTTTAGTTGTTTAATTAAATTCAATGTGGCCATATTCTAAATCAAACACCAGCTGATTTGGCCCACATCATAAACCCAATATATCTTTAACCCGGTCCAGACCCGCACTCTCTATCCCAGTTGGCGATCCTTCTACACTCCCAAAAGAAGCACAAAAGGATCTGGACGGTTGATCTTACTCATCAACGTTCCATAATTGATCTCTATTTTTCCTTTATTCTTAAAAACTTGCTAGACCCCAGCTCAACCGTTGGATCACAAAGATCCAACGACCATCGTTTTTTCCCTAATAACTCATTTTATCGAATTTCATTCTCCAAATATCGGAGACGTTTATCTTAAGATCCAACGGCTCAGATTTAGTAACTCGATTCAACTATGAATCGTCCATCTTGTCCCTGCTAGCTGTCAATCATGCAAGTTTCTTTCCCATTTCCGTCAATTTAATTCAAACCCCCAAAACAAAACCCGTGCAACTAAAACTCGTTTGTTCTCCCTTCGTCCTTCAAATCCAGAGCATGCATGGCTATTATCTTTGATTTTCATCATTATTATTCGTGTCAAGAGGTCAAACGCAATGACCTTTAGACATTAGAGTTTAGCAGATGGTTCTTCACTCTTCAACGGTCGATTCCTCATCACCTCATACCCGGGTAAAAATCTTCACTGCTTCCCCCTCTTTTCTTCTGATTTTCACCCTCTATTGCCATCATCACCAGTCGCCACTCTCCACTTGTATTTTGAAATCGATCAGAACCCTAAGGCTTGAAGGCCACTATGAATATGGCCTTAATTGTTCTCACCTAACAAGATATCAATACACACCTAACACAACAAGCACATACACTAAAAGAATTGAAAATTCAAGTTTCTTCTGCTAAGTTTAAGTTTCAATAGTTCTTCTCTAACTTTATCTTTTTCCTCTTTCATTTCTGGTGTCGTTCCATTACAGTAAGCGTACTGGTCTAAACGGCTAAAAATTAATATTTGCTTGGTTTGCTGCTCTACAGAAGGTCAGTGCACACTGATCCCCTTTCTATCTTTGAATTAATTGTGTAATTTTGGTATCTATGATGTTTTCCCTATTAAGTCCCTTCATTTATGATATACATCAGTGTTATGTGACTATCCTTGTTATGATCTGCTTCTGATCCGCTTTTGCATGTCATTCTACTGCTAGGTTAGTGATTCCCCTAATGAATCATGTTTTCTTGGTTGTTATCAAATCTATGTTAAGCTGATTGAAAATCTGTCTGCATTGTTGTTACTCTTAAGTCCTATTAAGCTTTTACTGATCATCTGAGTTAAAGTCATGTGTTGATAGTATTATGTGTAATCCTTTATGTTAATTAAGTAACGGTTGATGCGCCGGAAGCGCACTGCAACAACGACAGCCATGTCGCACAATAACATGGCGGCGGTCGTCGAGTGTTTCCTCAGCCGTCAACAGTATAATTCTCCGGTCCCTCAAAGACCACTATCTTGAAGTCTCCAAAATGACCCCTCCTCCGAAAGTTAGCCCTCCTACTCCATTCACTGTGGTCAAGGGGGCACTTGATCAAGGTGGTCCCGTTCTAAGACGAACACATGGAAATGAGGAAATCAGTATCTCTGTCATGCGGTTGGCCAACATTATTCCTGGAGGTGGTGGAGATGAGGAGGAGGATGGTATCAATCAGCTTTTTCTACATGTTGATATTTCAAAGCCAGGACAGAAGGAATCTCTGCATTTTCTTTGCGGGCTATATCCAGATGCTCTGGAATACACTCGGTTTCATTGAGGCTAAAGGCTGAGTCTACTGAGCTTCTTGCTGTTTCAATCAATTACAGTGGCCCAGTTTTTCAAGATATTGATGAGGCAATGAGAGATGCGCTGCATAGGTTCATTGAAGAGCGAGGAATTAATGAAAGCCTCTTTCCATTTCTACAAGCTTGGCTCTATGTGAAGGACCATCGGAATCTTATGCGTTGGTTTAAAACAGTTGGTTCACTCGTTAATGACAGCAAACAAGGATCTTCTCATGCCTAATCTTCGTTTTGATGGTTCTTTGAAGTGGTTTGTGTACCATAGAAAAGTGCAAGACTTCTAAAAATTGTCTAAGCGTATTGGAGAGTCAGAGTGTTAATGGAAGGTAAAACGGAAACTATCTCCTAAATGAGTTATATGCCCGCTTGAAGGTCTTAGTGAATGTATAGTTTGCTTATGACAACTTTCAATTTTCTGGATCGTGGAATATCATTGATACATTCGGATAAAAAAAAAAAAAATTAAGTAACGGTTATATATATATGGGATGACCAAAGTGGACTAAATCAGGTTTTTAACCTCTTTGAAATTTCTGCTAATAGTTGTTGCACTCTGCCACCCTGGTCATCATGCTTGAGATGCTATGCATGCATGTTATTACCATCCAAATTTTCAACTTTTCAACTTTCGCCAATTTAAGCCAAAACGACCTACGAACCTCCAAATCAATATCCGGACATACGCCCATGTCACGACCCAAGCCGGAGGGCCGCGACTGGCACCAGACCCTACTCAACGGGTGCCGGCGTACCCTTCATCTGACTTTCCTTATTATCTATAAGGCTTGTCATATACATACAATCTTGAAAAATAACCATACTGAACTCGGACATCATAACATGATACGAACATACTTATATACATAATATGGCCAACAAGGCTGCAATGCAAAACCATACAACAAAATATATACGTTTGCCGACAAGGCAATTCAACTGTACATA
The DNA here is from genome assembly GCA_002018475.1 of Nicotiana obtusifolia. Classification (NCBI taxonomy): domain Eukaryota; kingdom Viridiplantae; phylum Streptophyta; class Magnoliopsida; order Solanales; family Solanaceae; genus Nicotiana; species Nicotiana obtusifolia. The sequence continues at coordinate 81,296 of MCJB01006814.1, forward strand.
GGTCAACCCATCGCTTGTCTATGCATAAATTGATACTTGTCTATGAACCTCTACAAAAACGTACATAATGCAACCTACGTCGGAATAGGGCCCCGACATGCCCATAATGCCTATAACAGAATGCATACCAAGACTGTGGCAAGTCCGAAGGATGGATCTTGCCAATATCCGCTGAACTGGGTAGCCTACTGTGGCAGGGGAGCCTCGTCTATCTGTGTGCCCAGACCTGCAGCATGACATGCAGCGTCCACAAATAAAGGACGTCAATACGGATAATGTACTGAGTATGTTTTGGGTTTTGGTACGATATGTTTGTATACATATATGGGTATGACGGGGCCTAGTCCCGTCTTTTATACAGTTTTTCACTCTATTAGAGGTCTGTAGAAAGTCATGTATAGTGAGATAGTATGTGGCCTTGTCGGCTCGCCTTACCGTATTCCGTATATATATGTACATATTCTTTTTGGCACATTTTCTCGCATATGTTATTCACATAATTCAGTAGTTTATTACCAGACGTTATGCATTTCCTACACTTATTTCATAGACGTATGCTTAGGGGTATTCCATAGGTAGGCTCGGGCACTCGTCATGGCTCATTGGTTTGGGTCGTGACATATAGACTGGAGCGTAAGTGGGTGGTGGTGAGTGGTTGTTTGGGGAATAAGAGGTGCTTATGTGATGTAATTTGGGTTGGTAGTAAGGGACGACTGCTGAGACCTCCTCTTTCTTCTTCTTTCCGCTACCGATTGACGCTGATTGGATGCCCTTGCTAGCCTCTTGTAATGCTGCCATGGATTGTACTTTATTAGTTTTTATGCCTTCTTCTAACGATTCTTTCATCTTGACCAGCTCAGGAAACTTCTGTCCCATCATTCCCATCATCTTTTCAAAGTATATTCCCTCCTTGGCTCTGATGAAATAATTGGTTAGTTCACTGTCATCCAGTGCAGGTTGCGCCCTGGCAACCTCCGACCTCCACCGTCGTGCATATTCTAGGAATAACTCAAATGGTTTTTTCTGCAGGTTCACTAGTGCGAACTGATCAGGAGTGATCTCTGTATTGAATTGAAAACGATTGATGAAGTCCTCCGCCATATCTTGACAAGTTCTCCAATTTTGCGGATCCTGTCGAGAATACCAGGTGAGTGCTTCTCCCGTCAAACTTCAGATAAATAACTTCATCCATCGCTTCTCCAATTTTGACTAACTTGTCACAATAAGCCCTCAGATGTGCATGAGGGTCTCCCACCCCATTGAAGATATCAAACTTTGGAGGTTTGTTCCGTGATAAGTGAGGATTTTTACTACTTATAGCGCCTTTTAGCATTTGTTTTAGTCCAAAAATATTTAATTGTGTTCTCGGAAACTAATACGATGGGCTAAATTGCAAGAATATTGGAAGATGGACTCCGGAGATGAAATCCAACTCAAAAAGGAGTAATTTAAACTCAAGGCCATAAAAGACACAGAAGCTCAGAAGTGCGGACCGTAGAATATCATCCCGTAAGGCAAGCATTAAGGTCTATATACCATAAGGCAAACACCTAGGTGATGGTCATAGCCCTAGGCTTTTTACAAAACTTGAAAAACAACAAAACAGTTCTCGTGGCTTTATTTCTGAACTTTACAATCTTAGTTTTAAATTAGGCATAGAAACAACCTAAATTTGTGGATGAGTAAATTAAGATAGTCAAATTTACATACTACAATATATACTCCTAACCCACATATATAGCTCCCCTGTGGAAATTGATCCCAACTCTTGTTGAGTATTATTATTGCAATCAACCATTTCTTAACCTCAATTTGAGATGTGAAATTAGACTAGATTAATTTTTGGCGCCGTTGCCGGGAAGCTAAGAACGGTGTTAGCTATATATTTAGGTGTGTTTTTGGGAATATCTTCTTTTCCTTCCTTGTTACTGACATGTTGAGAAATTGAAGTGCAATGATGGCAAACAATGAGCTCGAAAACATAGCTTTGGGGGATGTGGATGTTGAGGATGATCAAATGGATGAGGTCCCTCTTGAACCTCAAGCAGATAGACGAGGCCGAGTGCCACATGACAATATACCCGCTTTACCCCCACCTCCACCAAGAGCGACTCCACACTGGGTGTTGCCGAATGAAGGGTATGCAAGTACTATAGTCCCTCCCCGTATTAGGGCAGGCAACTTTCAAATAACCAACGCGATGCTCACTTTGCTCGAGCAACGAGAGTTCTTCACTGGTGCACTGGGTCAAAATCCATACAAACACTTGAAGGGGTTCGTAGATATGTGTTGGGGGAGTAAACAAACAAATGTCTCCGAGGATGTATTGAAGGCTAAGGGTTTTTCCCTTCTCTCTACGGGGGAAAGCTTTAGATTGGATTGGAAAGTTTGCCAAATCATTCCATTCATACTTGGGATGAATTAGCAGTGAAATTTATTTCTAGAGAAATTTATTTCTAAGTACTTCTCTCCCGGGCACATGGCTATTCGTCGGGATGAAATTCTAGCATTCGAGCAAGAGCCCAATGAACCACTACATGAGATATGGGAGAGGTATAGAACTATGGTGAAAGAGTGCCCCAACAACGATATGACGGAAAACATGATTCAACAAACTTTCTATCTTAGGATCAATACAACTAACCAATATGTAGTGAACCAACTTGCCGGTGGGAACTTCATGACTACACCTTATGCGGAGGCGTGTAGATATATTGGATGAGATGTCGGATACTTCATCCACGTGGCAATCTCAGGCTAATGTTCCACAAGATTACCCCAATGTGAGTTTCCTTCATAAAGAGTTGCATGATCATGGACAAGCCATAGCCTAGTTGACTACTACCATTAACCAATTGGCAAAGGCTGAACTTCAACAAGTGCATAACCCGAGGCAATTCAATGCAATGGAGGGAATAGGTATGATGGTGCGAAGAACAAGAAGTCCACAGTGCAACAAAGAGTGGACAATTTTGTGCAATATGATAGTGGATTTGATAAAAATGAATCTTACAATAACCAAGAAGAGGAGGTCAAAATGTGAAAAACTTTCAAGGGCAAAGAAACAAATACCAAGGCCCTAGCCAACAACAATGGAGATCTCAAAATAATCAAGGCAATTAGAGTTCTCACACCCAAGGTAATTGGAGTGGTGGAAACAACCAAATCAATTGGAATAACAACAACAATCATGGCAATTTGACTGGAAGCAATAATCAAGGGAATTGGCATAACAACAACAACCAAATAAATTAGGGAGGCAACAATCAAGGCGGGTGGAGTAACAATCATGGAAATCGAGGGTCGGGTTTTCAAAGGCCCCCGATGTATCAACAATCGAGAAACCCACCTCCTTATCCTTACCATGGTCCTAGTTCTTCCAACAATGAAATGGGCCATATTGAGAACATGTTCAAGCAAATGATGGAGAAGAATGTCCATTCTGATGCTCAACTTGTTTCACACAACACCTCGATTTGTAACATAGAAGTGCAAATGGAACAAATCTCTCAAGCTTTAAATTCTTATTCTAAGGGGGCACTACCAAGTGACACGGTGGTGAACCCAAAGGATGGGAATAATACGGATCATGCCATGGCCGTTACTACAAGATGTGGAAGAGGTGGGAATGCACCCACCTCAAGTAAAAGGCAATTTGTGGATGATGAACAAGTGGTAGAAGAAGAAGAGATCCCGAACAATGTGGTGCAAACAAATGATGAAGTGTTTTTTGATATTTATGACACCGTGGAAGAGACGCAAGAGGTAGTGAACCCGTCTAGGGATCATGTTATTGACATATACCAGAAACGGTAGTGCAAAAGGCTAAGGCACCATTGCCTAAGCCACCTTCTCCATATCCTTAAAGTCTCGCCAAGCAAAATGGCGAGAACCAATTCAAAAAGTTTATTGACATGGTGAAGAGTCTCTCGATAAATGTGCCATTAGTTGAAGTCTTGGAGCAAATGACCGGTTATGCAAAGTATATGAAGGATCTGGTGACAAAGAACCGATCGATGCATTTTGAAACTATCAAAGTCACTCATCAAGTGAGTGCAATTGTGCATTCGATGGCTCCTAAATTGGAAGATCCTGGTGCTTTCACAATCCCTTGTACCATTGGAAGTGCCGAGTCTGCCAAAGCTCTTTGTGATCTTGGGGCGAGTCTCAATTTGATGTCCTATTCGATTTTCAAGAACTTGGGAATTGCGCAACCAAGACTCACATCTATGAGATTAGAAATGGCCGATTGTACAATGAAGAGACCGTTGGGAGTGATTGAAGAAGCATTGGTTTGTGTTGATAAGTTCATTTTCCTAGCGGATTTTGTTATTCTTGATAGTGAAGTGGACTATGAGGTGCCGATTATTCTTAGAAGACCTTTCCTTTCCACGGGGAAGGCTCTTGTTGATGTGGAAGCCGGAGAACTCACTTTTCGGGTGGGTGATGAAAATGTGGTGTTCCACGTGTGCAAATCTATACGGTAACCGAATGGCAGTTAAGTGTGTTCTTTCGTGTACTTGGTGACCGATGTGATTATTGATGATACAAGTGCCTCGATTAATATGGGTGATATGTTGGAGGCCATCTTGTTCAACTTTGATGATGACGAGATGATGGCTTCATTGAATGTGTGAATTCTTTACAAGGAATGGGGTCGTTCAACTATGCACACCGAAAACTTTCCTTGGATCTTGAAAATAGGAAAATTCCTCCTACAAAGCCTTCAGTTGAAGAGCCTCCTACGTTGGAGTTGAAGCCATTGCCTCCACATCTTAGGTATGAATTTCTTGGCCCTTGTTCTACTTTACCGGTTATTATTTCCTATTGTTTGACAACGTGCAGGTTGACTCTACATTGGCGGTGCTCCACCAGATAAAGAAAGCTATTGGGTGAACCTTGGCAGATATTCGGGAATAAGCCCCGCATTTTGCATGCACAAGATTAACTTGGAGGAAGATACCAAACCATCCATTGAACTTCAAAGGAGACTCCATGAAACCATGCAAGACGTGGTCAAAAGGAGATCATCAAGTGGTTAGATGTCAGGGTTGTCTACCCCATTTTTGACAGTTCGTGGACTTCTCAGGTGCAATGAGTCCCAAAGAAGGGGGGCATAACAGTGGTCACCAATGACAAGAACGAGTTGATTCCCACAAGAACGGTGATCGGGTGGAGAGTGTGATGGACTATCACAAACTAAACAAAGTCACGAGGAAAGACCATTTTCCACTTCCCTTCCTTAACCAAATGCTTGATAGGTTGGCCGACCTTGCTTTCTATTGCTTTCAAGATAGATATTCGGTCTACAACAATGTTCCTTATTGCCCTGGAAGATCAAGAGAAAACAACTTTCTTATGTCCCTATGGCACTTTCGCTTTCAAGAAGATGACATTTTGCTTATGCAATGCACCGATTACATTTCAAAGGTGTATTATGGCGAACATTACGGATATATTAGAGGACTACCTTGAAGTCTTCATGAATGACTTCTCGGTAGTCGGGTATTCCTTTGATGATTTTTTGGAAATTTGGATAGAGTATTGGCAAGGTGTGAAGAAACGAACTTGGTGTTGATTCATGGTGGAGGAAGGCATTGTCCTTGGCCACAAGATTTCAAAGAATGGCATAGAGGTCGACAAGGCGAAGATAGAGGTGATTTCTAATCTTCTACTTCTAACTTCGATGAAAGGTGTGCGAAGTTTCTTGGGTTACGCGGGGTTTTACCTGCGCTTCATAAAGGATTTTTCTAATGTGCTGAACCCATTGTGCAAGATCTTAGAGAAAGATGCTATGTTTCACTTCAATGATGATTGCATGAGAGCCTTTGAAGTGCTAAAGTTCAAGTTGACAACCACTCCCATTATCACCGCTCTAAATTGGAGTATTCCTTTTGAGCTCCGGCGCGACGCTAGTGATGTAGAGGTTGGAGCAGTTTTGGGGCAACACATCAACTAGGTTTTTCATCCGGTCTACTATTATAGTAAGACCATGAATGATGCCAAGTCAATTACACCGTTACAGAGAAAGAGCTCCTTGCCATTGTGTTTGCCGTTGAGAAGTTCCTCCCATACTTGAAGGGTGCAAAGGTTATTGTTCATACGGATCATGCGGCACGTCGCTATCTTATGAGCAAGAAAGATTCAAAAGCTCGGTTCTCAAAAGCTCGGTTGATGAGATGGGTGCTATTGCTGCAAGAGTTTGATATTGACATCCAAGATCGAAAAGGGAGTGAAAATCAAGTGGTGGACCACTTGTCTTGTTTGGAGGAGGACGGGAGGCCGCATGATGGCCTTGAAATCAATGACTCCTTTCCCGACGAGCAGCTCTTGTCTATTTCAATGAAGGAGGTGCCATGGTTGGCGGATCTAGCAAACTTCCTTGTGTGTGGAATCATCCTGGATGATTTCTCTTCAAATCAAAGGAAGAAGCTCAAATGGGATTGTAATGATTATTATTGGGATGAGCCATACCTTGTCTGGATTTGTATGGATGGGGTAATTAGAAGATGTGTACTGGACGAAGAGCAAAATATTATTCTTGAGTCTTGCCATTCTTCACCTTATGGTGGTCACCATGGTGGAGCAAGAACGGTGGCCAAAGTGTTAAGTTGCTGTTTCTATTGGCCCACTCTTTACAAAGATGCAGGTGATATGGTGAAAAGATGTGATGAATGCCAACGGGCTGGTGGAATCTCGAAGAAGAATGAAATTCCTCTCACTACTATTTTTGAGATTGATATCTTTGATGTACGGGGTATTGACTTCATGGGTCCTTTTGTGAGTTCTTGTGGAAACACCTATATCTTGGTCGCAGTTGATTATGTGTCTAAATGGTTGAGGGCATTGCTCTACCCAACAATGAAGCGAGAAGTGTGATGGCGTTCTTGAAGAAGAATATTTTCACAAGATTTGGTACTCCGCGGGCTATCATAAGCGACGGGGGCTCGCATTTTTGCATCAAGGCTTTTGACACTTTGCTTGGCAAGTATGGTGTTACTCATAAAGCTACGACTCCCTATCATCCACAATCTAGTGGTCAAGTGGAAGTTTCCAACGTGGAGATAAAGAGTATCTTGTCCAAAACAGTGATTACTAACCGGACGGATTGGTCAAAGAATCTTGATGATGTATTATGGGCTTATCTGACTGCTTTCAAAACTCCTATCAGGATGTCTACATACCGGTTGGTGTTTGAAAAAGCTTGTCATCTTCCGGTAGAACTTGAACACAAAGCCATGTGGGCTTTAAAGAAGTTGAATCTTGATTGGGATGCAGCCGCTAACTTGCTGGTTGCACATTTGAATGAATTGGATGAGTTCCGGTACCATGCATATGCAAGTTTGTCCTTTTACAAAGAGAAGATGAAGTGCCTTCATGAAAAATACATTTGGAACAAGGAGTTCAAGGTGGCGATCTTGTTTTGTTGTTCAACTCTCGGTTGAAGATGTTTCCCGGAAAACTAAAATCTAAGTGGAGTGGTCCCTTTGAAATTGTGGGTGTGACACCCTTTGGTGCTTTGGACTTGAAGAACAAAAATGATGAGGTATTCCAAGTCAATGGTAACCGGATAAAGCATTATTTGGGAAAGGTTGATGATGGCCACGTGGTGGCATTTATTCATTTCAAATGATGGTAATCTGCGTCGTGCCGCGACGTTAAAATCAAGTGCTTCTTGGGAGGCAACCCATGTTTCTTTTTCTTTTCTTTTCTTCTTTTATAGATAGGCGTTATTTTTGTGCTAACTGAATTTGAAGTGTGTTGCAGGGTTGAATGTACTTTACATGAACTGTGTCCAGAAAATTGGCGAAGTATGGAAAGAAGTGCGGACCACAGATTCTGCGGCCGCGATGAAAATTGTGCGGACCGCAGAAAAGTGATTGCAGCCGCTAAAAAGTGATTGCGGCCGTAAAACAGGCCACTCTCTGTTATCAGAGAGTTGGCATTTTGTTGTATCTGAGCTACGGCCACAATGATAAAAGTCCGAACCGCACTCCAAGTCTGCAATCGTACTAATAATTGTGCGGACCACAGATTCAGTTTTGCAGTCGCAAGATCAAATTATGCGGTCTGCAATGCATTGCATGTGGCTGCACTTATAATTGTGTGGACCGCACTTCCCTACCCTGAAAATATGTTTACACTGTGTGTTCAATGTCTCTCTGGTGTGTTCTTGTATGTTACACTTGAATTACAACTGACACCTGTTGTTGCTTGTTACACAAAATGGTTAGATCTCGAGGCCGAGGAGATACTTCAAAGGGGAGGGGTGAACCTTCCAGAGGCCGAGGCAAAAGTACTTTACCCCTCACCCTCCAAAAGATAATCACAAAGATGGCTACAGCTGGCCAAGGAAGAAATGCAGAGCCCTCCGAATGTAGTTCTTATGCCCCATCTAGGGAAGCATCGGAGGGCAACTCAATGCAAGAGCAGCCGGCTGTCCAATCAAAGCCATCGGGGAGGTATCAACTCCGGGATGAGCCTTCCACAACACATATCACCTCTGAGGGTTCGGAGAGTGCCAGTCAGGCTTCTAAGCCATCCTCTACACTTGTCCCTGAGGCACCAGCCGCTACAGTTGATGATATTTCGGATAATGGCCGAGGGGGAGATGCTATGGTTGTCAGCCTTAAGAGGTCGAAGAAGAAAGAGGTTTGGGAGGACCGGTTCATCAGTCTGGCTACCTTCACAAGTTTCCGTGGGTGGTGGCCAATGAGATCACTCACTCTTGAGTGACAGTTCCAACTGAAAGACCTTGAAAAGTACAATCCCACAGTCTTGAGGCAGTTCCAAGAGCGGAAGGGGTGGAGTTGGTTCACCCAGAGCGTAGTGGACGCAAAGGATTATCTCGTTCAGGAGTTCTACGCCATTGTGGCACACATAAAGAAAGGGACAAAAGTGACCAAAGTGAGGAATCAGAAGGTGCGGTTTGACCAACACACATTGAACACCTACTCGAGGTTTGATGATATTGAGCCAACATAGTACTTGGAGAAGCTGGCAATGAGAGATGTAGCTCGCCCATGGCTAGCTGAGATTCTTGCAGCTCCGGGGTCAGCACCACCATGGATCACAGCAGGGGTTCCTATTCAGCGGAACAACCTAAACTTTGAGGCAAAGGGATGGCAGACCTTTGTCTGCAGCAGACTAGACCCGTGCCAGAATGAAACAAACCTTCCTATCTCGCGGGCAGTTCTAGTCGCCTCCATCATGGCCAGGTACTCGATCAATGTGGGTGTCGTGATGTCGACTAACATGTCTGTGGTCGCCAGGCAAGCTGATACCTCCTACTCGTATCCCAACACCATTATTGAGTACCTTACAGATGCATGGGTGGAGCCGAGAGATTTTGATACGAAGCTTCAGGCTAAGAAGCCTTTCTCATGGTATTTTCTGATGGATGCACACAACCCTAAGAGAAAGGATCAGCTGACTACCACCATAGGCCAATCTGATGCGCCATCGGTGGTAGCTGCAGAGACAGCCGATATGCCCTCCACTTCAGCAGAGCCTTCAGCCAATCCAGCAGTCATGCTCCAACCTTCAGCCTCAGTGCCTTCCATCTCTGCTTTGAAGTCGGTGCCTATGCCCACTGCTCTACTTTCTGCGCTGCGAGTCTCCTATACACTAGTGAGCCTCAACAACTGGATGCAGACAGCTACTGCAAAGCTGTTTGTCATATCCAATCATGTTGCAGCACAATCATCCATTCTGGCACCCCATTTTCCCCCCATAGTTGAAGAAACCTTGAAGAAGCTCTTGGAGAATCATGACACAATTATGGCCACTCTGGTGCAGCATAGGCCAGTAATAGAAGAGCTGAGAAAGGAAGTGACGAAGATGCGGAAGTCCCAGGCCTCCAAGAAGTCAGTGGACAAGCTCCGGAGACAGGTTACCAAGCTTGCAGCAGCCGGAGACATACCATTTGATATGCTGATTGACCTGCACCACCCAGGCAGGCCTAGATCCTACAGCACCTACAAGCATCAAGTTGCCAGTCTGAAGAGCCAGACATTGCTGCTGTCACTGCCGAGGCAGTACGTCAGATATTCACCAACCCAGCCACTCCCGTAGTTGAGGATGATGAGATCCAATTGGATGAGATCGAGGTCGTGCCACTATTGGGGACACAGAGATGGCCACAGAGCCATAGGGAGTTTTCTTCACTCTAACCTTCCTTTAATCTTATTTTGTTAAGCATTAGGGACAATGCTTATTTTTATTCGGGGGGAGGGGGGGAGGTGGACTTTATTTGATATATTTTGATGATTCTAAGACATTTCGCATGTAATTAACTTAATACTATTTTCTTCTTCTTCTTCATGACGTATATATTCTCTCTACTCTCTCATTATGTATATTTATTACGCTTTCAATAGTTTTTTTTTCGTGGCCTCTTTTATGTTTGTTTTCTTATTAGGTAGTGTATAACTAAGTAGCTTCTTTTTGATTTAGTAGCTTCTTTTCATGTTCTAGTCGATAATAAGCCTTTGGTTTTTTAATGCCGCGATTTTTTTCAAAGGTAGTCTTTGTGTGAACCGGGTGACTCTTCCCAAGATGGATGGCGTGACAACCTTCTTAAGGGATTGAGTCCGTTTTTGGTGTTTAGGTAATAATAGTAATAGTAGTAATGAATAAAAAGACCTAATTGAGTCATCCTCGAAGAGTAAAATATGCTTCACTTGGTACCAACACACTTGACTACGTGCTTATGCTTAAAAACAAGGTTTTTTGAAAGAAATAGCTCTAGTTAGTGACCTTGTGACTCTTGTGTTGACATAGGCTATGATCGAGTGGTTTAGTTAAACCATAGTGATTTTCAATCTGGAATATGGTCGTTATGGGCCCTCGACAATATCCTTTTTAACAATCCAGCTGCATGAGAGGTGAGATATTTTTGTTGCAAGTCCATGTACCCGTGTGAATTGTCTAGAACTTTCCCTGAATGTGTTTCAAGGCGAAATCTTAAGTTTTGCTTCATTGACTCACTTGAAGTTTTCCATTGCCCACCAATGTTGTTACCCCTGTTCAACGCATTTGAGCCTCAAAACTTTTTCTTTTGATAATCATGTCACAATCCTTTACCCATTTTGTTGTGACCCTCTCTTGGCACCCGAAGTTTCCTTAACACTCTTGTGAAATAATTGGCTTAAAAGATGTAAGTTTGGGGAAGGACGTGGAACTTTGAAAAGGTATCAAGGCACAAAAAGAGAAAAGAAATGATGAAAAGGAAAGAGGAAACAGAAAAATACAAAAAAGAAAGTGAATAAGTGGAAAAGTTGAAGGGATTCAAAGAAAAGTAGTATTGCAAAGCATGGAGAAATCGAAGGGGGAGAAAATGAATGTCATAATCAAGAAATAGTGATGTTAAGTCTCTCTAGTGTCACCCAAGGAAAAGAGAAATGCATCAAAGAATTTTCAAAGCATGAGTCGGGAACAGAAAATAGAGTGCTTAAGAAAAGATGAACCCGTTCTATCATAGCATATCCAACCTTAGTCCAAAAGCCTTAATTGCATTCCGAAAAAGCCCTACGTGATTTCAAGCCGAGTGAGCTTACATTAATGGTATCTGCATGAGGGGCAAGCCTATGATACTTAAAGCCGTACTTGCGGCATTCTTTTGAGAGAGATGAGTGAACCTTTTGAAACTCTTTGGATTGAATGCTAAAATTCTTAAGCGAGATAGGCAATTGGAGAGTAGAGGAGGAGGAGTTTGGGATCCACAATGACCTACATGAAAGAGCGAGCTTCCTTGATGAGTAAAGTCAACTCTTGATGCTCAAATGTCACATTAGATCTATTTGTGCATAAAAGTTTTAACTTGTTGTCTTGTTGATAATTCATAAATGGTGTGGGTAATTGCTGGTCTCAATTGATGTGTAAATGGTTCACCTTTGATTAGGTGGAACGGCCCTTAACTTGCGAAGGTGAGTAATTTATTTGATTGAGGACAAGCAAAAACTTATGTTTGGGGGAGTTGATAAGTTGGGATTTTGACTACTTATTAGTGCATTTTAGCATTTATTTTAGTCCAAAAGCATTTAATTGTGTTTTCAAAAACTGTTAAAATGTGCTAAATTGTAGGAATATTGGAAGATGGACTCCCCAGATGGAATCCAACTAAAAAGGAGTAATCTAAACTCAAGGCCCTAAAAGACACAGAAGCTCAGAGGTGCGGACTGCAGAATACATCTACGGCTACAGATGATAAAGCAAAATGCAGCAGATCTTTGTGCAAAGTGCAGTTCGCACATGAATTATGCGGCCGCAGAAGATGGCTAGGAACAAAAGATTATAGAATGTGCATTCCAAGACTCCTAGAAGTGCGGTCCGGACAGGAATTGTGCGGCCGCAGAAGAAATGCTATGCGGCCGCAGATTTAATTGTGTGGACCGTAGAGGAGCAAGATGCGATCGCTGTTAAAATTCTACGGACCGCAGAAAGAAGGCTTCACAGCCACAGATCAGAATTATGCGGCCGCAGACCTCCAGTTCCTATAAGTGGAAGAAATCTACGGACCACACATGGAATTGTGCGGCCGCATAACCTCCCGAAGGGCATTTTTGTCGGAAATTTCCAACCTTGTATAAATAGACGAGTTTCATAATTTTAGGTCAACTTTTGACATCAGCAGCTACAGTAGCCGTTTCTCTTTACTTCTTTTAGTAGTTTTTCATATTTTGAGCTATTTTAACATAGATTTTATCACTTTAATCTTGTAATATGAGTTTAATTATTATTTATTCTTCTTTTTCTTCAATTTCAAGCATGAGTAGCTAGATTTTAACTAGGGTTGTGACCCAACCCTAGTGTGTAAACCTTATGGGTGTTTAATTTAATGCTTGTTTATGGTTGGGTGTTTATTATTTAGCCTTGTTCATGCTTTAATTTGGGGAATTAATGGTCGCAAACATTAGTTCATGCCTATTTGACTTGGTCTCTACTTGAGAAAGAGAGACTTAGTATAGGAAAACTTGGCTAACAAGAAATTGGGCCAATCGAGAGATTAATAATCCGAATAAAAGGGTTCAACCTAGAGCTAGTAATAACTCGACTTGAGATTTTATCAACCATTTGTGCAATACCCATTGGACTTGAGAAAGTCAAATTGGGCAAAATCACTCTCTGACTGAGAGGTGTTGAGTGGGTAATTGAGAGTTGATAGCTACAATGCACCCCGTTCAACAAAACAAACATTAAGGTCTATATCCCATAAGGCAAACACCTAGGTGATGGTTATAGCCCCAGGCTTTTTACAGAACTTGAAAAACAACAAAAACAATTCTCGTAGCTTTATTTCATAACTTTGCAATCTTAATTTTAAATTATACATAGAAACAACTAAAATTTGTGGAAGAGTAAATTAAGATAGTCAAGTTCACATACTACAATATATACTCCTAACCCCCATATATAGCTCCTTGTGGAAATCGATCCGGACTCTTGTTGGGTATTATTATTGCAATTGACCGTTTCATAACCTTGATATGAGGTGTGACATTGGACGAGATCATACCCTGCTAGCATATCCACATCCGGATGAATAGACAGGTCCTCGTAGTCCAAACTTTCACTTCCCTGGGCAACTTGGAGACTCTTCATTTGCCTGTCCTCGTAGTCCAAACTTTCACTTCCCCGAGCAACTTGGAGACTCTTCATTTGCCTTCTCAACATTTGCAAATGCTCAGATATTGACTCTTCTTCCTTATGCCTGGCTTCTCTCTCCATCTAGGCGTGTTGGTCAATCTCATAAGGCACCCTCACCGTGGTAGGTGCTGTAAAGGTAGGTTCTGAAATGGGGCATATATATGGGGAACGTACCGCTCATGGGTGGCGGCATGTGCCACGGGTATGTGTTGGTTAGTGGTGAAAGTGACTCCGTCATGAGAAGGGGTAGTTACGTTTGTGGTAATAGGCGGGTTCTATGATGTCTAAGTGTATTGTGGTACGTAAGGAGTGTGAATAGGGGGATTTAGTGGGTTGGGGGGGGGGTCACTGGAGGTATGACTTGAGTTGTGGGGGTTGAAGTTAGGGTGTTGTTATTTTTTGCATGATGTAGAAGGAAAATGATCTGGAAGTAAATCCAAAGAAGGGAATCTAGGTGGTTGAGGAAGTGTTGTCACGGCCAGGTGCGCCAGTTCTCTGATATGATGTACCTCCTCCCTTAAGGACTCCATTTCCTGGGCCACCCTGGTCATGTGTTCATCATACCTAGTGTTGTCTTTTTTCCCCGATCGCCCCGAGCTGTCGGCTATTACCAGAGCATGTTCAATTGGATCTTTTGCGGCTGACATCGTTCGCTTTGACCTTAGATTGTATGGTGGTTCCACCAGTTTGGTCGACAAAAACTAACTTTCTTTTATTTTGTGGGTAATAATAAAGTAAAATACAAGAAGAAAGAAAAGAAAAAAAGAAAAAAAATTCAGTTTCTTCGTTTATACAAGCAGGAAATCACACAGAGCAGATAATTCATGCATTACAGCTAGCGCATTCCTAGAATTCGTGGGGACCTCTCCTTGCCGGAGGTAGGCCTAATTTGAAGATATTTTATAGACATTTAGACTTGACACATTTAGATCCGAAGCAATTTATTTTCTTTGATAATTTGGACCGATACTAGTGGGAACAAAGATTACATCATTGTTTCATAGAACTGCATGGGCTTTGACAACTCGCCATTTTGGAAAGTAAAGGAGAAAACCATGGAGAAGGGTACAAAGTAGGAAAGAGGGGAAACCAACCAGCTCTAATAACCATCCCTTATGTTGTTTCACATGTCCTTCTCTTCTTCATGCTCCTCTTCCCAATCCTCCTCCAGGTCTTCCTCAAACTCCTCATCATCATTATTGTATTTAGACTCCTCATCCGGATCTTTGTTTGGCTCTGTGCTTGATTCTATCTGGAGCACTCCACTACTCGATCATCATCTTCAGTAGGTGGCAACATGTGGTCAATGGATCCTGGGACCACCTGATGATGCATTGACGTGGTCACAAGATAATGCAGCAGGATCTCATAATAAATCTGCAAAGCAACCATCACGTCCTCTAACCAGGCTATACCCTCTCTGCTTGGGCGGGCCAGTTCTTCTTCTTCGTTAATATAGACATAATGCTCAGGAGTACACCATGAGTTTTGACCCATGGGCATTGTTACCAGGTCAGTCCACTCTTCTTGCAGTCTTCTTATCTTGGAATTGGGATTTGTCCATTGTACTCATCCTCGTATAGAAATGTCCTTGTGCATAGAAGCACATCTTGGATCATCCTGAACTTTCTGAGGACCCGCAGGGGTTAGTATGGTTGAATGCCTTTAAGTCCGATCAACTCAATGAAGTATTTCTGAGGCTTCCTCAAGATTGCATATCCACCTAACCAAGAGAGTTTCCAGTTGATCCATTCTCCTATCAGATTGGTCAGTGTTTCCTTCCATTCTCCTTGCCCATGTGGGGAGATCCATTGTCTCATTCTTTCATTGTGGCTGCAGATCATATTGCTGACGCCCATGAAGTAGTCGATGGTGGCCTCTCGCCGAAAGAAATGTTGAGTAGCCTAAATCTAAAGCAGCAAGTTACAAACTTTAAAGAAATCATACCCTCATGTACATGCAGACAAAGCCCTCATCATCTCATCTACCACCATCGGCACCAAATTAGCTTGAAGATTACCACAGAATGTTGCCAGGACCATCAGTAACAGCTTGATGTTGATACGGCCCCTTTGTTGCGGGAAGACCAATAGTCCTAATAGTGCCATTGCGAAATTGATAGGACAGAGACTCTCCCACATCGCTTGGTCACATTGAAATTCCCCTTAATACCATTCATAGCTTTCATGGTGCCAAAATCTGTCGAACAGCTGGTCGAGACTGACCCATTCGTTCTCGATACTTCTGACGCTTCTGCTGTTGGCAAGGCCTAAGGCATCCAAGAACCAGTAACCGGGCATAGTAACTGCAAATACTAGCTTTCTTCCATTGAACGGCAGCTCCGTGAAACTTGTGACTTCTTCAAATGTCGGTACTAACTCATAGTCGGCAAATCTGAACACCACCTTAGCTGGATCCCAAAATTCTATCAATAGGTGATGAGCACCCTATCTGCTCGGATATTCATCAGTGCAGTTAATGCCCCCAAGTGCGTCCGAATCTCATCTCCATGTTCCCAACGAATATTCTTCCACCACTATTTCAACTTATGTGGTGCTCTATTACCATGCTGATTTTAGCAATGTTTTGGTTGATTTCTATTTTTTGAGGTGGGTAAAAGAAGAATATTTGGGTAAGTGTTTGCTTCAGATCCTTAAGTGTCTTGTCAAGTTTGTTTGTCTTTCCACAGAAGTTATGTCGTTGGGTGCATGACCTATTAACATCAGGGTGGCTTTCCTAATTGTGTGTCGGTACTAAGGATCGACTCACCTAAGATTTATGCATTATGACCTATTTTATTAGAGTAGACTGTTTCCTACTTTTGAATTGGACTGAAGGCCAAGAGAAGTTATGTCAGTTGACCTGACAAAGCCATTCTCTAAAACTAGAGAGTTTTGAAAAGAAGGTTCGGAGGGGTGTAAATTATAACCGTCGCGTGCCATTGTGTGTGATAGTAGTGTACGGCTAAGACTCTATTGGAAGAAATGTGATGACAGTATGTATGAAGTAGTAACAGAAAAAGGTGTAGCAGCAATAAGCATGATAATCATACAGAGCAAATAATTATACAGAGCGAATAAAGCAGGTAAGCATGTAATTGCAATTTCAACTATAATCAAAGAAAGGTATAAATAAATCTAGAGGCCAAATTAGTCTAAGTCTACTAAGGTCAAAACCTAAGTGTGGCATCCCCAACAGAGTCTCCATGTTGTTGCACCCTATTTGCACTAGTCAAGACAGGATTCAACTTGTGGTTTCTTTGTTGTTGATGAAAGAGAGTCGCCAGCTAATATTTAAAGGTATACTAGGGTACCAATTTAATTACTAAGTTATATTCCTTACAAGTCTGAAAACCGGTGAGGTTATGGGTAAGGGTTCTTGTTCGTCTAAGGGGAAGGTGTTAGGCACCTCTTAAAATCTATCTGAGGTAGCTCCATAGGACTTAGACTAATTTTAAGGAATCAGTTATTTATACTATGTTTAATTACTACTAAAGGCATGGATTACTATTTTATAAAGGGAGTATATATGTAAGACTTAGGAGGGATGTGAGATTGTAAAAGAGTTACTGAAGGTTAAGAGAGTTGTGAAAGTAGTTCATATTTTAAGGCTTGTAATTATTAAGTTATGAAAGTAATTAATTTAAAAAATAGATGGTTGCATAATTTTCAAAGATGTTCCTAAGAAAAGTGATTCTAAATGTACCTTTGGTTTAAAAATTATGAAGAAGGCAAATCTTTGATAATTCATTTGGGTGACCGTTCCTTACTGATTTTCATGAAAAATCTGGTTTTCATTCGTTGTTAGCAAAGACCAGCGATTCTTTTTCTAATTTCCTTTGAAAATGGGCTGCTATTTTTTATTAGAGCCTGAGCTTCAAAAATCTTTAAGAGAGGTGAGTGCACGAGATGAACAAGTTATAATTAGCGCGGCGAAGATTAATTACTAACTAATTCTCTTTAAATCCTATATTAGTTATAGTTTGCCTATGTTTTATGTAATATTAGAGCATGAAGGTAAGTCACATAATCTAATATATGAGTCTTAAATACATGGTAATAAAATATGATAAAACGACAAAGGCAGTAAGCGAAATAATAAAGCATTAAACTAGGCTGTGGAAATAATGAGCAGTAATGAAATAAGTAAGGGAGAGAGGACTGGACTCTGATGGTTGAGCCTCAATAAGGTAGGCCTAGCAATTGAGAGGCGTGGCTGTAGCGGACTGGACACTTCAAAAAATGTAGCAAAGCTGGTTTGGGCCAGAATTCCTTAGGAACTCAGCAGGCCCAAATGTACACTTGTCCAAAAAAGAAAGAACGTCATTAGAAGTATATCCCACATTCTCAACATATTTAAAACATATATGAAATGTATATAGACAAACTATTTGAACAAGAAAATAAACAATACTGTGGGAAATAATATTGATGTGGTGGTTTTACTTGACAAATAATTCACATTGAAAATCTTTCATTTTTATTAAACAATAAACCCCCAAAGAAACTCAATGTGTCAATGCATTAAGCACTAAGAAGGAAGTTCTACTCAAGGTCGATGCTCCCTTTGAATCCCCCGACACTTCAAAGTTCCCAAGGGACTCAAGGCCCCAGGCAATGCTTGTGCCGAGGAGGGCAGCCCAACCTAGAGTCGAACTCCACTCCCAAATACCCTTAAACACTAACAACATATTTTTTTCCTTACAGGTTTAAATGCCAATGAGAGGCCCTTTCAATGTAAACTAAACTATAGCATTACTTACCACAAAAATATACTTTCCCCTCCTAACATAAGAACATATAGTCTACTTTGGATACCAAACGAACATATATCGAATGAATCTAAAGGTCTGACTTAGGAGCAGAAGCATCATAAGCATACTACAAAGGCCTGATCATTAGAGAAGAACATATTTTTAGGAAAGGCAAGCTATACAGGGCCATATATGCAACAGCTCAACAGATATAGATGTTCTTGTTTCTAGCAAACCAAATGCAAACTAGTTGGTTTGCTTTTAGCACATACCTAGGTTGATACTATTATTTTAACACTTTTTAAAAAAAATCAGCAATGAAAATTCAGGCAACACAGCCATGACTAATCATTTAGAAAGGTTATCAAAGATATCTTGGACATGATAAAATCTTTCAATAGGTCTATAAGTTCACAGATCAAAACATGGAATCCCTAAGGATTTCTACAGAGTCAACTCCTAATAGTGTTAGCTTCAAACAAATCATCATGTTCAAATAGCATTAGCAAAGGTCCTTATAAGCTTTTAGGGATTAGATTTGGTTTTAAATTTAATAGTAAGGAAAGGACTAGGGTGGTTCTGGACAAGACAATGAAATCAGGAATCAAACAGGAACATGCAATACCTAGTTAGTTACATGAGCACTTCAAGTGAAGTAATACTTTCATACATATAAGGAAGCTTTGCATATGTATGAAGTCAAGCATGAAATGAGGAGAAAAAGTTACAGATAAAGAAAAGGCATTGCACTAAGAAAGGCTTAACTCAAACCTAGGTCTAAATTAGTATGTTAGTATGAAATTGTCATGCGGAAGACAATCTTGAAAGATAAAATGCAAGTCATCTTTTCAAAGATCAATGATAACCCTAAAGAATTAGACACAGGAGGTATGACACCAAGTAAGATTTAGATTGAACATGCAGCTGAAGACGTTAACTAATCAAGAAAACAACCAAGTTCGGCAACAAGTTATCAGTCTTTTATAACAAAGAAAAGAAACAGCATCATGATTGTGTTATGAAGAAAGATAACTTGGTTTTTAACAAATGTCTACAATAGCACTACTGGGATTCAAGAAGAGAAGAAAGTTTAATTCAAACAAGATTAGGTCAACAGAAGCAACAACTAGACAAAATAAAAAGACCATAGTGGCAATTCAGAAATAGTTTAACAAACTTAAATAGAGAAGAAAACATATAAACACTCAGAGTTTGAGCTTAAGGTTAAAGGTTAGAGGATATAAACTTAAACACCTTCAGATTCATCTCAGTCATGGTTATCAAATAATAAGCTCAACTTCAAGACTCACAAACAACAGAGATGCAACATATACGGATAAAGGTCAATGCAGATCAATGAAAAGATATAAAGTTCATGTGAACATGAACACATAATAACTCAAACATGTAGTAATTTGGAAACTCAGGAACAAAGATCAGCATGAATCAATTAATGGTTTGATCAATCATCGATTAAAGACTCAAAAGCAGGACAAATAATCACAAGTGGATATTTGACTAATAGAACACAAGCATTAACATACTGAACACCATAAAACAATTGTAATACTTAGAATTTAACTAACGTATTTGTAGCATTCAAATGAGATGAACAAAAGAGAAGGATGAGAGATGTGCTGACCTTTTTGAGAGCAGCAAATGAAACGAAGGCCCTTTGTCAATTGCTTAAGATCCCAAGAACCTCATGTTTGAACCAGTGACTGTACTCAGCAAACGAAAAGAAAAGAATTGTAAGAAAACCTAGGCTTTGTACTCTAAATTTCTTAGATGATTGATTCCGTTCGTGTCTGTGTGTATGTTTCTCTTCAGTGTTAGATGGTTGGTCGTGTTAGGTAAGAGCATTGAAAGCTCCGATTTATAGTGCCATTTAAAACTCCAGGGTTTCAAAGGATTTGAATTGTGAGTGGAAAGTGACGAATGGTAGATGATGTTAGCACAATCAGGTGAAAATCTTAGAAGACAAAGGTAAATCCGTAGAGATTTTACCTAAGGAGGGGGAAAGTTGACCGTTGAAGGAAAACTCCTTCGGGCGAGAGCTCATTATCTAGAAGTCGCTTCACTTGACCTCCGGACCAAGAATAAGTATGATAGCACTGTGAAATGTCCATGCATGACATTGATTTAACAGAACATAAAGGATTTCTGGGATTTGACCTTGAATCGTTTGGTCTAGGGTTTCAAATTTGGGGTTTTGAAATTCTATCGGTTGAATGGAAAGAAAACAACTTTCTTCATATCCTAGAGGCAAAACAGGTGATTCTCTAAGTTTGATTTTAAAGAACAACGAAGAAATCAGGTTAGTGATGTTTGGAGCTTAGGGTTTTGGATTTAGGTGTTTCAAATATTGTGATTGAAAGAGGAAATTAGCAGCGGGTTTCGCTGATAGGGAGACAGAAGAGATGATTTAGATTGATTTCGAGTGACCTTGCACAAATTTGTGCAAGGACTTTGGAGATTGTTGGCTGTTGGAGATGAGAGACAAGAAAGAGGAAAGGGTAATGAGGGCAGCAGGGGAGGTGGGAAATGATTAGTGTTTTGAGTAAGTTTAGGGATGTCTCCGAGATTAAGTAGAGAGATGGAATGGGAGCCGTTGAATTTGTTCATCAACGGCTCTGATTATTTTGGTAACTAGGGATTTTAAAATAATTCAATTGGGAAAATCGACGGACGTTGGATCTCTTTGATCTGACGGTGGAGAATAAGTCTTCTAAGACTAAAGAAAAAATAGAAAAAGGAGGATTAAATGCCGACCGTTGATAGGATAAACCAACGGTCCTGATTCATTTGTGTTTTCTTTGTGAGTGGAAGATACGGGTAGTGTGGCGTGTTTTCATTGGTCTAGAAGAGGTAGGGGAGATTACCAGGGTACAGAGAGGGGAATTGGATCTAGGTTAGATTTGTCTTCGGACTTGATAATTGGGCTGAAATTTATCTAAAGATTAGCCACTCTATGTTTAATTCAGGGATTGCAATTATAACCCTTTAGCCTTTTATCCTTTTGAAATTAATTTAAATAAACTTAATTATTTTCAATGTAATATTGTAAAATTATAACTAATCAATACTACTAATTATTGCAATGAATTATTTGTAAAAATATTTTGTTTTCTAAATTATAACACTAATTTTTAATTATTAACATGATAATCGAATTAATCAGAAATTGAAGAGTAATTTATTAAATTAATAATAGAAGCTACGCTTAGAAATTATTTTAGTAATCCTAAAATAGTAAATATGTTTGTAATTACATAATGTCAGTGCTATGTAATTACATATGCTCGTGCTGTGAGGAAAGATAACTTAGTTTTCAACAAATGTGTACAATAGGACTACTGGAATTCATGATGAGAAGAAAGTTTAATTCAAACAAGGTTAGCTCAACAGAAGCAACAACTACAAGACAAAATAAAAAGACCATTGTGGCAACTAAGAAATAGTTTAACAAACATAAGTAGAGAAGAAAACATATAAACACATAGACTTTGAGCTTAAGGTTAAATGATAGAGGATATAGCTTTCAACACCTTCAAATTCATCTCAGTCATGATTATCAAAGAGACGCAACATATAAGGATTAAGGTCAATGCAAAGCAACGAAAAGCTATGAAGTTCATGTGGACGTTAACACTTAATAACTCAAACATGTAGTTTGTCGGAAACTCAGGAACAATGATCAGCAGGAATCAATTAATGGTTTGATCAATCATTGATTAAAGACTCAAAAACAGGACAAATAATCATAAGTGGATATATGACGAACAGAACACAAGCATTAACATATGGAACACGATAAAACAATTGTAATACTCAGAATATAACTAACATATTTGTAGCTTTCAAAAGAGATGAACAAAAGACAAGGATGAGAGATGTGCTGACAATTTTGGGAGCAGCGGACCAAATGAAGGCTCTTTCTAAATTGCATAAGAACCTAGGAACCTCAAGTTTGAACCAGTAATAGTACTCAGCAAACAAAAAGAAAAGAATTGTAAGAAAACCTAGGCTTTGAACTCTAAATTTCTTAGATGATTGATTGCGTTCGTGTCTGTGTGTATGTTTCTCTTCAGTGTTAGATGGTTGGTCGTGTTAGGTAAGAGCATTGAAAGCTCCGATTTATAGTGCAATTTAAAACTCCAGGGTTTCAAAGGATTTGAATTGTGAGTGGAACGTGACGAATGGTCGATGTGAGCACAATCAGGTGAAAATCTTAGAAGACAAAAGGAAATCAGTAGAGATTTTACCTAAGGAGGGGGAAAGTTGACCGTTGAAGGAAAACTCCTTCGGGCGAGAGCTCATTATCCAGAAGTCGCTTCGCTTGACCTCCGGACCAAGAATAAGTATGATAGCACTGTGAAATGTCCATGCATGACATTGATTTAACAGAACATAAAGGATTTCTGGGATATGACCTTGAATCGTTTGGTCTAGGGTTTCAAATTTGGGGTTTTGAAATTCTATCGGTTGAATGGAAAGAAAACAACTTTCTTCATATCCCATAGACAAAGTGGGTGATTCTCTAAGTTTTATTTTAAAGAACGAAGAAGAAATCAGGTTAGTGATGTTTGGAGCTTAGGGTTTTAGATTTAGGTGTTTCAAATTTTGTGATTGAAAGAAGAAATTAGCAGCGGGATTCGCAGATAGGGAGTCATAAGAGATGATTTGGAGTGACCTTGCACAAATTTGTGCAAGGACTTTGGAGATTGTTGGCTGCTGGAGATGAGAGACAAGAAAGAGGAAAGGGTAATGAGGGCAACAGGGGAGGTGGGAAATGATTAGTGTTTTGAGTAAGTTTAGGGATGTCTCCGAGATTAAGTAGAGAGATGGAATGGGAGCCGTTGGATTTGTTCATCAACGGCTCTGATTATTTTGGTAACTAGGTACTTTAAAATAATTCAATTGGGAAAACCGACGAACGTTGGATCTCTTTGATCTGACGGTGGAGATTAAGTCTTCTAAGACCAAAAAAAAAATAGAAAAAGGAGGATTAAATGCCGACCATTGATAGGATAAACCAACGGTCCTGATTCATTTGTGTTTTCTTTGTGAGTGGAAGATACGGGTAATGTGGCGTGTTTTCATTGGTCTAGAAAAGGTAAGGGAGATTACCAGGGTACAGAGAGGGGAATTGGATCTAGGTTAGATTTGGCTTTGGGCTTGATAATTGGGCTGAAATTTATCTAAAGATTAGCCACTCTATGTTTAATTTAGGGATTGCTATTATAACCTTTTAGCCTTTTATCCTTTTGAAAATAATTTAAATATACTTAATTCTTTTCAATGTAATATTGTAAAATTATAACTAATCAATACTACTAATTATTGCAATTAATTATTTGTAAAAATATTTTTTTTCTAAATTATAACACTAATTTTTAATTATTAACATATAATCGAATTAATCAGAAATTGAAGAATAATTTGTTAAATTAATAATAGACGCTACGCTTAGAAATTATTTTAGTAATCCTAAAATAGTAAATATGTTTGTAATTACATAATGTCAGTGCTATGTAATTACATATGCTTGTGTTGTGAGGAAAGATAACTTAGTTTTCAACAAATGTGTACAATAGGACTACTGGAATTCATGAAGAGAAGAAAGTTTAATTCAAACAAGGTTAGGTCAACAGAAGCAACAACTACTAGACAAAATAAAGAGACCATTGTGGCAACTAATAGTTTAACAAACATAAGTAGAGAAGAAAACATATAAATACATAGACTTTGAGCTTAAGGTTAAATGATAGAGGATATAACTTTCAACACCTTCAAATTCATCTCAGTCATGATTATATAAGAGACGCAACATATAAGGATAAAGGTCACTGCAAATCAATAAAAAGCTATGAAGTTCATGTGGACGTTAACACTTAATAACTCAAACATGTAGTTTGTCGGAAACTCATGAACAATGATCAGCAGGAATCAATTAATGGTTTGATCAATCATCGATTAAAGATTCAAAAACAGGACAAATAATCACAAGTGGACATATGACTAACAGAACACAAGCATTAACATATGGAACACGATAAAATAATTGTAATACTCAGAATATAACTAACATATTTGTAGCTTTCAAAAGAGAAGAACAAAAGACAAGGATGAGAGATGTGCTGACCTTTTTGGGAGCAGCGGACCAAACGAAGGCTCTTTCTAAATTCCATAAGAACCTAGGAATCTCAAGTTTTAACCAGCGATAGTACTCAGCAAACAAAAAGAAAAGAATTGTAAGAAAGCCTAGGCTTTGAACTCTAAATTTCTTCGATGATTGATTGCGTTCGTGTGTGTGTGTATGTTTCTCTTCAGTGTTAGATGGTTGGTCGTGTTAGGTAAGAGCATTAAAAGCTCCTATTTATAGTGCCATTTAAAACTCCAGGGTTTCAAAGGATTTGAATTGTGAGTGGAAAGTGACGAATGGTAGATGATGTGAGCACAATCAGGTGAAAATCTTAGAAGACAAAGGGGAAATCAGTAGAGATTTTACCTAAGGAGGGGGAAAGTTGACCGTTGAAGGAAAACTCCTTTGGGCGAGAGCTCATTATCCAAAAGTCGCTTCGCTTGACCTCCGGACCAAGAATAAGTATGATAGCACTGTGAAATATCCATTAATGACATTGATTTAACAGAACATAAAGGATTTCTGGGATTTGACCTTGAATCGTTTGGTCTAGGGTTTCAAATTTGGGGTTTTGAAATTCTATCGGTTGAATGGAAAGAAAACAACTTTCTTCATATCCTAGAGGCAAAACGGGTGATTCTCTAAGTTTGATTTTAAAGAACAAAGAAGAAATCAGGTTAGTGATGTTTGGAGCTTAGGATTTCGGATTTAGGTGTTTCAAATATTGTGATTGAAAGAGGAAATTAGCAGCGGGTTTCGCTGATAGGGAGAAAGAAGAGATGATTTAGAGTGATTTCGAGTGACCTTGCACAAATTTGTGCAAGGACTTTGGAGATTGTTGGCTGCTGTAGATGAGAGACAAGAAAGAGGAAAGGGTAATGAGGGCTGCAGGGGAGGTGGGAAATGATTAGTGTTTAGAGTAAGTTTAGGGATGTCTCCGAGACTAAGTAGAGAGATGGAATGGGAGCCGTTGGATTTGTTCATCAACGGCTCTGATTATTTTGGTAACTAGGGATTTTAAAATAATTCAATTGGGAAAATCGACGGACGTTGGATCTCTTTGATCTGACGGTGGAGATTAAGTCTTCTAAGACTAAAGAAAAAATAGAAAAAGGAGGATTAAATGCCGACCGTTGATAGGATAAACCAACGGTCCTGATTCATTTGTGTTTTCTTTGTGAGTGGAAGATACGGGTAGTGTGGCGTGTTTTCATTGGTCTAGAAGAGGTAGGGGAGATTACCAGGGTACAGAGAGGGGAATTGGATCTAGGTTAGATTTGTCTTCGGACTTGATAATTGGGCTGAAATTTATCTAAAGATTAGCCACTCTATGTTTAATTCAGGGATTGCAATTATAACCCTTTAGCCTTTTATCCTTTTGAAATTAATTTAAATAAACTTAATTATTTTCAATGTAATATTGTAAAATTATAACTAATCAATACTACTAATTATTGCAATTAATTATTTGTAAAAATATTTTGTTTTCTAAATTATAACACTAATTTTTAATTATTAACATGATAATCGAATTAATCAGAAATTGAAGAGTAATTTATTAAATTAATAATAGAAGCTACGCCCTTAGAAATTATTTTAGTAATCCTAAAATAGTAAATATGTTTGTAATTACATAATGTCAGTGCTATGTAATTACATATGCTCGTGCTGTGAGGAAAGATAACTTAGTTTTCAACAAATATGTACAATAGGACTACTGGAATTCATGACGAGAAGAAAGTTTAATTTAAGCAAGGTTAGGTCAACAGAAGCAACAACTACTAGACAAAATAAAAAGACCATTGTGGCAACTAAGAAATAGTTTAACAAACATAAGTAGAGAAGAAAACATATAAACATATAGACTTTGAGCTTAAGGTTAAATGATAGAGGATATAACTTTCAACACCTTCAAATTCATCTCAGTCACAATTATCAAAGAGACGCAACATATAAGGATAAAGGTCAATGCAAAGCAATGAAAAGCTATGAAGTTCATGTGGACGTTAACACTTAATAACTCAAATATGTAGTTTGTCGGAAACTCATGAACAATGATCAGCAGGAATCAATTAATGGTTTGATCAATCATCGATTAAAGACTCAAAAACAGGACAAATAATCATAAGTGGATATATGACTAACAAAACACAAGCATTAACATATGGAACACGATAAAACAATTGTAATACTCAGAATATAACTAACATATTTGTAGCTTTCAAAAGAGATGAACAAAAGACAAGGATGAGAGATGTGCTGACCATTTTGGGAGCAGCGGACCAAACGAAGGCTCTTTCTAAATTGCATAAGAACCTAGGAACCTCAAGTTTGAACCAGCGATAGTACTCAGCAAACAAAAAGAAAAGAATTGTAAGAAAACCTAGGCTTTGAACTCTAAATTTATTAGATGATTGATTGCGTTCGTGTGTGTGTGTATGTTTCTCTTCAGTGTTAGATGGTTGGTCGTGTTAGGTAAGAGCATTGAAAGCTCCGATTTATAGTGCCATTTAAAACTCCAGGGTTTCAAAGGATTTGAATTGTGAGTGGAACGTGACAAATGGTAGATGATGTGAGAACAATCAGGTGAAAATCTTAGAAGACAAAGGGAAATCAGTAGAGATTTTATCTAAGGAGGGGGAAAGTTGACCGTTGAAGGAAAACTCCTTCGGGCGAGAGCTTATTATCCAGAAGTCGCTTCGCTTGACCTCCGGACCAAGAATAAGTATGATAGCACTGTGAAATGTCCATGCATGACATTGATTTAACAGAACATAAAGGATTTCTGGGATTTGACCTTGAATCGTTTGGTCTAGGGTTTCAAATTTGGGGTTTTGAAATTCCATCGGTTGAATGGAAAGAAAACAACTTTCTTCATATCCCATAGACAAAGTAGGTGATTCTCTAAGTTTGATTTTAAAGAACGAAGAAGAAATCAGATTAGTGATGTTTGGAGCTTAGGGTTTTAGATTTAGGTGTTTCAAATTTTGTGATTGAAAGAAGAAATTAGCTGCGGGATTCGCAGATAGGGAGTCATAAGTGATGATTTAGAGTGATTTCGAATGACCTTGCACAAATTTGTGTCAGGTTGTTGGAGATTGATGGCTGCTGGAGATGAGAAAAAAGAGAGAGGCAAGGAAAATGAGGGCAGCAGGGGAGGTGGGAAATGATTAGTGTTTTGGGTAAGTTTAGGGATGTCTCCGAGTTTAAGTTGGGAGATGGAACGGGAGACGTTGGATCAGTCGATCAACGGCTCCGATTATTTATGTATTTGTGGATTTTAAAATAATTCAATTGGGAAAATCGACGAAAATAGGATCTCTTTGATCTGACGATGGAGATTAAGTCTTATAAGACTAAAGAAAAAATAGAAAAATGAGGATTAAATGCCGACCGTTAATACGATAGACCAATGGTCCAGATTCATTTGTGTTTTCTTTGTGAGTGGAAGATACGGGTAATGTGGCATGTTCTCATTGGTCGAGAAGAGGTAACAGAGATTACTAGGGTGGAGAGAAGGGAATTGGATATGGGTTAGATTTGTCTTTGGTCTTGATATTTGGGCTGAAATTTATTTATAGAATGGCCACTCTATGTTTAATTAAGGAATTACAATTATAACCTTTTAGCCTTTTATCCTTTTGAAACTAATTTAAATAAACTTAATATTTTTAATAAAATATAGTAAAATTATAATTATTAAATACTACTAATTATTGCAATTTATTATTTGTAAAAATATTTTTTTTATAAATAGTAACACTAATTTTGAATTATTAATGTAGTATTCTAATTAACAAGAAATTAAAGAGTAATTTATTGAATTAATTATAGATGCTACGTATAGAAATTATTTTAATAATCCTAAAATAATTAATATATTTGTAATGACATAATGTCAATGCTATGTAATTACATATGCTTGTTTATGAGGTAAGATAACTTAGCTTTTAACAAATGTGTACAATAGGACTACTGGTATTCATGAAGAGAAGAAAGTTTAATTCAAACAAGATTAGGTCAACAGAAGCAACAACTAGACAAAATAAAAATGCCATAGTGGCAACTAAGAAATAGTTTAACAAACATAAGTAGAGAAGAAAACATATAAACACTTAGAGTTTGAGCTTAAAGTTAAAGGATAAAGGATATAACTTTCAACACCTTCAAATTCATCTCAGTCATGATTATCAAAGAGACGCAACATATAAGGATAAAGGTCACTGCAAAGCAATGAAAAGCTATGAAGTTCATGTGGACGTGAACACATAATAACTCAAACATGTAGTCTGTCGGAAACTCAGGAACAATGATCAGCAGGAATCAATTAATGGTTTGATCAATCATCGATTAAAGACTCAAAAGTAGGACAAATTATCATATGTGGGTATTTGACTAACAGAACACAAGCATTAACATACAGAACACGATAAAACAATTGTAATACTCAAAAATATAACTAACATATTTGTAGCTTTCAAAGGAGATGAACAAAAGAGAAGGATGAGAGACGTGCTGACCTTTTTGGGAGCAGCTGACCAAACGAAGGCTCTTTCTAAATTGCTTTAGAACCTAGGAACTTCATGTTTTGAACAAGCGATAGCACTCAGCAAATTAAAGGAAAAAACAGTAAGAAACACTAGGCTTTGAACATTAAATTTCTTAGATGATTGATTGCGTTCGTTTCTGTATGTATGTTTCTCTTCTGTGTTAGGTGGTTGGTCGTGTTAGGTAAGAAGATTGAAAGCTCCAATTTGTTGTCACGACCCGAATCCCAAACCCGGTCGTAATGGAGCCTCTCGTGAAGACAAGGCCAGCCAATTCGAACTATAACTCAATTTAAGCAGTTAAGACAGTACTTACATATTTTAATAACAGCAAATTGCGGAAACATAGCTAACCATCCCGACAACAGCCCAAACCGGGGTGTCACAATGTCATGAGCAACTAATGAAATCCTATTAATAAGATTACTATTACAATATCTCTAGCACAATTGTTTGAAGAAAGTGAAAAGAACAAGATAAAAGAGATATGGGGCTGCGGACGCCAACAGCTACCTCGTAGTCTCTGAATCCCTGCTCTGACAGTCGTAGTCAATGCCTCGGAGCGGAATCAATAATGCCTGAATCTGCACACATGGTGCAGGGAGTAATGTGAGTACTTCCAACTCAGTGAGTAATAATCATAAATAATGGCGGAAAGCAAAAACCACACACAAGCACAAGGCAATCCATATTGAAGCAATAAAACATCATTAAAACAGTAAATCGGTGAGAATCAAGTAGAAACTTCTTTCAACAGGTGAAACATGTAAGTCTTTCAAGTACTGACGTGAAGTAAAAGAAAACATTTAAAACCGCCCCTCGGGCTCAGTATCTTTTAAAAACACGCCCCTCGGGCAATATCATAAAACAGTATCAGCCCCTCGGGCATATCACATGGTACAACATCGGCCGCTCAGGCTCATCACATCACAATATCAGCCCCTCGGGCTATATTTTCCTTATCACAATGGGTACCCTGCGCTCACTGGGGGTGTACAAACTCCGGGAGAGGCCCCTTACGGCCCAAACGCTATATTATTTCTCGTGGCGGCGAGCCACCCGATCCCATTTATATCACATCTCGTGGCGGCATGACACCCGATCCCATTTACATCATATCTCGTGGCGGCGTGCCATCCGATCCCACTTACATCATATCTCGTGGCGGCATGCCACCCGATCCCATTTATATCATATTTAAAATGTCATTTAAATCTCAAAACTGACTAAAAGTGGCTGAGTTGTAAAACAGTGGAAAACAACATGATTGAGTTCAAGTAATGAATCAAAATAGTGGGGAAACAGTGATAAATACCCCCGAAGGGTTCAAATAACTGGCACGAAGCCCAAATATGGCAATCAGCCCAAAACATGATGATATCAAATAAGTGTCAATCAAACATGTAGTAAAATCATCAATCGGGACAGACCAAGTCACAATCCCCAGTAGTAAACGACCCCACGCTCATCATCGAGCGCGTGCCTCACCTCACTATAGCACTTCCATGTGCAATCCAGGGTTTCAAACCCTCAGAACATCATTTACAATCACTACTCTCCTCGAACCGGCTAAATTCCTATCCCGTGACGCCTTTGCCCTTTGAATTGGCCTCCGCGTGCGTCGAATCTATCCAAAATTAGAACTAATGTGTCACAATATGCTGGGGTAACAAAGCCCACGAGAAAACAATCAGTACATATTAAGAAATTTTGAACTTAGCAAAATCCGAGCCTCGGGCCCACTATCGAAATTCAGTAATTTTTACCTCAACGGGTTTCTTATCTTCCCACGAGTTCAACCATACAAGATTTGTCGAATTCCGACATCGGTTCGACCTCCAAGTCTTAAAATCTAAACTTAAGGGTTTTCCACAATTTTCTCCAACTTAAATCACCAATTACATACTAGAATGGCAATAGATTTGGGTAATTTGACCAAGATTGAGTTAGGATCACTTACCCCGATGTTTCCCTTGGAAGTCTCCCAAAAATCCCTTCAAGATTAGTTGCAACTCCAAGCTCTATAGCTCCAATTATGTCTAGGATGGCCAAAGTCCCCTCTTTCAAGAATTTGTCCACGAAAATGTCCTTTGGATATAGTTTTAAGGTTGATTTGCTGCGATTTTATGGTGTTTGGAGGTGTTTCTCTTCGTGGGTAACGAAAATGGGTTTTTCATGGCAAATGGGCATCGGTTTCTTATTTATAAAGGGGTCAAAAATTGAGACAAAAATGCCCCTGTCAGGCCAAAGATGTGATCGCATATCTGTCGCATAACAGATATGCGGTTCGCATATTTGACACGACCATCGCAAAGGTAACCCTAGCCTTCACCGCAATTCGGCACGAAGCATGGTTTGCGGTCCGCATGTCAAGAATGCGACCGCATTATTGACCGCATTTTCGATGTTGGTTTTTGTCCAGAAATCTGTCTCGATCTGCGGTTTCAGTGTGGTGAATATGCGGTTCGCATTTCAGAAATGCGACCGCATTCTGACCGCATTCTTGCCACGAATCTTGCCCAGAAATCTGTTTGAATTTGCGGCCTCGTTGTGTGATATGCGGCCCGCATTTGAGAAATGCGACCGCATTTTGACTCTGGTTTTGCAGATTTTTCATTCCAACGATGAAATTATCCGTTTAACCACCCAAAACTCACCCGAGGCCACTGCAACCTCAACCAAAACATGCCAACATATCCCATAACATTTTTTGAACATGTTCCAACCTTCGGAAGGCTCAAAATAACCTCTCAACGCCAAATTCGCGTCGGATTCAAGCCTAAGGATTTCAAAATCCTCTGAATCGCTCTTTTGATCTAAATCCAACCAAACCACGTCCGAATGACCTGAAATTTTGAACACAAGTCCTAATTCACATATCGAAACTACAGCAACTGTCGGAATTCCATTCCGAACCTCGGATCAAAATCTCACCTATCAACCGGAGATCGCCAAAATTCTAACTTCACCAATTCAAGCTTAATTCTACAGCGGACCTCCAACACCAATTTCGATCACACTCCTAAGTCATAAATCACCTCCCGAAACTAACCGAATCGTCGGAATTCACATCCGAGCCCTCGAACTCATAAGTTAACATCCGGTTGACTTTTACAACTTAAACCTTCTTGAAAGAAACTAAGTGTCTTATTTCTTATCAAATCTACTCCGCACTCAAACTATTCAACTTGATTACATAAAAACAGCTAACAAAGCATAATAAGGCAGAAACAGGGAAAACGGAGCGGTAACTCATGAGACGACTAGCTGGGTTATCACTTTCTCCCGCACTTAAACAAACGTTCGTCCTCGAACGAGTCAAGAAACATACTTGAAGCCTCGAATAGGTGAGGATATCTGCTCTGCATCTCCCGCTCGATTTTCCAGGTAGCCTCCTCCACTGACCGACCTCTCCACTGAACTTTCACTGAAGCTATCTCCTTGGACCTCAACTTCCAAACCTGACGATCCTAAATCGCCACTGGCTCCACCTCATAGGTCAAATCATCATCCAACTGAATCGTGCTGAAGTCCAAAATATGAGGCGGGTCCCCAATATACTTTCGGAGCATAGAAACATGAAATACTGGGTGTACACTCAACAGACTGGGTGGCAAAGCGAGCTCATAAGCCACCTCCCCAACTCTCCGAAGCACTTCAACTGGCCCAATGAACCGAGGACTCAATTTCCCTTTCTTCCCGAATCTCATAACACCTTTCATGGGCAACAGCTTCAGCAAGACCTTCTCACCAACCATGTAGGACACATCTCGAACCTTTCGATCGACATAACTCTTCTGCCTCGACTGTGCTGTACGGAGCCTCTCCTGGATCACTTTCACCTTTTGTAGAGCATCCCGAACCAAGTCAGTCCCTAATAGCCTAGCCTCGCCGGGCTCGAACCAACCAACTGGAGATCTACACAGCCTCCTATACAAAGCCTCATACAGAGCCATATGAATACTTGACTGGTAGCTGTTGTTATAAACGAAATCTGCAAGCGATAGTAACTCATCCCATGAACCTCCGAAAGCAATAGCACATGCACCCAATATGTCCTCCAGTATCTGAATAGTACGCTCGGACTGCCCATCTGTCTGAGGATGAAAAGCTGTGCTTAACTCCACCTGAGTACCCAACTCCCTCTGCACGACTCTCCAAAACTACAAAGTGAACTGAGTACCTCTATCTGAAATGATAGAAACTGGAACACCATGCAGCCGAACAATCTCTCGGATATAAATCCTTGCCAACCGTTCTGAAGAATAGGTAGTACACACAGGGATGAAGTGCGCAGACTTGGTCAACCAATCCTCAATAACCCAAATAGCATCGAACTTCTTCAAAGTCCGTGGGAGTCTACCAACAAAGTCAATAGTGATCCGCTCCCATTTCCACTCAGGAATAACTATCTGCTGAAGTAAACCAACCGGTCTCTGATGCTCATATTTTACCTGCTGATAGTTGAGACACCGAGCTAGAAATCCCACAGTATCCTTCTTCACCTTCTCCACCAATAATGTTGTTTCAAGTCCTGATACATCTTTGTGGCACCCGGATGAATGGAATACCGCGAGCTATGGGCCTCTTCCATAATCAACTCCCGAAGCCCATCCACATTAGGTACACAAATCCGACCCTGCATCCTTAACACTCTATTGTTGCCAATGGTCACATCTTTAGCATCATTATGCTAGACTCTATCCTTAAGGACAAGCAAGTGCGGATCATCATACTGACGCTCCCTGATGCGATCATATAACGAGGACCGAGAAACCACGCAAGCCAACACCCAATTGGATTCAGAGATGTCTAATCTCACAAACCTATTGGCCAAGGTCAGGACATCGACTGCGAGAGGTCTCTCCCCAAATGGAATATATGCCAAACTCCCCATACTTACTGCTTTTCGGCTTAAAGCATCGGCCACCACATTGGCCTTCCCCGGATGGTACAATATGGTGATATCATAATCCTTGAGCAATTCCAGCCATCTCAGCTGCCTCAAATTAAGATCCTTTTGCTTGAACAAATGTTGAAGGCTGTGATGATCAGTAAACACCTCACAAGACACGCCATACAAGTAATGCCTCCAAATCTTCAAAGCATGAACTATGGCAGCCAGCTCCAAATCATGCACGGGGTAGTTCTTCTCATGAGGCTTCAACTGATGAGAAGCATAAGCAATAACCCTACCCTCATGCATTAGTACACAACCGATCTCAACTCTCGAGGCATCACAATATACGGTATACGAACCTGAGGCTGATGGTAGAACTAATACTGGAGCTGTGGTCAAGGCTGTCTTGAGCTTCTGAAAGCTCTCCTCACACTTGTCCGACCATACAAATGGAACACCCTTCTGAGTCAATTTGGTCAAGGGAGATGTGATGGAGGAGAATCCCTGAACAAACCGGTGATAGTAGCCTGCCAACCCAAGAAAACTACGAATCTCGGTGACTGAGGACGGTCTAGGCCAACTCTGAACCGCATCTATCTTCTTTGGATCAACCTGTATACCCTCGCTGGACACTACGTGTCCTAATAAAGCCACTGAGTCGAGCCAAAACTCACATTTAGAGAATTTTGCATAAAGCTTCTCCTCTCTCAATCTCTGCAATACAACTCGCAAATGCTCTGCTTGCTCTTTCTGACTACGCGAGTACACCAGGATATCATCAATGAATACCACAACGAACGAATCTAGATAAGGCCGAGATACATTGTTCATCAACTGCATGAATGTTGCTGGGGCATTGGTTAGCCCTAAAGACATAAGAAGAAACTCATAGTGACCATATCTAGTCCGGAAGACCGTCTTAAGAATATCTGAATCCCTGATCTTCAACTAGTGATATCCTGAACGGAGATCAATCTTGGAGAACACTCGTGCTCCCTTAAGCTGGTCAAATAAATCATCGATGGGAGGCAAATGATATTTGTTTTTGATTGTTACCTTGTTCAATTGCCTGTAATCGATGCACATTCTCATCGTACCATCCTTCTTCTTTACAAACAAAATTGGTGCACCCCAAGGTGACACACTAGGCCGAATGAACCCCTTATCTAAGAGTTCCTGAAGTTGCTTCTTTAATTCTTTCAACTCTACTGGCGCTATACGATACGGCGGAATAGAAATGGGCTGAGTACCCGGCACCAGGTCATACCAAAATCAATATCCCTGTCCGATGGCATGCCCGGCAGGTCTGCAGGAAATACATCAGGAAAGTGCCTCACAACTGGAACAGAATCAATGTTTGGAGTCTCAGCTCCAACATCCCTCACAAACTCCAGATATGAAAGGCAACCCTTCCCAACCATACGCTGGGCCTTTAAGAACGATATCACCCTACTAGGAACATAATCAGTCACACCACGCCACTCGATCCACGGTACACCCGGCATAGCCAAAGTAACTATTTTAACGTGACAGTCTAAAATAGCACAACACGGAGATAACCAATCCATGCCCAAAATGACATCAAAGTCTACCATGCTTAATAGCAATAGGTCAACTCGGGTCTCCAGACCCCCAATAGTTATTACACACGACCGGTACACGTGGTCTACAACAACAGTATCGCCCACCGGAGTAGGCACATGAACAGGTAAAGCAAGGAACTCCCGGGGCATACCCAAATAATGAGCAAAATATGAGGACACATATGAATAGGTGGAACCGGGATCAAACAATACAGAGGCATCTTTGTGGCAGACTGAAACAATACCTGTAATAACGGCATCAGAAGCATTGGCATCTGTCCTGCCTGGAATAGCATAGAATCGAGCCTGGCCACCGCCTGCTCGACCTCCCCCTCTGGGGTAACCCCTGGCTGCCTGACCTCCACCCCTAGCTGGCTGGGCCGGTAGTAAGGTAACTGGAGCAGAAGTCGAGGGCTGACCCCTCTGCTGGGACGATCTAACACCAAAGTGAGGACATTGCCTCCGCATGTGGCCCATTTCGCCACACTCATAACAGCTCCCTGGTGCTCTAGCAAATGCACTCGGCATAGAAGGATCTTCGGCTGACGGAGTACGAGCTGGAAGGGTACTGAGTGATGACTGGCCCTGCGGCAGCCCATGATAACCACGACCTACGGATGCCCCATGGTACTCTGGACGAGCTAACTGAGCAGGCCTGAAGGAATGACCTCTACCTTGCCAAAACTGGCCCCTCGAAGGAGTACCACTGTAGCTGCCCGATCCTCGAGGCCTCTTAGCCTCCCTCTCTTCTCGCTCTTGACGGCGAACCGTCTCAATCTCGCAAGCTATATCCACCACCTCCTCAAAGGTAGCACCTAATACTCTCTCCCTAGTTATGAGAATACGGAGATGATAGTTAAGGCCATCCACAAACCTCCTGATCCTTTCACGATCAGTCGGAACAATCCAGACAGCATGTCGAGCCAACTCAGAAAACCTCGACTCATACTGCGACACAGTCATATCCCCCTGTCGCAACCATTCGAACTGTCTACTCAGCTCCTCTCTGCGGGACTGTGGCACATACTTCTCCAAGAAAGGAGCGGAAAACTGCTGCCAAGTAAGGGGCGCTGCATCAACCGGCCTACGCCTCTCATACGCCTCCCACCAATTAAAGGCAGCTCCCATAAACTGAAATGTGGTAAATGCCACACTACTAGACTCAAGAATCCCGGCTATCCGGAGCATCAGTTGAAACTTATCAAGAAATCCCTGGGCATCCTCGCCCTCAGCACCACTAAATGACGGATGCTGGAGTCTGCAAAACCTCTCAAGACGACACTACTCATCATCTGGCATGATTGGTACTATGAATTCCTGAGTTGGTGCAACCGGCTGGGCTGGAGGTGCCCCCGGCATCTGAAGTCCCTGCACTACCTGCTCAGGTGTACGGGCAACAAGGGTTTGATTGCCTCCCCCGGCCTACGAAATAGTTGCGGCTGTGGTGGCTGTAACCGCCTGAGCCAGGCCAGTGCAAACTGATAAGATCTGGGCCAAGGTCTCCTGAAGACCTGGAATCACAATTGGCACAGTCGGTGCCCGAGCCGGTGCAGCTGGAGCCTGATCTTGAGCTGGGGCAGCTGATGGATTAACAGGTGCTGCCCTAGCTGCTCTGCCTCTGCCACGACCACGACCACGACCGCGTCCACGGCCTCTGGTGGCCTCAATGGGTTGCACTGGTGGTTGCCCACCGCGTCCGGTATCTCGCGTCCTCACCATCTGTGAGAGAATGGGATAACAGAAGTTTTAGTGCCCAGATCAACAAGTTCGTACGACAAGAATTTTAAGAATATGAGTTTTCCTAAAAAGGTTCTGTAGCCTCTCGAAGATAAATACAGACGTCTCCGTACCGATCCGCGAGACTCAACTGAACCCGCTCATGACTGGTGAGATCTATGTAACCTAGGCTCTGATACCAACTTGTCACGACCCAAAATCCCAAACCCGGTTGTGATGGTGCATCTCGTGAAGACAAGGCTAGCCAATTCAAACAAAACATCAATTTAAATAGTTAAGACAGTACTTACATATTTTAATAACAGCAAATTGCGGAACATAGCTAACCCTCCCGACAACAGTCCATACCGGGGTGTCATAATGTCATGAGCAACTAATGAAATCCTAATAATAAGATTACTATTACAATATGTCTGGAACAATTGTTTGAAGAAAGTGGAAACAACAAGATAAAAGAGATACGGGGCTGCAGACGCCAACAGCTACCTCGTAGTCTCTGAATCACCGCTCTGACAGTCGTAGGCAATGCCTCGGATCGGAATCAATAACGCCTGAATCTGCACACATGGTGCAGGGAGTAATGTGAGTATTTCCAACTCAGTGAGTAATAATCATAATAATGGCGGAAAGCAGAAACCACACACAAGCACAAGGCAATCCATATTGAAGCAATAACACATCATTAAAACAGTAAATCGGTGAGAATCAAGTAGAAACTCCGTTCAACAGGTGAAACATGTAAGTCTTTCAAGTACTAACGTGAAGTAAAAGAAAACATTTAAAATCGCCCCACGGGCTCAGTATCTTTTAAAAACAAACACGCCTCTCGAGTAAAATCATAGAACAGTATCAGCCCCTCGGCATATCACATGGACAGTATCAGCCCCTCGGGCATATCACATCACAATATCAGCCCCTCGAGCTACATACCACATCACAACGGGTACCCTGCGCTCACTGCGGGTGTACAGACTCCGGGAGGGGCCCCTTACGGCCCAAGCGCTATATCATATCTCGTGGCGGCGTGCCACCTGATCCTATTTACATCATATCTTGTGGCGGCGTGCCACCCCATCCTATTTATATAATATCTCGTGGCGGCGTGCCACCCGATCCCATTTATATCATATCTCATTTAAATCTCAAAACTGAGTAAAAATGGCTGAGTTGTAGAACATTGGAAAACAACATGGCTGAGTTCAAGTAATGAATCAAAACAGTGAGGAAACAGTGATGAATACCCCCCGAAAGGTTCAAATAACCGGCACGAAGCCCAAATGTGGCAATCAGCCCAAAACATGATGATATCAAATAAGTTTCAATCAAATATGTAGTACAAATCATCAAATGGGACAGACCAAGTCACAATCCCCAGTAGTAAACGACCCCACGCTCATCATCGAGCGCATGCCTCACCTCAATATAGCACTACGATGTGCAATCCGGGGTTTCAAACCCTCAAAACATCATTTACAATCACTACTCACCTCGAACCGGCTAAATTCTTAGCCCGCGACGTCTTTGCCCTTTGAATTGGCCTCCGCGCGCGTCGAATCCCGATGTTTTCCTTAAAAATCTTCCAAAAATCCCTTCAAGATTAGTTGCAAATCCAAGTTCTATGGCTCCAACTATATTCAAGATGGCCAAAACTCGTTCTTTTAAGAATTTGTCCAAGAAAATCCCCTTTGGATATAGTTTTGAGGTTGATTTGCTCTGATTTTTATGGTGTTTGGAGGTGTTCCTCTTCGTGGGTAATGAAAATGGGTTTTTTGCATGGCAAATGGGTACTGATTTCTATTTATAAAGGGGTCAAAAATCGAGATAAAAACGCCCCTGTCAGGCCTAAAATGCGATCGCATATCTGTCGCATAACAGATATGCGGTCCGCATATTTGACGCGACCATCGCAAAGGTAACCCTAACCTTCACCGCAATTCAGCACGAAGCATGGTTTGCAGTCCGCATTTCAGAAATGCGACCGCATTTCTGACCGCATTCTTGACACAAATCTTGGCCATAAATCTGTTTGAGTTTGCAATCTCATTGTGAGATATGCAGTACGCATTTTGTCTCTGGTTTTTCTGCAGATTTTTCAGTCCAATGATGAAATTGTCCATTTAACCACCCAAAACTTACCCGAGGCCGCTGGGACTTCAACCAAATATACCGACCTACCCCATAACCTTATTCAAACTTGTTCCAACCTTCGGAAATCTCAAAACAACCTCTCAACGCCAAATTCGCGTCGGATTCAGGCCTAAGGACTTCAAGATCTTCTAAGTCGCTCTTCTGATCTAAGCCCAACCAACCCACGTCCGAATGACCTACAAATTTTCACACAAGTCCTAAATCACGTATCGAAGCTACAGCGACTTTCGGAATTCCATTTCGACCCTCGGATCAAAATCTCGCCTATCAACCGGAAATTGCCAAAATTCTGGCTTCACCAATTCAAGCCTAACTCTACACCGGACCTCCAAAACCAATTTTGATCACACTCCTAAGTCATAAATCACATCCCGAAACTAACCAAACCGTCGGAACTCACATCCGAGCCCTCTAACCCCTAAGTCAACATCTGGTTGACTTTTCATGTTTAAACCTTCTTGAAAGAGACCAAGTGTCTCATATCTTACCAAATCTACTTCGAACGCAAACTATTCATCGTGATTACATAAAACACGGATAACGATGCATAATAAGGTACAAATGGGGAAAACGGAGCGGTAACTCATAAGACGACTAGCTGGATCGTCACAATCACCTATTTCTATCACTCACAAAGGAAGCACAACAGATCCCAATCGTCCATCCTACAGATTAACGACCCTCATTTTCTTTCAGCTTTTCCTTTAATTTTAATACCTTACCGAATTTAATCCCAACCGTTAAAACAAAAAGATCCAACGACCTCCATAATTCTTCGTTTTTATTATTTAATCCCTGAATTATCAGGGCCGTTGATCTAAATAATCAATGGCTCAAATTCCATCTCTGAACTTTAACCCCCAGAGACCAACCCCTTTCCCTAAAACCCTACTCATTTCACCCAAGACCAGCCACCTTCTTTCCCCTTCTTTTCTCGTCTCTCTCAAACTCTCAAACCCGTCAATCACCCAAACCTTGCACTAATTATTGCAAGGTCATGAATCATGACTAGAAAACATTCCTTCTGCCTTCACTACCCACGATTCTCGCTAAATCCTTACTCATTTCACCTTTGAAACTCAAAGCCCCAAATCCGAAAACCCCAACCCAAATATAAAACTTCAAATCATTTGATGTTTTCAATCCATGGCATGCATGGCCATCCGTTCTACCTTTGTACTACGAAGCTCATCATTTCTTTCCATTTTCGCCGTTTAATCTCAATAGCCCTATTTGAAGAAGTAAGAACAAATGGTGAAACTTCAACTCGCCAGATCTCCTCCTCTGTCTTTTCAAATCAAGGCAAGGTTGGGACGCTAGTCGGCTTCAATGTTGATATTCGACACCAGAGGTCAAATGCAATGACCTCTAGGTATTAAGGTTCTGACCAGCAGTCTCTCTTACCCCATCAATTAGCTTCCCTCTTCTCAGGTAAATCCATAAATGATTTTTGCTCTGTCTCTCTGATTTTTACCCGACTATACTCACATCATCAATCCATCGTCACTCTCCACTATCATTTTGAATTCGCTGAAAGCCTAATGGCTCAATGGGCACTATAAATAAGGTCTTTAATGTTCTCACCTAATAGCATCTAACATCTTCAACAGACATAGCTAATACACCTAACTCTTTCTGAAAATTAAAGATACAGTATATTTTCGCTTAAGCTTTTCGAGTTCTCACTCAACCTCTGTTTTCTCTCTTTCTTTGGCTCTGAGTTCTTCACGGGTAAAAATTTGAGCTTTGGTTCCTAAACGGCTAACGTGAACACTCGATTGGTTTGTTGCTCAAGAAAAGGTCAGTATGCCTCTATCCTCTCCCCTAATTGTCATTTGATTTCATAAACATGTTATTGCTTTCTTGCTTAACTGCTTTGTCTATAATGTTTATTTAGCCTTTAGTCATTTATTTTTTTATTATGATTTGTTGATAATCTATGATAGGCTATTGTATCTGCTTAATGTCAACTAAATAGCTGTATAACCTTAATGACCTCGTTTTCTGTATTGAATGGCCTATGTGTTTGAGCTTTTTAATCTGCTGATTTCTTACAATTTCCTAATGTTACAACCCGTAATTTCGTACGTTAGACCACGTCATAAGATATTCTATATGTATACAGCCTAAGAATCGGAAAGGAGTTCAAAAAGTCAAGAAGAGAGCAAAGGGCTTCGCAAAGCTGGGTTTGCTACCGCAAAACCCACATGCGAGCCACATTTCTCACATTGAAATCGCAGACCAAGGCAGATTTCTGGACAAGGATCAGTGGCAAAAATGTGGCCAAGAATGCGATCGCATTCTTGAAATGCGAATCGCATAACTTACCTGATGTGCCGCAGAATGAAACAGATTTCTTGGCTGAAATCAACATCAGGAATGCGGCCAGTATGCGGTCGCATTGTTAAAAATGCGAACCGCAAATATGTCCTCCTGTGTCGCAGAGTGTAACAGATTTCTGAGCCACGGTTCGCGTCCAAAATGCGAACCGCATATTGATTATGCGACGAGAATGCTATCACAAACCTGTAGGCGTCAGACACGTGTGTCACTTATCTCCTGACCTATAAAAGGGGCCTAGACCAATTCTTTCTTCATTTTTGAAACTCAAATCCAGTAGAAGGACCTCCAGCGACCCTTTCAAGTCCCACACTACTTTAACCAATTTCTTCTCCTTTCAAGTTCTAAATTGGAGAAAGAATCTAGAAATTGAAGAATTGGAGAAAAGCCCTAGCTAATTTTCCCCTCTTCCGAGCCCTAATTGAGAGTAAGACCTAGAAGTTGAAGAACTAAGGAAGAGGGCTGAGATATCCAACATGCAACGTAAGTTACTACTCTCTTCATGCATTCTTTCTCTTGGGAATAAATGGTATTCCATTCTATGCATGTAAGAACTCATGGGAAGGTGATTGGGAGCCATGAGTTCAAGTTAACTAGTGGTAATGGATTGGGTTATGATTGTTTTGGGTTGTTGTTAAGCTGCATGTGCTATTACTATTTTTGTGAAGTTTGGAGGAAGAAGAGTGTGGAGGAACACCATATAGAATTGAGGTTGTGGTTGATAATAGCTATAACGCTTAGAGAGTAACAATTGAA
The DNA here is from genome assembly GCA_002018475.1 of Nicotiana obtusifolia. Taxonomy (NCBI): domain Eukaryota; kingdom Viridiplantae; phylum Streptophyta; class Magnoliopsida; order Solanales; family Solanaceae; genus Nicotiana; species Nicotiana obtusifolia. The sequence goes on from MCJB01006814.1 coordinate 123,852, forward strand.
TTGTTCTTTAATTGTAGACTAAGGAATAAGGAATTGTAACAGTTGCGTAGCTTGAGAACTGGTGCAGTAAATACCAGGCATGTAAGACCATTCCTTTCCTTCTTTTGCACGACTCCGTTTATACATGATACAATGAACGAGCCCCCAAAAAGATACTCTACTCTTAGAAGGTAGGAGAGCTTATATTGTTTCCCCTCTTATGGGAGGATTGATATGTTATTATTTCTTCAACCTTATGTCACTATGATAGTATGATTCATGTGAGTCCAGCATGCATTATCTATTTTACTTTACCGCGCCGCGCTATAGTCGGCCGGGCAGGCACCTACTGTGCAAATATATGTTTTACTCTACTTAGTCGCGCTATAGACGACAGCTATTTTACTTTACCGCGCCGCGCGATAGTCGGCCGGGCAGGCACCTATTGTGCAACCACTGATCAGTTGGGTATGATGATCAGGAGGCCCACAGAGGCGTATGTATATTATGATGATGAGGCCCACAGAGGCGTATATATGTATATGATGATTTTCAAAAGGATATATATATATATATATATGTATATGTATATGCATATGCACGTCAAACATGATGGTTAGTCGCCCTTAGAGGCATTCAGATGGTACAGGTTGTGTGTTCCTTATCTTGATGCTTATTGTTGTTCTTACATTATGTTTCCGGTCTTACATACTCAGTACATTATCTGTACTGATGTCCTTTATTTTTGGACACTGCATGTCGTGCTGCAGGTCCGGGCAGACAGATAGACGAGACTCCTCCACCACAGTAGGCTATCCAGTTCAACGGATATTGGCGAGATCCATCCTTCGGACTTGCCGTAGTCTTGGTATGCATTTTGTTATAGACATTATAGGCATGTCGGGGCCCTGTTCCGACACAGGTTGCATTAGATATGTTCTTGTAGAGGCTCATATACAAGTGTTGGGTTATTATAGACAATAGATAGTGGGTTGACTTATGTACAGTTGGATTGCCTTGTCGGCAAATGTATCTTTTGTTGTATTGTTTTGCATGACGGTCGTGTCAGCCATGGTATATTATATATGTATGTATGTTCACGTCATGGTACGGTATTCCTGTTGATATGTACGAAATGTGTTGTTAGCAGAAGGTCTTAACTAATTATGATTAATGTTGTTATTCATACGTGCATTCATTCGGCCTTATAGATAACAAAGAAAGTAAGATAGCAGGTATGCCGGTACTCGGCGAGTAGGGTCCGGTGCCCGTCGCGGCCCTCCGGGTTGGGTCGTGACACCTAAAACCTCAGACCTTGCTCTAATGTTCTGTTGCAATGTTTATAATCACCATGTTACATTTTGGGTTTTGTTAATGTCTTGTTGCAACTTTCATAATCTTCATGTTGTCTTTTGAGTTTTATTCCACTTAATGCTCTATTGTAACTTTCATGCTCACCATGTCGTGTCCCAAATTTTGTTCCACTAGATGTTCTGTTATAAGCTCTCATGACTTATCATGTTAGGTTCTCCTAAGTTCTGTCCTGCTAAATCATCATGTTTATTCTGCAGCATCCTTCTAAGTTCTACTATCTTACTTAGGTTTTTCTGTTCATCATGCCATATTCTTTGAGTTCTATCATGCTATACTTAGTGTTGCCATTGCAGTCTCCATGTTTAACATGCCATGGTCTTTAGTTCTATCATTCTAAACTTGGGATATTATTAGATGGTTTTTAACTAAGGTATATATGGAATGCATAGGATAGCCTTGCCTCACTAGGTTAAGACTTATGGGACTTGAGTGTTAAAAAATGCTTTCATGGATGTTACTTGGTCCTTCAGTGTCCTCTGAATCCTCATTATGAGTGCTTTACATCCATATCTAACTGCTAGCTTGAACAGTCCTATTGGGATGGATTTTTCCTTGAATAACAGTAGAGTCTTTCATAATCAGTCTATTTCCTATGAGTTAGACTATAGTTGTGCCCTGTTAGTATTTTGAATATGACTCTATCATGTTTAACTATTCAGGTAATCATATGTAGCTGATTTAAGTTTGTTATGTGTGATGTCTCCCCTACCCTTAATCCCTAGTGATACTTACAATCCGATTCTTCAATATTTGGGATTCATCATTTCTTATGAAGTCATAATATTGATTGAAATCTCTGTGTGTGGGTAGTTTGATATGAACTTTGTTTATCCTCCATGACTCCACATTTGAACACTGTTTTAAGCTTATACTCAACTTTTTCTTTCTTTTTTATTATGGATTGAACCTGGCGTAAGGCAAACCTTCTACTATTATTTGGTTGAATACAACAGCCTGCATCTGTCATTGTTTGAATCTGTATTAATGATCTCTAGTGATTCAAAATGTCATTAGACTAAGTGCATGCTCATCTGTGATCAATGTTAAGGCATTAGTCCATGTATTCTAAAGCTGTTATAATTCTAAACTATGTGCCTTACTTGTCTATGACAAGTGTGCCTTCTGTTGTCCAATTTTCAGCAATAACAGCATAAGTATTCTTGTTGCCATATGTGCCTAGAAGTCTGATTTTCAAAACCTATTCATATGTGTGCTTCACTTACTTAATGTTGAAGTATAGGGACTGTTATATGTGTCCATTTCTGTGTCAATTTTCTACGGAAAGTAGGCTTCTGTGGTAGGAAATTTCATAATGGTTGGTTTGTATTGAGAAGGCCTCATTGGCATTCAAACCTATAGGGAAGAGTTAGTTGTCAGTGTTTAAAGGTACTTGGGAGTAGAGCTTAACTCTAGGTTGTGCTGCTCTCCCCGACACAAGCATTGCCCTGGGCCTTGAGACCCTTGGGAACTTTGAAGTGTCGGGGGATTCAAAGGGGCCATCGACCTCGAGTAGAACTCTATCCTTGGCCTTAATTCATTGATTCTAATTACTCTCTTTGGGTTTGGTGTTTAATAACAACGAAAGGTATTCAATGCGAACCATTCACTATACACAACCCCCACGTTATCATGATTCCCTTAGCATTTGGGTGCTCTTAGTAATCTCTTCTTTTAATCTTTTCTTAGTATAATTTCCTTAAGCATTCAAACACTGTCAGTGATTGCTTTAATCTTTGATTGAGAATTACATATAGATGGCTACAATAATGTGATTCTAGTGACATTCTTTTATTTTTTGTCATGTACAAGTGATTTGGGCCTGCTGAGTTCTTCAAGAACTTAGGCCCAAGTCCAGCACTACTGTGGTCCAAGGGTCTGCATTCGCTCGCCATTTGCTACTGCTGGGCCTGTCCTTTGAGGCCCAAACCTCCCATAGTCACTCCTTTCCTTTTACCTATTTATTTATTGTTTCGCTATTCCTTAGCTTGCACTATGTCATTGCTCGTTGATGTTTCCTATTTGTTATGTCTCATTATGTATGTAACAAGTATATATATATATATATATATATATTGTATTGAATGTTTATCCTTATCTTTTAATTCATAGAATGACTTAGGCAAGCCTAAAGAACTTAAGTTTAAAAAAGAAGCCTTAGTTAGCAAATAATTTCATATACGCTAATCATAAGTTGTAATTAATTTGTATGCTTTACTAACCATTTTCTTAAAGATTTTTGAAGCCCAAAAGCTTAACAAAGGCAGTCGTCCCTCTTTTCAAAAATCAGAATTGTTGCGGTTTAATCTTCCAAAGGAATCAGCTATTTCGAAAATACTAAGGTGCTGCTATACTAAACCAAATGGTTTTCAAACAGATTTCTACTTCAAAACCAATGTACATCTTAGAATCATTTGCATAAAATTCTTTTACCACATTAGAATGACCCGAACCTCCATGATTTAGGACACAAAAGGCTTTAACTTGATTTCCTTTTCGTACTTACACAGACGTTTCTATGTTTCAAAGTTTTTTCTTTTTAAGCTTATATATACTAACATTAATTTCCAAAAGACATTCCTTTAAATCCATCTCCTTTAAACCATACTTCCCTTTGTAGAAATTATGTCCTAACATATGATAAGCTTTACCCTTAGTACACTAGTTAAGCCATAGTACAAATAATTAATACCAAATCTAGTCTAAGTCCTATGGAACTACCTCAGGTAGATTTTAAGGGGTGCCTAACACCATCCCCTTAGAAGAACAAGAACCCTTACCCATGATCTTACCGATTAGTAGACCAATAAATAATACAACCTTTAATAATTAAATAGATAACTTAGTATACCTTTAAATATTAGGTGGCGACTCTCTTCCATCAACAACAGAGAAACCACAAGTTGAATCTTGTTTTGACTAGTGCAAAACAGGGTGCAACAATGTCATTCGTCAATTGGTTGGTTTGATCCCAGAGAGGCTAGAATATTGGGCAATGATTTGGTTATGGGAAAGGTTAAGGTGATTCAAGAGTGACTTCGTACAATTCAGTCCAAGCAGAAAAGTTATGCGAACCGAAAGGTTCAAGATATAGCTTATATGGTGGGTGAGAAGGTTCTTCTCCGAGTGTCCCCTATGAAGGGTGTGATGCGGTTCCGGAAGAAGGAAAAGTTGAGCCCAAGGTTTATTGGCCCATTTAAGATCTTGGAGAGAGTTGGGGAGGTTGATTACAAGCTTGCATTGCCTTCTAGCGTAGTAGGGATGCATTTGGTATTTTATATTTTATGCTTTGGAAGTACCATGAGGACAGCTCTCATGTTTTGGACTTCACCACAATGGATTTTGATGAAAATCTGATCTATGCGGAAGAACCGTGGCTATTCTAGACCGGCAAGTTCGTAGTTGAGATCCAAGAGTTTTCCTTCTGTGAAATTGCATAGGAGAGGTCATCCGATTGAGCAGGCTATGTGGGAGTCCGAGTCCGATATGTGGAGGAGTTATCCCCACCTTTTTACCAGTCCAGATACTTTTCTATGTCAGTTCGAGGAAGAAGGTTTCTTTTAGAGGCGAAGAATGTGACGACCCGATAGGTCGTTTTGAGTACTAGCCTTTGTTTTTGTGTTTCGAGACCTTTATTAGCTACATTTGAGGTTTCTTGATTTGTGTGCATGGTCTGTGTTGTTTTTTGGAAAGTTTTTATGTAATCATTTGAAGAAAAAGTGATTTTAGGCTTAAAACGGGACTTGAGTTGACCACGGTCAACATTCTTGGTAAATAACCTCCAATTGGTGTTTCAACAATTCTGGTACGTTCATAAGATGTTTTTGACTTGTACGCACGTTTGGTTAGGTTCCGGAGTGACCCGAGCTCATTTCAGCGCGTTATGTGAAAAATTATGAAAATGAGTTTTAAAGTTGAAAATCATGAGTTGTGATGATCGATTCTTGTTATTTTAATGTTATTTTGATGATTTGAGGTAGCGAGAAAGTTTGTAGAATGCTATTACACTTGTGGGCATGTTCAGTTTGGAGCCCGAGGAGCTCGAGTGAGTTTTCGATGTGTTACAGAAGAGTTTGGTTGATTTTTGAACTGCTTGTGCATTCCAGTTCCGGTGTTCAGTCACAGATCTAGAATTTGTGGTCAAGAGATTGCATTTGCGAGCATGGGCTGGGGGATGGGTCTTCGCATTTGTGAAGAATAAGTCATTTTTGCAAAGATAATTGTGTTTACTTTTGCGACAAAGGCATCGCATTTGCGATGAAGTGTAGTGTTAGGGAAACTTCGCATTTGCGAAGCTAAGATCACATCTACAATGGTTGGGTAGTTCGCATTTGCAAGATATTGGTCGCATTCGCGACCACTAGCTGTCTGATGCACTGATCGCATTTGCGATCAATGTGTCGCATATGCGGACTTCGCATTTGCGAACAACATGCAGCTGAGTTAAAGCGGGGAAAATCGGGACTTAGCTCATTTCACTCTATTTTTCAACCCCAAACACCCTAGAGGCGATTTTTGAATAACGTTTTCTTCCTGAATTCATTGGTAAGTGATCACGCCCAACTATGCCTCCTAAGAGGTCTAGCGGTCATTGCAAATATAATCCAGTTTAAAAGTCCGAAGTCGAATCCCACAAGAAATTAACCTACAAATCACAACCACTAGTTTTGCAAGAATTCAAGCAATCAACCTTCCGAAATATTAAATAATGGTTTGAGTGTTTATTAAATAAGGGCAAAGTAATTAAAATACAGTAATTTTTAACTAACAAAGCAAATGTTGTAGACAAGATTTGGAGAAGTCTAGGGTTATGATTTCCCATATTGTCATAATCTCCCCACTATGTTTCCTCTAAATTTGCCTATGTATTCCCTACTATCATGAGTACTTTGTGCGTCATAGCTCTATCTCGAGCAACTACCACATTTTACTAGACGTATTCTCTCGAACTACACTAGTTGACACTAATTCACCGCTAACTATGATCGCACCAAGGTTTCATTATCTCTAATCCCGCCTTTAAACCCTTCGTATTGATCTCTCAAATACGCTAGGAGTGGTGTTGTTCAACAACTACCTAAATGCTTACTCTCTCTTGATCAATTCACACTAAATAGGCATAGTTAATTGAGAGCTCTTCAATCAAAAACAACAAAAATATAGTTGAACATGTAAAGAAAGATCAACGGCAAATTTATATTAAACGTAGTGAAAAAATCATCCTTCAATTGGTTCCATCAAACCCTAGATGAGAGAGTTTAGCCATTCATAAATGTGTAAACAATCGTCATGATGTTCAAAGACATTAAACTGCAAAGTAAAGAGAAACAAAGGGAAAACTCGTTGATTCCTTGCTCCACAATGCTCTGTAGTCTTTTTCTTCTCCAAAATAATGTCTAACCCTTTCTCAACTCCTTTAGGGAGTTTTTATATGCTAGGCCGAAGTCCTTGAGTCCAAATCTGGGTTGGTGTTTTTTAATCCGCAACTTTTAATCATCGGGCTATAGACCTTGCGAGGCCAGGCTTATAGCGGTCACCCTGGCTACAGAGCCTGGCTTGTAGCGCGCTAAGGTTGGCTATAGAGCTGGTTATGCTTGGCCTGTAGCACGGCAAAGCAGGTTATAGAGCTGGCTATGTTTGGCCTGTAGCAAGGCTTGGGTACTTGGTGATTTGGTGCTCTTTTCTTGCATTTTCGTCCTCTTTTTGTGCAACTTTCATTCGACTCTTTCTTCCGATGCTCCTACACACAAAAAAATATAATTTAGCTCAACTGTCGCATAATTAATCACTAAACCAACAATATATAAGGCAAGTAATGTACTAAAAGTATAGCATTTTGGTCAAACATCACCACCCCACACTTAGACTTTGCTCGTCCTCGAGTCAACCACTAATTCACATGAACGTAGAGCACTTTATTTTCTTTTAGCGCATGTGAAGCACTTCATATCTATGATTATGGTTCATAGCAACAATTAAATTTTAGCATATGCCTTCAACTCACACTTCCCTTTACTTTATGCCATACTTCAAAAATTTATTCAACAACAAGACAACATGCTTATAAAAATCCTAGCCTCACAAACCGACTCAATATCACAATGCATTCATGGCTTGAACAATTAACATCATAGAGACATCTAATAACTTCACATATCCCTTGCGAAATCATGTGCCCTCAACAAGAACAAAAGAGTAAGTCGAATCCACACACTCGAACCAAATGTTAAAATATATTTTAAGGACTCGGATAAATCGAAGAAATTCCTCACTCTTACAAAGAAGTCACATGCATGCACAAAGTACCATAGGCTTGCCCATTATGTAAACCTCCACTAATGCAGGCTTGCTCGATCTAAATTTAATTAGGACTTTTTTCCTAGGTTTAATGTGGGGCTAAGGGATGGGTAGGATAAATTTAGGAATAGTGACTTACCCTCCTAATCACTTTAACACACCACGAAAATTAACTTTACGCGCATTTTTCTTCAACTTCAATTTCACAAATAATATCACCCCTAAAAATATTTCCTCTTTCTTTAATCACTATTTTAATTCATACTCACTAGCAATCAACAATACTTTTTTTTTCTATCATTCCTACTAGTGTTGTATTCCTTACAATACAAGTGCACCGTTCTTTTATTGGTTCCACTCAAAAGTTCTAGTTCTCATTTTACAATTAACGTGCTTTAAGAGATAAAAGGATCAAAACAATGACAATTAAGAACAAAAGGGAATAGGCTTGTATGTGGTTGCCAAATAAAAACTTAAAAGCTCAAAAGGGTTGACTAGGGATAATTTTTATTTGTGGTAAGCATTAAGCTCAAAAAGATCAAAGAAAGCCCCAAATCATTTTTCAAACCGAGCAAAACCTAAAATTTCGCTTCAAGTCACATGTCAGGCAAGTTCTAAACTCTATTGCAATGATACGGACTATACAATTTCTTGCCACACGTGGCACATAACTCACTAAGGACGCTTCCATTCCGATTCTCAAATAATTGCAAGTATTCACGGAGCCACAAAATATTAAGCATTAAGTACAAAATGACACAAGCCAAGAAAACAAGATATATTCATAAATAAACATGTTATTTACTCAACAAGGCATCATAAGCATTATCAAACCATATGGAAGGTACTACACGTGCTAGAGCCTAAATATGCTACTACAAAACTAGTCAAAGGTGCCTAGAAAATCTCATTTTTCCCATCCTTTTATTCCCTAAATCATACACTACTCTAAAGATAAAAAACTACTACCCGGTTCAACTACTTCCTGTGGAAAAGAACCGAGGTACAAAGAAAAATCACAAGGGATTATTACTGCCTAAAAGAATAAATATTTTTGGATTTTTTTATTTTTTGTGTGTTTTTTGTTAGACTTTAGTCCCTCAAGAAAATTGCCTAGGAGATCCATCATCGGAAAAAATCCAATCATTTCTATTCTTATATATATATATCTACATTTTTTTCGACTTTCTATATTTGTTTTTTTTTTCTAAAAGATTAACTACTAAAAGCAATCCTAAAACTAAAGACTAAAGCTAGAATACTATACTACTCTAATTTTGTTTTTATATTCTATGCTAAAATAGAACAGAAGAAGCTAAAAAAATAAACAAGAAATAATTAGTTTATCTAATATTTACAAGTCACAGAGAATATAGAATCCCCCACCTCATACTTAATTCATGCAGTATCCTCAGTGCATATATAAAGCAATAAAAATAAGTAAGGTGGTACAAAAAAAAACTCCCTGATCAGTCATCAGCATCGCCCTCATCATCGAAGGCCCCATCTGTAGTTGTCTACTCTTCATCCTCTACTCCCTCATTAGCACATCCTCCGCCTCCTCCTTGGACTGCTATGGTGTGGCTTCAGAACACTCTGGCGTGTTGACATCCTCATCCTTTGGGAGTCTCTGGCCATCACCAAGCTCAACTAGATGATGGGCATGAGCATTGAGCGGAAAACGCTCATCCAAGTTGGCCCTCTCCTCCATAGTGGCCGGCCTCCCTCCAATCTTGAGCTACAAATTCATCATCCCATATAAATGGGCCATAAAGTTGTCATCTCGAGCATTACATTCGGCACCTGTCAGTGAGGACATATAACTCTCCTCCTTAACCCGGATGCTGGTGATGCCCGTCAGTCAAAGGGGTGCTGGAATGACTACATCAAAATTTCGCTCCTCCTCTACATCTTCTTTTCTCAGGTACTGAGTCAGCATGTTACCGAAGGAAAATCTATCAATTCTCTTGCTTATTCTCACCTACACCATCCGGTAGCGTATCAACTAGCCCACATTCAGCTTCTGGCCAATCATTAGGAAGTATAGCATGCAGACCCATTCACGCTTAATCAGAATATCATGGTTGCATGGTCGTAGTCGCGTGTTGATCAATTTGAACTACACCTGAGCTTCTGGTTTCATTTTCCTCTTTGGAAATTTTCTATGATGCTGCGTCTTCTTGTCATAGACCCAAGTAGCCACAGAATTGACACCATAGAGAGTGTGTCTTAACGCCTGATATGTTGGACGGGCAAAGAAGTTACCTAGGGGCTCATCGAGAATATCCGGAGCTCCCAAGTAACTGCATATAGTTGATGCAAAAAAATCAATCAACCGCCCTCGAATAGGCACATACTGCTCTGGATCATAACCGGCATAAAACTCACGGACAAGGTTTACATTGATATCCCTAGTGTTTCCAAACACGTAGCCTAACCCAAGATTATGAACACCCTTCCAAATTGTTTGATACTTAGATTTTAGACGGTCTCATGAACAGCTGACTCAGAGTGTATATGTCTCGGCCGACAAATCTTATACCAGTCCTTTGTGGACGGGGGTATACTCTTAATTCCATACTCTCGTTGTTCCGTAGGCTGTGGGTGTGAGGTAGCCATAGCTACAACTGCTTGCAACCCCTCAACTTGACTTGAAGTGGCCTCCCCTCATTTCCTCTTTTTCGGTGGAGGTGCGGAGGAAGCCTTGCCTTTGGTAGGAGCAGTGGCCTTGCCCTTTCCTTTACCTTTATCCGCCGTCCGTACCATATTTGTACCTGCACAAGTAGACACTAGTCAGCCTTAGAGGCATTGAATCAATTCAAAACATGGTCTACGACCCCACACTTAAGAGTTCAGCACATGATGTTAAACAATTTTAAGGCTACTCAAACTTCACCTCTTTAATTTTGCATGAGAATCAATGGATGTCACAAGGATGTCTACTACAATTGCGATGCATATAGCTACCATCTCGGCACCGGTGAGCCATCGAGGAGTGCAAGTTGACATAACACTAGTATAACAACCCCGGAGACTCGGGCTCCAATAGGGACAAAGAATGCCTTTGAGGCATTTTGATAAACACTTGGTGTGCACTAGCGCCATGGAAGTGCTTGTGTGGATGAGGGATTGCCTCACCCTCCCAAATCAACTTGGGAATTTAGTGTTATCACCCGTGTAAACAACAACAATACCATTCCTACGGCTATTTCATGGGATTGGGACAAGCATGCACAACTTTTCATTCAAGACATTCAAAAGTTTTCAAGATGCATTTTTTTTACCTCAAGCAACCCAAAAGAAAGGAAGGAGAGACAGAAGAGTGCATACCTTAGATATTTGAGAAAGAGGATTGTTCTTCAATTAATTGGGATGTTTCAAAGAATGAATATATGAGAGGGGAGTGGGGAAAATTGTGAGTGAAAGGGGAGAAAGGGGCGGGCAGTAATTTGGGAGGATTTGGAAAAGTGAAAGAAAAAGAAAAGGGTTGGGAGTTGTTTGTATGGGACTGGGCGGGTGGTTTAATTAAGGGTTGTGTGTGTTTTGTGTTTATGGATGTGTGTGTTTAGGGGGGGATAGGGGGGTAGTTTTAATTAAGGGGGTCTCTGTGGTGTTTAAAGAAAAGAAAATAAGAAGAAAAGAAAAGTAAAAAAAGAAAATTAAAATTACCTGGCGTCGTGAGGTCTTTCGCGAGGTGGATCTCACTACAGCCAAGGCGACTCTAGATGGGAAGCGAGAAGGAGACCGGGCAACGTGAAGGAAGCAGCACGGATTAGCACGCTAAGAGCTGTGCGCGAGCTGTGCGTGGAGTATCGCGCTAGGAGCTGGGCAACGCGAGGTCTGCTGCTATGTCCATTTTGCTTTAGAATGTGCGGTGCGATGTAGGCAGCAAGGTCCAGAGCGTACTCATGTGGTTTTCATTCCATTTTATTAACTATTCCAAGCGTTATGACCTCCCAACGTGCTCCAGTACCTGTTCAAACACCATACTTAACTAAAAACTTGTTAGTGCCTACAAACAAAAAGAAAATTCTAGTTAAGCTAAGACAAACTACGAATTGGGTTGCTCCCCATAAGCGTCTTAGTTAACGTCACAGCATGACGAATACAACATTACAATGAGTTGCCTCCCATGAAGTGCTTGAATTAATGTCACGTCACGAAGCAGTCAATCGAACTCAAGGTTCACTCAACACTTGAGGCTCCTTCAAATGAATCACCGATACAACGTTTTCCTCATCCATGCCAAAGTAATGTTTCAATCTTTGCCCATTGACTCTAAACCTGTTCGTTCCATCCTCAGATTTAATTTCTACAGCTCCACTTGAGAACACTTGCACAACTCTAAATGGTCCCAACTATCTAGATTTCAGCTTACCCGAAAATAATTTCAATCTTAAGTTATACAATAAAACGACATCTCCGGGTTTGAAAATTATCTCTTGAATATGTTTATCGTACATTATCTTCATCCTTTCTTCGTACAACCTGGTGCTCTAAAAAGCATGGTAACGGAACTCACCAAGTTCATGCAGCTTTCTGACTCTACTCATACCAGCAGCCTCCATGTCAAGATTTAATTTCCTTAACGCCCAAAAGGTTCTATGCTCTACCTCCACCAGTAAGTGACACACCTTTCCAAGCACCAATTTGTATGGTGACATACCAATCAGAGTTCTAAATGTAGTGCGGTAGGTCCACAGTGCATCATCTAATTTTTTCTTCCAGGCAGTCTGAGTAGCATTTACAGTTTTGGTCAAAACACTCTTGATTTCTCTATTTGAGACCTCCACTTTACCACTTGTTTGTGGGTGATACGGAGTGGAAACCTTATGGCGAACGCCATATTTCTCCAACAACTTTGCAAAGGCTCGGTTGCAGAAGTAGGTGCCTCCATCACTGATGATCGCTTCTGAAGTGCCAAATCGGGTGAAGATATTTTTTCTTAGAAATTACATGACACTCTTTGCATCATTTGTCGGGAATGCCACGGATTCTACCCATTTCGAGACATACTCCACAGCTACCAGTTGTACTTGTTGCCATATGAGCTGACAAATGGTCCATAAAATCGATTCCCCATACATCAAATACTTCCACCTCTTGAATTGGGTTCATGGGCATCTCATGTCGACGAGAAATATTGCTCGTCTTTTGGAACTCACCACAGCCCTTTACCCAAAGTGTGAATCTTTAAACAACATCAGCTAATAAAAGCCCAACTCCAACACTTTAGTAGTTGTCCTTACTCCTCCAAAATGGCCTCCATAACGCGAAGCATGACATGCCTACAAAACAGAAGCTTAGTCTATCTCGAGAATACATCCCCGTATCAAGTTATCAATACAAATCCTAAACAAATATGGCTCAACCCAGAAATACATGCGACAATCACGAAAGAACTTTTTCTTCTGCACAGGGGACAAGTCATAGGAAACAATATTTCTCACCAGGTAGTTTGCAATATCTGCATACCATAGCGCTACCTCAAGGCTCGTGGCTAAAATTTATTCATCTGGGAAAGTCTCCACGATCTCTTCCACCTCAACCCTCTTTTCAGCTCCTTCAAGCTTGGACAGGTGATCTACAACTTGGTTTTCCATTCCCTTTCGGTCACGGATTTCCAAGTCGCTCTTACAGCAGTAGCACCCATAGAATCAGGCGCAGCTTTGACTCCTTCTTATCAATTAGGTACCTAACAGCAACATGGTCAGTATAAACAATTACCTTCGAGCTATCAGGTATGAACTGAATTTGTCAAATGCGAACACCACTGCTAGCATCTCCTTCTCTGTCACTGTGTAATTCAGTTGGCCACCACTCAAGGTTCTACTTACATAGTAGATTAGATGCATGACTTTATCTTTTCTCTGCCCAAGAACTGCTCCCACAGCATAGTGGCTTGCATCACACATCAGCTCAAAAGGTTGTTCCTAGTCAGGTGCCACCATGATTGTTGCAGTCACCAGCCTCTTCTTCAACTCCTCAAAAGCTACCCCACAGTCATCAGAAAACACAAAGGGGTGATCTTTTTCAAGAAATTTACACAAAGGGCTAGCAATTTTGAAAAAATATTTATAAACCGCCTGTAGAAGCCGGCGTGACCAAGGAAACTTCTAATGACCTTGATGGAAGTGGGTGGAGGCAACTTCTCAATTACATCAAAGACGGAAGTGGCCTTGGCCTCTTAGCATGTTGTTTGTGATTTGAAATTATTATGCTTGTATCTGAGGGACTGTAATTGCGGGTGTCAGATTTTCAGCGGTGGATTGTGCCCAATCATAGAAGGCTTCTTCTGGCACAAGAAGTGCAACACCTTGATTGTTCGGGTCATTCACAGTGTTTCTGTTGTTTTGGCTGTCTATTACGTCACCTATGTCTAGTTCGATTCGTTCTGTTGTTGTTGTTTGTCTTTCTTGTTTGCATGATCTAGTGCCTTGAAAGATTTCTCAGGGTCTGGTAATACTTCGTACAATTCACCAGTTCTTGAGGAGTTTTTAGGCATGCACCTGTAACACACAAGACTACAAACGTTAGAGTTTCAATATAATGAATTTCAAGTCGAGAAAACTGAATAAACAAAGAATTTTGACAATTCTTTTAGTCATAATTAATAACACCGTTAATTCTCCGGCAACAGCGCCAAAATTTGATCACGCCCAATTATGCCTCCTAAGAGGTCTAGCAGTCCTTGCGAATATAATCCAGTTTACAAGTCCAGAGTCGAATCCCACAAGGAATTAACCTACTAATCATAACCACTAGTTTCGCAATAATTGAAGCAATCAACCTTCAGAAATATTAAATAATGGTTTGAGTGTTTATTAACTAAGGTAAAAGTAATTAAAATGCAGTAATTAATAACTAACAAACCAAATGTTGTTGACAGGATTTGGAAAAGTCTAGGGTTATGATTTCCCATATTGTCGGAATCTCCTCCGCTATGTTTCCAATAAATTCGCCTAAGTATTCTCTACCTATCATGAGTACTTTGGGTGTTGTAGCTTTCTCTCGAGCAACCACCATAATTAACTAGACGTATTCTCTCGAACTACGCTAGCTGGCACTAGTTCACCACTCACTACAATTGCACCAAGGTTTCGTTATCTCTAATCCCGTCTTTAAACCCTCCGTATTGATCTCTCAAATCCGTTAGGAGTGATTTTGTTTAACAACTACCTAAATGTGTACTCTCTCTCAAGCAATACACACTTAATAGGCATGGTTAATTGAGGGCTCTTCAATCAAAAACAACAAAAATATAGTTGAACAAGTAAAGAAAGATCAACGGAATATTTATATTAAACGTAGTGAAAAAGTCATCATAGGTTCCATCAAACCCTAGATGAGAGATTTTAGCCACTCATAAATGTATAAACAATTGTCATGATGTTGAAAGACATTAAACTACAAAGTAAAGAGAAACAAAGGGAAAACTCGTTGATTCCTTACTCCACAATGCTCTATAGCCTTTTTCTTCTCCAAAATAATGTTTAATCCTTTCTCAACTCTTTTAGGGAGCTTTTATATGTTAGGATGAAGTCCTTGAGTCCAAATTCGGGTTGGTGTCTTTTAATCCGCAACTTTTAATCACTAGGGGTTTTGGGTAGTATTTAGGAATTTTGTAAAACTAAAATTTAGACTTCAAGTTGGTGTCAGATTTCGAATCAAATCACATAACCGGAATCAGAGGTGAAAGGGTAAATGGATTTTGGTCCAGATCTCGAATTTTGACCAAGCAAGCCCGGGGTTGACTTTTGTTGAATTTTTTAATTTCATCAAAGATTAAACCTTTTTCATTTGTGGGTAGTTTCTAAAGCTTATTTTGGATTGCTTGAACGATATTCGACTAGCTTTGGTTGGTTTAGAAGCTTATTCGAAAGAAAAGGTCGTGGTTGATTGTTGAGTTGGTTGCTCAAAGAGGTAAGTGTTGTGTCTAACTTTGACTTTAGCGAATTAGGATTTGTTGGACTATTTGTTATGTGAGTTAGGTGGGGAAATAGTGTATACACAAGGTGACGAGTGTATATACATTGTCACGGGTTAAAGCATGCGGGTTTGACTATTTACATTTTTGTCATCACTTATCCCATATTATCTCTTGTTATAAGCTTTGATTGCTACATGATCTTACTTGTTATCCGTGTCTTACTTATTATCTGTTATTTAAATTGTTACTTGTTTGATTTATTCTTTTCTCGCTTAATATATGTTTACCTACTATATGTTCCTACCTGAATTAATTGTGTAACTTCATTGTTTCATGTTTTACTTGCCTTTATTGTCTTTATATTACTTGTTGCACTTTATTATGTTATCTCGTTTTTTGTGAGTTCTTGAGCTATTCTTGTATTGGTGATTGGTAGAGAATTATTAATACAAGGAAGTGTTTATCCTCCATTTGTGCTGATAGTTCCTTGATTTTTTGTATGCTTTAGTTCCCGTTTGTGTTGAGATTATGTTATTGGTTGTGTGGAGTTGTTAATGTTGATGTTTTGATCTTGGATCGGGTTGCATGCCGCAACAGATAATGATAAGATATGATATTGGGATTGGGTTGCAACTTGCAACAAATATTATGATAAATGTTGGGATCGGGTTTGCACGCCGCAACAGATATTATGTTAAATGTTGGGATCGGATTGCGCGCCACAATAGAGTATGATGTGTTGTAGCTGTTTATAGTTGTAGAGATTTATCTCGGTATTGTGATATGAGGTTTGAGATGGTTTTATTCTGGGGCCCTCTGGTGGTTTGACCTTCGGGGCCGTTTTTATGAGTTTATTGCTTTTTCTATATTTTCGTATCCTGTTATTATTATTCATACATGTTTATTGTGAGTGTCTTGTCATAGCCTCGTCACTACTTCTTCGAGGTTAGGTTCGGCGCTTACAAAGTACATGGGTTCGGTTATGATTATGTTACACTTTCGCACTTCTTGTGCAGATCCCAGTGTTGGTCCCAACGCTGCGTAGAGGAGTTTTGCCCCGATTGGCTTGCCCAAGAGACTTGAGGTAGAGTTGACGGCGTTCGCAGCCCGTGAAGTACCCTTCTATTATGTCTTTGCTGTTTATTTTGTTTCAAACTGTTGTATTTTGTTCAGACCATACTTTGTAGTACTCTAGTTCCTCATGTACTGGTGACACCAGATTTTTGGGATTTGTCTAGACCGTGTAATTTATGGACTTATCTTATGTATTTCAGATTTACCAATCGTTAATTATCATTGTTATGCTGTTTAAATTGTTAAAATGGTTAATTGATTAGCTAATGTTGGCTTGCCTACCAAATAGATATTAGGCGCCATCACGACCCCATGGTTGGGATTTCGGGTCATGACAGCAAGAGGGATGAAAGTAAGACCCATATCTCTAGCTGCCATTTTATTTCCCTCAAATAAATCGCCTACGCCTTGTTCCCAGGGTTCTCCTGTTTCATGTGCAATTTTTCTTGTGCAACCCCAATTACTACTACTATTCCATTCATTTTGCCATCATGAGATGTCTGGGCCCGATTCACCTAGCTCGTATCATTCTGCTCTGCCTCCACAGGATTTTTGTTGCTCATGGTGATCTGGGCCTTCGCTGCTTCTATGTGCATCAAATTAATCCTCATGGCATCTAGAGTTACCCAGACACTTGCTAGGATTCTGGTCCCCTCACTGCGGGGCATGAAGAGCGAACCGGGCCTCGAGGATTATATTAATTTTCTTCTTTCCATTTATATCCAAGAGTTTCTCGGTCTGCACAGTCGGCGTTGTGAGGTTATTATCCTTTATTCCACTTAACCGAACCGGTGCCAAAAGTCTAGCAGGTATCTCTCCATTCAATAGGGATTTTGGTAATACTGCACATCTGATGCCTAAGCTTTGTCCCTCCATGAGTTTGATTTTATTAGCCTGGGTTATGTCACGACACAAAATCTCACCATAGGCATCGTGATAGCATCTAGTCTCTAAAACTAGGTAAGACGATTACTTATAACAATTAAGCCAATTTAACTATGATAATTCTAAAACAGAGTTTAATATGAATACCGAAACAAAAGCCCTATACGGCCATAATCATCACAACCTTCCAAGACTAGGTAATACAGAGTCACGAACCCTAGCTGAATATATGAAAAGATCTCAAAGATCAAAATACAATATTGTTCAACTAACAAGCTGACACTGTCAGTACAATGAAAAGAAACGACTCTAAGGAACTGCGACGACCAAGGAACTCTACCTTGAATCCTCATGATCAATAAGCTAACTCTGCTTGAGTCCGATATCTCCAACACCTAGATCTGCACGAAAATGTACAGAAGTGTACTATGAGTACACCACAGACGGTACCCTATAAGTATCAAGACTAACCTCAAAGGAGTATTGGTGAGGTACAAGTCAAGACACCTATTAATCAAATTAACCTGTGCAATATAGAAGTAAAAAGCTAATAATAAAAGCAGGAATCAATAAGTGGCAACAAGGATCAATAAATGATATAAACAGTATAGTAATAAGAACACTATGAAAGTACCATTAAAACCAAATAAGGGAAAACCAATAACAACCAATTAATCAAGCAGTTTTAACACAAGTTTTGCAACGAAAATTTCTCCGAGATACCTCATGTCATAATCATAAGTCATGAGTCTCAACCCACAAATCATATGCTCACAGAACCTGGTGCCCACATTTCTAATCACAACCGCAAGGAAAACTCACAATCCAACATCTCAATCCGCCGGGCATGATCATAGGCTCACAATCATAATCCACCTGACATGGTCACAGGCTCACCATCGCAATCTGCCCGGCATGGTCACATGCTCAATATCACATGAACGCAGATAATGCAAGAATACATGGGCATGATTAATAAATGTTACGTTTCATACTCCTAAACTAGTATAAGTGGCATACTAGGGTGTATGCTTGTGCCAGTGTACTATTACAGCCCAAGTCAACAAGTAAACCGACGGCCGGCATAGATCTCATGAGACCCACATACTATTACTACGAAAAAGCCCTGCCCTTTTCCTTCGCTACTAGGAAAGTAAGCAACTTCTATTAGCGACGGACCTTGAGCCGAATTGATCATGTCATGTGCAACGTCCATCAATGATGGTTCATTAATGTCCATTGATTTAGACTCCTTCCCCCTTCTCAACGTAGAAAAAGATCGGGAGGGGCCCGAAAGCCCCCGAAGAATGGAAACCGGAATTCGATTCACTCCCCAAGCAACATAACAAGTCAAGTAAGGTGTATAACATACACGAGTAGAATCACACTAACATACGAATATCGTCAATATAATACCCCCAGGCCATCACACATCATCCCTAATATTGCCACCCTTATTTCTCCGATAGCCACCTGTACAACACCACCCTGACAATATCATTAGCCACCTGTATCACCGGATAATCACTTGTATCACTCCGCATAATAGCCACCCTTATTGTTCCACCCAGACAATAACACAATAGTCACTCGTATCACTCCACACAATCGATAATAGTGGGATGCCACCCTTATGCCCCGCATAACAACAACAGTGAAATGCCATCCTTATGCTCCGCATAACAACAACCGATCCAGACACCAATTTACATGTGCTAACATCACGACAACACGACATAGCAACTCGTACCACAAGTGCTCAGCCACAAACTTTCCAAAAGAACCAACAATATCAGTATTTCCACAATAATAGCCCATGTCTCAAAACAATGTGTATAGAATCTCAATAACAACAAAATGAAGGGGAAAGTAACTCAACAATGAACAACACCCCCTTTAAACATAACTTCAATTAAAGTAGATTAATGACTTTCAGTGACTTCAACTTCAATTAATTGCTTAAGGATAAACTCGATAATGAAGGTATTTCCATGAAATGGCAAACTTTGGATCCTGGTGTATGAAATAGGTTAACAATGAAAGAGATGACACGAACTAGCAACTATGTCTAAATGAATGAGAATAACTCGGCAACAAAAGGATATCAAGGAACAATAATTTCAATTAAGAGTAACTCAACAATAAAGGAAGTCACATAATGATAAAAGAGTAACAACTTATAAAAGTAAATTTGACAAGTAAAGGATGTGACATGTAACAACAACTTCAAATAAAGCATGTGAAAGTAAACATGACAAAATAAAAGGATATAACATGCGCTAACAATTTCAAATAAATACATGAAAGAAGCCTAAGAGTCTAAACCGGTTAATTTTCACATATAAGCCCGAGTACGCACTCGTCACCTCGCGTACACGACTTTCACATAACACAAATAGCACAAACAACTCAATTCCTAAGGGGTAGTTATTCCACATAAAGTTAGGCAAGATATAACTTCAAAGAAGCTAAACTGATACTCTTTTATCGTGTGAAACAACCTCCGGATGGCTCAAATCTAGCCAAAATAACTTAATATCGTAAATAAAAATCATAGGAAATAATTCCGGATAATAAAGTTTCGATCTTTAATGAAAACTAAAAGGTCAACCCAAAAGATCAACCCTGAGCCCGCATCTCATAACCCGATAAAATCCACAATTTCTGACAACCCATTAAATTACGACTCCAACCATACTCCGACTCCGAATCGATATTCAAAACTCAATTATTCTCTTTAGAAAAGTTTTTGATAAAAACTTCCCAATTTTCCAATCAAAAGATGGATTAATTCACAAATGAACTACTGGAATCATGTTAAAATACAAAAATTGAGAATAGATACCGACCCCCATGAAAATATGAGAAGAACACCGCGAAAATCACCTCAATCTGAGCTCTAGGACTCAAGATATGCTCAAATTACCCGCAATCAAATTTTTTTATATACATGCATTTTCGCTTTTGCGCCCAAAAAGCCGCACCTGTGCATTTCCAGCTATCAACTCCACTTTTGCGGCCTATTTTTCGCACTTGCGGGATTGAAGATGTAGACCCAACTTCGCATATGCGAAGCACCAGCACCAGCTCTCTTCTCCAACACTAAAATGAGCATAACTCCCGCATACGATGTCCAAATTCGATGATTCTTTTTGCTATGGCTCTGTAATTACGAAACAAATCTAATACTTTAATCCCAAAAAAAATTGGATGCTCATTTGATTAATGTAGTAACATTTATGCTTGAAGAAACGATGCTGAAACATCAAAAACGAGTGCAACACAGCCCAAACCTATATGAAACTCACCCGAGCCTCTCGGGACTCCGTCTGAACATACCAATAAGTCCCCAAAATATAATACGGACCTAATCGTGGCCTTAAATCCCATATAAAAAAATCAAAACCACGAATCATCGATCAAGATCAATCTCTTAAATTCATAAACTTCAAACGTCGAACCAAGCAATTGATTCAAGCCTAACCAATTCGGAATGAACCCAATTTTTGCATACAAGTTTCAAATGACATATTGAACCTATTCCAACTATCAAAATAATAATCCAAACTCAATAACATCGAAGTCAACTCCCGGTCAAACCTATGAACTTTCCAAACCTTCAAATTGTCAACTTTTGCCAAATAGAGTCAAAACCTTCTAGAAATATCCAAATGCAAATCCGAGTATATGCCCAAGACCAAAATCATCATACGAAACTATTGAAATCATCAAAATACCATTCTAGAGTTGTATACACAGAAGTCAAACTATAGTCAACTCTTGCCGCTTAAGCTTCTAAAACAAGAATCATTCTTCCAAATCAATCCCGAATCCTCCGAAAATCGAACCCGGCCACACGCACAAGTCAGGATATACAATATGAAGCTGCTCGAGACCTTAAGCCACCGAACAGAATATTAGTTTTCAAAATAACCGGTAGGGTTGTTACAGGTTATCTTCGCATTTTTGGATGGTCGTCCTCATTTCCTACCTAATTTCGGTGAGGCACATGTTAGAAGTCACACTAATTGTGCATAGAGAGAGAGAGAGAGAGAGAGAGAGAGAGAGAGAGAGAGAGAGAGAGAGAGAGAGAGATGGGAGTTCTATTTCTAATATAATATAGATTATATTTTTATACTTACAATATATTTGTGTCAATACAACGATTTTCTTTGTCATCGACATTCTATTGAAATTTTTGAAACTTTTGTTAGGTTTTGTATGATCCATGTTATAGCGGTATTTAACTAGTGTGTGCTAAAGGATATCAATTTGCATAATGTATAAATATCTCCCAAGATGTGCCCAAAAAATAATTATCATCATATATTTATAGTTTAGCTACGGAATTAAATCTTTAAGACACTTGAAAACTTATATAATTTTTTAAGATAAAAGTGTTAAAAATGGGGTAGTAGGGACACTTTTATGATTAGTATTAATGGCATAATTTTTTAAAACCCCGAACTTTTCTTATTTACATAAAGTACCCCCTCCTCCTCTACCCCCTATTCGCCCTCCCACTCCTCCTCCTCCCACCACTCCTGTTCCTCCTCTTGTTCCTCCATCTCGCAACGCTCCTCTCTATCCTCCTGCTACTCCTTATCCTCAAACATTTAGGAAGATGTTTCCAATATCTAGGGAGATGTTTCAAACATCTACTGAGATGTTTCAAACATCTGTGAAAAAAAGATCAATGAGAACAACACTAGAAAAAAGAAAGAAGTAGAAGAAATATCCCGAGAGAAGTTTCAAACATCCCGGGGAAGTTTCAAACATCCTGAGAGATGTTTCAAACATCCTGGGAGATGTTTCAAATATCTCGGGGGATGTTTTATAGAATACTCATTCTGGAATGTTTCAAAATATCTCGATAGGTGTTTTGCAGAATACTCACTTTGTAAAATTTTACATTTTTCTCTTTTTCTCGTATATTTTAAATCACTAGAAGAATAAAAAAAGAAAGAAGAAGAAGAAGAAGAAAAAGACAAGAAATAAAATGAAGGAGAAGAAGATGACAGAGACGAAGCAGCAGCAATAGCAACAAAAGTTGAAGAGAAAGAAGAAAGTAAGGAAGAAGAAAAAGAGAATGAGGAAGAGAAAGAAGAAAGAAGAAAGAAGGAGAAAAAGAAAAAGAGAATGAGGAAGAGAAAGAAGAAAGAAGAAAGAAGGAGAAGAAGAAAAAGTAAAGAGGACAAAGAAGAGAGAAATGAAAATTTAAAATAATATGAATAGTTGTGGGTCTTTTTAAATTTTTTAAAATTTTAATATTTATCCTTTAATCTGACCCTGACCTCCTTTAATTACCCTTCTTTTGTTAACAAAAAATGTGTCCTAAATTCTTATACAAGACGCCAAAAATCTTTTTTAACTCATTTCCACTTTTTGAAATTTTTTGTTAGGGTTTATATGATCCATGTTATATCTCTATTTAATTAGTGTTTGCTAGAGGATATCAATTTGCAAAATGTATAAATATTATAAATATCTCCCGAGATGTGCCCAAAAAATAATTATCAACCATTATCATATTCATAGGTTAGCTACTTACATTCCCTTTTAAACATTTTCAAGAATTACATGCCTCAAATTTTCTTTTTAAAAAGGTGAACTCAAGTAGTCAACTACTCGATTTCCAATTATCTTTTCTTTAAGTTTAAAAATGTAAAAGAGTTCCAAGAGTCAAATGCCCAAATTCCCCAAGTTGGTACTATTTGCTTCGACAATTTGAAGAGCAAGAGCTCTCAATCTACTTTACAAACGAAGGGCAGCTCATAATGAATAGGAGAGGTATGTTCTCCGCACAAGAATCCACAATTTCTGCTCTTAGTTCAGATAATTTCCATTAACGAAAACAAAGAATAACTATGGAAATGGAATATGGGTATATATCCTTTGACAATCTTATCATGACATTCTAGATATGGGTTTTATCTGGTCAAGATTTATTGACTGAAAGATGAAGTAGTCTTGAGGTTTTTCCCCCTTAAAGTTTAGTACTTTTTGATAATAAACTGTTACATTCAATAGACATTTGCTGGATTTATCTGATTGTTGGTGGGTGTTTGATTTTATCTATTGTTTGCAGATATCTACTGGAAGACTTTGGTATGTGTGCCTGAGTGAAGGGAAGTAAACAAGGGAGCTTGCTAATCTTGAAAATGGGGTTCTTGAGGGGAAGGAGAATGTGGGTCATTTGGATAAAGGGTAAAAAGAACCTTACCTGGGAAGTGTTTGTTAAGTAGCTGAATTGCTGAATAGATTCTGATAATGGAGTTGCTTTTTACTTTATCTCGTTATAGCAACTTCTGTATAGAGCAACGTCCTAGAGGTAGCGCATATCAAATATTATAACTTATTTTTATTGGAAAATGTTTCTTACATGAGTGCTCTGAAAATTTCTGCTTTGTAAGTAGTATTGTGCTAAAATGAAAAATGTAGGTCCATGTTGATTAATTTGCTAACGCTTCATTTTACATAGATTAGTATAACATTTATGACTATCAAGTTTCCTACTAGTGATTATTATAGTGATGCACCACCCAGAAACTACATTAATAATGGTGGCCAGTGGCGAAGCTAGGAATTTCCCCAAGGGTGTTCAAATTTGAAAGAAGTGAAAAAAAATTCCCGACAAAGGGTGTTTAATATGTGTTATATACCTCTAAAACATAATATTTTACCTATATACACAGTGTAATTTTTCGACGAAGGGTGGTCAATTTAACCACCCTTATGAGCATGTGGCTTCGCCCATGATGGTGGCTATGCGCACGGATTTTAGTTTTGAGTTTTAATTTATTTTTCTGGATTTATTTCTTTTCCACTAAGCCGTATTCAGTTCTTTCATGTAGATTAGCGGTGGGGCATGCACGCATAGTATGACCAAGCAAATCTTGGAACTTGTGGGAGAGGTGGCCCTTCAAAGGTTGGTGTATGATTGCCTGAATGGAGCTTTATTTCATTCTTCACTTGCCAATCCCATGTTTAACTTAACTTCTTAGTCAATTTTGATCGTCTATGCGCTTATGTGTCCTAACTTGTTTGTCAAATACACCTATTCGCTGCAACGACACCATAGAACTTTGATTGACTCTGCAGTTACTTTTGTAAGCTTAATGAGTAAAGCACTGGTATGTTTCTAAAAGGTCACTTAGCGCCATGTGCCACTGTTGACATGTGACGTCTTTACACTTTATCTACTGAACGTTCTTGTCCCTCCCAAGCCCTCACTCCTCGGAGAATGCCAGAAATTAGTATTGCAGTTTAACTTTATGAGAAAAGAGAGGTCAAAATAGAAGGTAAGAGGAGGATCCAACACCCTTAAGCTAAGTAAGATGACAGTAATGAGCATGCTTTCATTAATTTAACTTTGTTCCAGTATTAAGATATGAGGTTAAGAAGTGTGGAGCATGTGGGATTCAACAATCTCTTCATGATATTTTCATAATAGAAAAAATGAAATAAGTTTGTGGTTAGAAGAGTAAAGTTGATCTCACTAGTGTTTGTTTTCGTGTTATAAGCATCCAAAACGTTCTTTCTTTCTTTTAGGAAGGGAACCTTGGCGCGATGGTAAAAGTTCTCACCGTGTGACTTAGGAGGTCACAGGTTCAAGCCGTGGAAATAACCTTTTGTTAAAATGCAAGGTAATACTGCATAAAGAAGACTCAATGTGGTTCGACCCTTCCTCATACTCCGCACATAGTGGAAGTTTATTGCACTAGGTTGCCCTTGCTCTCTCCTTTCCGAAAATGAGAAGTTGATCAATTTAGAGAAAGATGGTAGATACAAATAAGTTTATTGCCATTTCCGCCATTTATGCCGAGGGTCTTTCGGAAACAGCCTCTCTACCCTCGGGGTAGGGGTAAGGTCTGCGTACACACTACCGTCCCCAGACCCCACACATGGGATTATACTAGGTTGTTGTTGCCATTAACGCCATTTGTAAACTTACTTGATCTACCACCTTTTTATGACCTATTTTACTACTTAATCCAGTCGGTTGAGCGTTTTATATATATGTATTGTTAGTTTTACAGATATGTATATAATAGAGTCTTGTCTCACATTAGAATAGGAGTAATATGTGCTTGTAGAATATAGCTATAAATAAGGACCTCTTGTATTGTATCAAATATCAATAATAATATATTTTCTTTCTCCCGTGCTTTCTCATATGGTATCAGAGCTATCGTGAAAAAAATTTATCGCTGCGCATAAATTCCAGCGACTCTGGAAAGAGAAATCAGTCACCAGAAGTTTTTTTTTTTTTTTTTTTTTTTTTCCGGCGACCTATTTCAAGGCTATGTGCGTCTGGTTTGTCTCTGTCAGTGTTGTGCAAAATCCAACACTACCACAAGAGTCGTCAGTGTCCGGCAATCAAACCCCAGTGAAAATCTCCGGTAGCAGCAGCTTCACGCGCTCCCACGCGCCACCAGAAGCTCACGCGCCGGCGCGTACGACCAGTTTCGGCCATTTTTTGAAAAGTTTCCTTCAGAGCAGTTGGTCACCTGGTAATTTCGATCCTACCCTTACTGTTTTCGTTTCATTTCAACCACTTTTGAGTTTTTTCCGGCAGCTACAGTAATTTCCGGTAGCTACAGTAGATTCCAGCAGCTACAGTAGTCTCTTACTCTGTTTTAGTGAATTACAGTTTGATTCTTTCTCTTATTTGGTAATAATTTGCAACAATGTCTTTCAGATAAGATGTTTTTGGGTCTAGAAACATGAGTTATGGAAGCTCTAGTGCTATGATTACCTCGGAACCTTTAATGGGAAGTTCAAACTACTTAGTTTGGGCTTCATCTGTCGAGTTGTGGTGTAAAGGTCAAGGTGTTCATGATCATCTAATCAAACAGTCTAGCGAAGGAGATGAAAAGGCGATAGCACTTTGGGCAAAAATTGATGCTCAGTTATGTAGCATCTTGTGGCGATCTATTGATTCCAAGTTGATGCCCTTATTTCGTCTATTCCAGACATGTTATTTGGTTTGGGCAAAGGCTCGTACCTTATACACTAATGACATATCTTGCTTCTATAATGTGATAACGCGGATGACAAACTTAAAGAAGCAGAAATTAGATATGTCTACTTACTTGGGTCAAGTACAGGCAGTCATGGAGGAATTTGAGAAGTTGATGCCAATATCTGCTAGTGTCGAGAAACAACAAGAGCAACGACAGAAGATGTTTCTAGTTCTTACCCTCACTGGACTTTCTAATGATCTTGATTCAGTAAGCGATCAGATTTTGGCTAGTCCGACTGTCCCCGCAGTTGATGAAGTATTCTCTAGATTACTCCGCCTTGCTGCAGCACCAAGTCACCCAGTGACCTCATCACCGATACTTGATTCCTCTGTTCTCGCATCCCAGACAGTGGATGTTCTGGTGTCTCAAACTATAGAGAATAGACGAGGAGGAGGTCGTTTTGGAAGATCTAGACCCAAGTGTTCTTATTGTCACAAACTTGGACACACTCGTGAAATGTGTTATGCCTTACATGGTCGTCCACCCAAAAGTGCTTACATTGCTCAGACCGAGACTACAGGTAACCATGGATTTTTGTTATCTAAAGAAGAATATAATGAGCTCTTCCAGTATCGCAAGTAAGCAGACATCTCCACAAGTAGCTTCAGTTGCTCAGACTGATACTTCAGTTGCTAATAATTTTTTTGCGTGTGTTTCCCAGTCTAGTACTCTTGGGCCATGGGTCATGGACTCAGGCGCTTCTGATGACATCTCTGGTAATATATCACTTTTGTCAAATATTGTATATTCACAGTCTCTTCCCACTGTTACTTTAGCCAATGGATGTCAAACTAAGGCCAAAGGAATTGGACAAGCTCATCCCTTGTAAAATATCACCCTAGATTCCGTTTTTTATGTCCCTGGTTGTCCTTTTAGTCTTGCATCTGTTAGTCGTTTAACTCGTGCGCTACATTTTGGTAGTCCTTTTAGTCTTGTATCTGTTAGTCATTTAACTCGTGCACTCCATTTTGGTATATATTTTGTTGATGATTCTTTTGTTATGCAGGACCGCAGTAAGGGACAGACAATTGGTACAGGACGTGAATCAGAAGGCCTTTATTACCTTAACTCACTCAGTCCTTCCACAATATGTCTAGTTACAGATCCTCCGAACCTAATCCACAGACGTTTAGGACATCTGAGTGTATCCAAACTTCAGAAGATGGTGCCTAGTTTATCTAGTTTGTCTACATTAGATTGTGAGTCGTGTCAGCTCGGAAAACATAGTCGAGCTCCCTTTCCACGTAGTGTTGAGAGTCATGCAGAGTCTGTTTTCTCCTTATTTCATTCTGATATATGGGGTCCTAGTAGAGTCAGTTCAACCTTGGGATTTTGTTATTTTGTTAGTTTTATTGATGATTATTCAAGGTGTACTTGGCTTTTCTTAATGAAAGATTGTTCTAAGTTATTTTTATATTCCAGAGTTTCTGTGCTGAACTCAAAAACCAATTTGGTGTTTCTATTCGCATTTTTCGCAGTGATAATGCCTTAGAATATTTATCTTCTCAGTTTCAGCAGTTTATGACTTCTCAAGGAATTATTCATCAGACATCTTGTCCTTATACCCCTCAGCAAAATGGGGTTGCAGAGAGAAAGAATAGGCACCTTATTGAGACTACTCGCACACTTCTAATTGAATCTCGTGTTCCGCTGCATTTTTGGGGCGATGCAGTTCTCACATCTTGTTATTTGATTAATCGGATTCCTTCATCTTCCATCAAGGATCAGGTTTCGCGTTCAGCATTGTTCCCCCAGTCACTCTTATACTCTCTTCCTCCTCGTGTTTTTGGGAGCACATGTTTTGTTCATAACTTAGCACCTGGGAAAGATAAGTTAGCTCCTCGTGCTCTCAAGTGTGTCTTCCTTGGTTATTCTCGTGTTCAGAAGGGCTATCGTTGTTATTTCCCTGATCTTCGTAGGTACCTTACGTCAGCTGACGTCACATTTTTTGAATCTAAACCTTTCTTTACCTCTGCTTACCACCATGATATATCTGACATCTTACCTATATCGACCTTTGAAGAATTTACTATAGCTCCTCTACCTTCGACCACAAAAGTTTCACTCATACCAACCGATGATGAGTCTAGTGTTGTTTCACCACTCTTGACTTATCATCGTCGTCCACGCAGTACATCAGGCCCAACTGGTTCTCGTCCTGCACTTGTCCCTGCTCCTACTGCGGACTTGTCTCTTCATAGTACACCAATTGCACTTTGGAAAGGTATACGGACCACACTTAATCCTAATCCTCATAATGTTGGTTTAAGTTATCATCGTCTGTCATCTCCCCATTATGCTTTTATGGTCTAAAGCGGTCTCCTCGAGCTTGGTTTGGTAAGTTCAGTACGGTTATCCAAGAATTTGGCATGACTCGTAGTGAAGCTGATCACTCTGTGTTTTATCGGCACTCTGCTTCAAGTCTCTATATTTATCTGGTAGTCTATGTTGATAATATTGTTATTACTGGCAATGATCAGGATGGTATTACCAATCTGAAGCAATATCTATTCCAACACTTCCAAACTAAGGATCTAGGCAGATTGAAGTACTTTCTAGGTATTGAGGTTGCTCAATCTAGCTCAGGTATTGTTATTCTCAAAGAAAATATGCTTTAGACATTCTTGAGGAGACAGGGATGATAGGTTGCAGACCTGTTGACACTCCGATGGATCCGAATTCTAAACTTCTGCCAGGACAGGGGGAGCCGCGTAGCGATCCTGCAAGCTATAGGCGGCTAGTTGGTAAATTAAATTATCTCATAGTGACTAGACCCGACATTTCTTATCTTGTGAGTGTTGTAAGTCAGTTTATGAATTCTCCCTGTGATAGTCATTGGGATGCAGTTATC
Organism: Nicotiana obtusifolia; assembly: GCA_002018475.1. Classification (NCBI taxonomy): domain Eukaryota; kingdom Viridiplantae; phylum Streptophyta; class Magnoliopsida; order Solanales; family Solanaceae; genus Nicotiana; species Nicotiana obtusifolia. The sequence goes on from MCJB01006814.1 coordinate 153,265, forward strand.
CGCATTATTCGGTATATAAAATCGGCTCCAGGCAAAGGACTACTGTTTGAAGATCGAGGTCATGAGCAGATTGTTGGATACTCAGATGCCGATTGGGCAGGATCACCTTCTGATAGACGTTCTACGTCTGGATATTGTGTGTTAGTAGGAGGAAATTTGGTTTCTTGGAAGAGCAAGAAACAGAATGTAATTGCTCGGTCTAGTGCAGAAGCAGAATATCGAGCAATGGCTATGGCAACATGTGAGCTAGTATGGACCAAACAATTACTCAAGGAGTTGAAATTTGGTGAAATCAGTCAGATGGAACTTGTGTGCGATAATCAAGCTGCCCTTCATATTGCATCAAATCCGGTGTTCCATGAGAGAAGGAAGCACATTGAGATTGATTGTCACTTCGTCAAAGAAAAGATACTCTCAAGAGATATTACTACAAAGTTTGTGAGGTCGAATGATCAGCTTGCAATTTTCACCAAGTCCCTTACTGGTCCTCGTATTGGTTATATATGTAACAAGCTTGGTACATATGATTTGTATGCACCGGCTTGAGGAGGAGTGTTAGTTTTACAAATATGTAGATAATAGAGTCTTGTTCCACATTGGAATAGGAGTAATATGTGCTTGTAGAATATAGCTATAAATAAGGACCTCTTGTATTATATCAAATATCAATAATAATATATTTGCTTTCTCCCGTGCTTTCTCATATGTATATATATATATATATATATATATATATATATATATATATGTGTGCAAAATGCCCCCAATATATTTGGTGTATAGTAGGTGTGTGCATTATTTGGATGGAATTGAAAACTCAAATTAAACCAAATCTAATTTTAATTTGGATTTTTTTAATTCGTGTGTGTGTATATATATATATATATATATATATATATATATATACGAAAAGTAAGAAATTCCGCATATTTTGACCAATTCAAGGTGAAAAATGGGGTTGCTCCCTCGGCAAATTGGGATAAAGTTGAGCCAAAAGATCTTGATTCAAGATAAATTCATGAGGAAGTGGTCGTAGTTCGTAATAGAAAGAAAGATATTACTACTTCGCCTCTTTGTTGGACCGCTGGCGCGAACACAGTGGTCTCTGACTAGGACCTGGAACCAAATCAAATTTGGATCTTGGCATGTAGCTGGTTTTTAAACGTAGGCATTTTGCCAGAAAGATTACATATATATATATATATATATATATATATATATATATATATATATGTTGACCAATTCAAGGTGAAAAATGGGGTTGCTTCCTCGGCAAATTGGGATAAAGTTGAGCTAAAAGATCTTGATTCAAGATAAATTCATGAGGAAGTGGTAGTAGTTCGTAATAGAAAGAAAGATACCACTACACTCGGTTAATCAAACAGAGCATCTCACAGACAAAGTGGTTTGGGTTTTTCAGTTTTGTTTAATTTCTCTTGAGACTTTTATCTATTGAAAAAGTAAAAACAAGTTCCATAGATTTAATTATCAAAAGAAATTTCTGTTGGACTCTTTTTAGTTGTTGGGAATGCATAGGCTCTGACTGAATACAGAATCTGATTTAAGCTGTTCATCTATCTTTTCTTTTTATCTGATTTCATATGTCCTTGTCTATTTGCAGGTCTGACAATGCATAGAAGCTACACCGATTAGTCCTGTTCGTTAATGGAGATAGCCGTAAGTGTCTTTGCATAGTGTAAAAACTAAAAGAATATATTTTGGAGCTTGTGTCATATCATCGGAGCCATGGAAATTGGAAATAAAGAGGAAAGAGTTAATGCAACAATTTACTTAACTTTTTTTTTTCCTGGAAACATTTCACAATATTTCTGGTGATTTGAAAGGCAAAAGCTTAAGCTGAGGCAACCCACCTTTGGCCAGGCAAGGCACTGCCAATAGGGTCTGCGTTTTGAGTGTGAACATTTTCTTATCTTTTAACTTGGAAGTGCTTTAATAATTCAAAAAGATTAAAAGAGTCAAACAATGAGAATCCTGAGAAGTTGGAAAATATTTACTTTACTCCCCTCATATTTTGTTATGTAAAATTTTAGACAGATTCCATTTCCTCTTAATGTGTACACATGGCGTAGACTCATTTTAACTATTGAATAATATACCTGTCTAAATTCCTCTTTTCTATGTTGGGGAGGAAAGCTCAAGGTTTAGCCTCCACCTGGAGGCCTCAGGGCAGTTAGGCCTTCAGTTGCCTCAAGGGACATGGCCATGAATTTGTTTTAAAACGTCGATTTTTGCATCTACTTCTTTGGCTGCTCCTACGGTTGCATTCATCTCCTATGCTAATAAGGATTAAAGTATGAACATTAATCATTTCCAGGCATCATGGAAGTTGACATCATGCTTTTATTGATTTAGCTGTTTAATGTTGCCAATAATTTATCACATTTTCTGACCTATAACATTCCCCATTGCAGCCTAATGAATCAAAGACACCAAGCAAGATTGGAGATAGACCAACCAGTGATGTTGTCGTAAGGCTTAGAACGCAGGATGGACGTGATGATTGGCTTTACTGCCATTCACATATTCTTGTCGAAGAGAGCAAATATTTTGCTGATCGGTTATCAGATAGTTGGCCGACATGTCAGATTCTTGACTCGCGCAATTGTGTTGAGGTTTACTGTGAAGAACCTGATTTGGACTACCATGTCAATGTCCTTCGACTCTTCTATGTTATTGCAGATAGTTTAATGACTGAAATTTGCCACGGTGTCAGGAATGCCCTTGGCATTTTGCGGGTTGCTGTCAAGTTTGGATGCCCAAGAATTATTGCAGTATGTGTGGATTATTTGGAAGCAGTCCCATGGGAGGAAGCTGAAGAGGAGGAGCTATTAAATACTATACCAGGCATGGGATCTAAAGTGGAACCAGTACTTGCTCGTCTCCAACCAGTCAATCCTACTGCAGTAATGAAGATTTTTCTAGCGGCCCTTCAATTTGCTACATCATCACCTCCTTCACCTTTGAATGATCTGAAAACCACTGCTCAAGAACAGCTTGAATACCTGCTTACTGAGGATGATGATGCTCCTTTACTGACCGCCGATGAAGAAATAAAGCTAGAAGTCATACGATGTGCCAACAGGCTGTTTGATAGATTTAACAACCTCGTAGAATCTCTACTGTGTGATCTCCAAGAATCAATTTCAGATGCTGGGAAATTGCAATCATTGCATTCCTGTTTAACAGATTTGTCATGGGCATGTCAGATATTAGGAAAGCTGGAAATTATGAGAGATTTTGTTTGCAGCTGGACAGAGTTGTCAATGAAACTAGTTAAAATTGTTCAACAAAAAGAATCAGAAAATCAAATTCTAAAAACAAAGCTGAAGGTTCTTGAGGTGACGGCAAAAGTATTAGAGGCAGTAGGATATGGCATAGTTGTGTTACCTACTGTAAAACGACTTCACATGGTGAAGCTCTGGCTTCCTTTTGTCCGATCCATGAAGCCTTTAGTTGATTCGGAAACTGAGGATGATCTCACAATAAAAGTTGATAGTGAGTTATGGAAATCCTTGGAGTCGGCATTTGTTTCCATTATACTTGCATTGCCATCAGTTGATCAGGCAGAGATTTTAACTGAGTGGTTGGAAAATCAGCAGATTCGATATCCAGACCTCACCGAGGCATTTGAAGTGTGGTGTTACAGGTCCAAGGTTTCCAAGCGAAGGCTGGCAGCAGTTGGAGAAGAGCACAATACAGCTAAGACAGTATGACTCGTCTGGTTTTCTTTTTTAGCCAATTCTAGGATTTAGGTTGTATAACTGATGATATGGCTGTTATTTCTTTAACATAGCTGATCTGGTAAGACGTCTTAAAATGGTCTAGGTTCTGTAAAATCACCTTCTCTATTTTTTTGTCTTCCTCACAACGTTTTATGCTTAATTTTCTATGAAGTATGTCAATCTTTCTCAGCAACATGGTTGCATATATAGCTAATGATTGACTACAACTTAAGTTTTTAGACTGAAAGCTTACTCTTGACAGATGGTTATTCTCTACCCTTATGCGAGTGCTCGAAATTGTTGCAAGTCTTTCGAGTGAGTCGTTTTCCTATGAAACATTGACCACTTTTACTTGTCTTTGGCTATTTCCTTCTAGTTGTACTGTAAGATTGAATTTTAGAGGATTAAATTAGAACCAGAAAAGGACGCCAAGTGATACACTGACAATAAAACGATTGATTTTCAGTTGCTGCGTTGTTATGTCCTACATTTGGCATTTGTTTTATATACCTAAGCACAAAACTGGTCACAGAATTGGCTGTTTTTCTTTCTTTCTCAGCCACTGGCCTTGTTCTTTCATGAAATGCGTTCAATTTCGGCCACAAGTGTCATGCATGAAACTTTTGTTCCAGGCGATCTTTCTCTCTCCTTCAGATATTCTTTGTAAGAACGTCTTCAATTTTGTCCATTCATTGCAAGGAGCTTCTGAATTTGGATAGCGTGACATGGATCGAGCGTTTTACATCCTTCCAATAAATTTTGTTTGTTTAAAAGTAGCCTAAAGTCAAACTTTGATTAGAGACCTTAAATTTTTTTAAAATAAAAATTTTATATATATTTTATTTGAAGTTTATTCATCTAGCTTTTTGAAATGTAAAGTTAAGTAATAATTTTGTTTATAATCAATTTCTTCTAATAATTTTTTTCACTTAATAATATGTATAGAAACTAATATAAAAACTATTTATATTATTCTATAAACAATATATGCATTTGAAAAAGAATCAAGTCGTCTTTTATCATTAAGTATATCGAAGTATCGATTAGAGTATACTATTTTCTTAACAATTTTAATTTGAAAAACAAGTCTAAATTGTCGATATCAATTTACTACTTATTATGTGTTATAACACTCGAGATTTACGCAATATTTTTTACACTATATAGAAAATCAAAAGTATTTTCATACTTCGAATTATTCAAATATATTAAAAATTTCTTTTCATTCCATTAAAAATATGCTCCTTTACTTTAAAATGCTTAAATTTTTTTTAAAATTAATTCATAAACCTACTACTAGCAAAAAATGAGGCCCCCAAAATTATGGGGCCTAAAGCTTTTGCTTTACTTGCCTTACCCTAAGGCCGGCACTGTATAATTGAGAAATTGCTTCCAAAGTTTTGGTTTAGTGGTAGAGTATAATATATGTGTAATGACCTGACCGATCGTTTTACAGGGAGTTGACTTTATTGATATCGGGTTCGAATTGTGATTCCGGGAGTTGGTATAGCTCCGTTGTGTAATTTGGAACTAGCATGCAAAATTTGACGTCATTCCGGGTTGATTTGATATGATTCGGCGCGAGTTATAGAAGTTGAAAATTCATAAGTTCATTAAGTTCGATTTGAGGTGCGATTCATAGTTTTGATGTTGTTTGATGTGATTTGAGGGTTCGATCAGGCCCGCGTTATATTGTGAAACTTGTTGGTATGTTTGGATGGTGTCCTGGGGGCCCCGGGTGTGTTTCGGACGAGTTTCAGATCATTTCTATGTTTTTGGGCAAGTTTGGTTCTAGTTTTTCGCACCTACACATTTTTTGGAGCGCAGGTGCGGGCCGCTTCTGCACATTTTATGTCGCTTTTGCGACATTGAGGCCCAAAATTTGATACGCTCAAATTACACTTTAATAAATAGTGTAAAGTGGTCGATGTCAAATATAATAACCCAACAAGGTTGGGGTCGAATCCCACAGGGAATAGGTGTGAAAAGTTTACTTGATTAGCGTGTTACTCAACTAAAGTCGTAATTCTATCCAGTTAACCGGAACAAAAGTATGAATTGAGTTTGGTTTTAAATAAAATCTAATTGCAATGTTGAGAATATAGATAATTTGATTAAAGAAACCAAGGTTGTGTCCCCATTAATGAAGTGTAATGCTATCGATGTCAATATGCTATATTTCTAACGGAAGATTCTTTTGATATGCAAATGATGTCTAAGTGACTACCCAATATTTTCCAATAGTTGGGTAGTATTTTCTCTTTATGATTTTTCCAAATATAAAAGAGTTGTGATTAAGAACAATCAATTTATGCTAAATAAAACCCACTTATTCCTAAGCGATTTTATTAAACAAGGTTTAAAGCCTTGAGTCTTTGATATTTACTTCTACCAAATTCTACCCCACTTTCCCAAGCAAAGATGGAATTTAATGGCGCTCGTTAATGTTTGCAACCACCAACAATAAATGAAGAATGAGAAGTAAATAAATATCAATCAACCGTTAAATATATATTCAATGTCAAACATCCAATAACATCACACCCATTTAGGGTCCACAACCTTAGTGTTTAAATTTAGCTACTCATACTAAAATCTGAAAACAAGAGAACATTAATTGTCATAAAGCTTACAAAGTGAAAGATTCTTGACCCAAAAGCTTCCAAAAGAAAGGAATATTCAAGCCTTGTACTTTAGCTTCAAAGTCTGATAAGATAGCCCCCACAAAATCCTAATAGACCTATTTATAGAGGCCCAAAAATCGAGATAAAATTCGGACTAATCTGCCCTGAAGTTAAATATGCGACCGCATTTCTGTCGTATAACAGAAATGTGGTCTACATTTTTGACATGTCTATCGCAGATTGTAACCCTAGTTTTGCCTTCACCGCATTCATGGTTTGCGGTCCGCATTGTAGAAATGCGACCGCATCTTGCATCACATTTTCTTCGTTTAGTAGACTTCATGCTTGGTTTGCAGTTTCTTCTGCGGCTCGCAAACACGTTATGCGATCGCAGATGAGACTGCATTCTTGACATTGAACTTTGCCCAGGATTCTGTTTTGGTCTGCGATCTCTGTGTGCAATCTGCGGCTCGCAGACAAGTTATGCGATCGCAGATGAGACCGCATTCATGACGTTGAACTTTGCCCAGAAGTCTGTCTTGATCTGCGATCTTGGTGTGAAGTATGCGGCTCGCATGTGGTATTTGCGATAGCATATCCACATCTGCTATGCTTTTCTGCTCTTTTCTTGTCTTTTTGTGGCTTTTTTAACTCTTTTCCATGCTCTTAGGTCCTTACACCTCATACACTGCAAAAAATACTAAAATTACATAAGTACCTAGTGAAATTACATTTAAAACAAGTTAAAATCTAAGCAATTAGTATCAAAATGTGCCGAAATTCTCCGGCACATCAGCGGGAGCTTCGCTTCTGCGGGTAAAGGAGCAGGTGCGATGGTCGCTTCTGCGGCTTAGTGATCGCAGATGCGCTAGATCCGGCTTCTTCGTTCATGAGGGCGCTTTTGCGGTATTGCAGGTGCAAACCCTTTTTGCGCAGGTGTGAGGTCTTGTCCGGTAAGTGGGAACCGCAGGTGCGGGAGATGGCTCGCAAAAGCGAGAGTGTAGGTGCGCATTTTCGATCCGCAAATGTAGAATCCCTGGGCAGCTTCATTATATATCGTAGGTTTGGCCATTTTTATCACATCTTGAGTTGTAGACCTCGTTTTGGATATTTTGGAGGAGATTTTCACCATTTGGATTAGGTAAGTATTCTTGACCCGAATTTGGTTATAGTTTATGATTCAATCTTTGTTTTTATCATAAATTAGTAATTTGAGTCGGAGAAAATTGAGATTTTTATAAAAACTTTCTAAAATATAAAATGAGGATTTGAAGGTCGATTTGATATCAGAATTGGATAATTTTGGTATGGTTGGACTTGTGTTAGAATGGGCGTTCGGATTTTTTGAATTTTGTCGGGTTCCGAGGTGCGGGCCTTGGGTTGACTTTTTGAGTTGACTTTTTAGTTTTCATTAAAAATCGAAGCTTTATTGTCCGAAATTATTTTCTATAATTTTTATTTATGATATTGAGTTATTTTGGCTAAATTTGAGCCGTCCGGAAATTTGTTTCACACGAGATGGTAATTTTAAAGTATTGATTTGGCTTCTTTGAGGTATGTATCTTGCCTAACTTTGTGTGGGGGAACTACCCCTTAGGATTTGAGTTGTTGTGCTATTTGTGTTATGTGAAAGCCGTGTACGCGAGGTGATGAGTGCGTACTTGGGCTTATATGTGAAACTTGACCAGTTTAGACTCTTAGGCTTCTTTCAAGTATTTATTTGGAATTGTTGTTACATGTAACATCCTTTACTTATCAAGTTTACTCTTATATGCTTTTATTGAAGTTGTTACCTCTTTAATCATTACGTGACTTCCTTTATTGTTGAGTTACTCTTAATTGAAGTTGTTGTTACATGATATCTTTTTGTTGCCGGGTTATTTTCATGCATTTAGACGTAATTGCTTGTTCGTGCTATCTTTTTCATTGTTAGCCTATTTCATACACTACAATCCAAAGTTTTGCCATTTCATAGGAATACCTTTATTATCGAGTTTATCCTTAAGCAATTAATTAAAGTTGAAGTTATTGAAAGTAATCAAGCTATTCTAATTGAAGTTGTGATTGAAGGGGTGTAGTTCATCATTGAGTTACTTTCCCGTGTTTGAGCCGTGGGCACTTGTGACACGAGTTGACATATTGTGTTGTTGTGATGTTAGCACATGTGAATGGTTGTGTGGATTGGTTGTTGTTATGCAGAGCATAAGGATGGCATCCCATTGTTGTTGTTATGCAGAGCATAAGGGTGACATTTCATTGTTGTTGTTATGCGGGGCATAAGGATCGCATTCCACTGTTGTTGATTGTACGAAGTGATACTGGTGACTATTGTGTTATTGTCCGGGTGGAGCGATAAAGGTGGCTATTATGCAGAGTGATACGGGTGGCTAATAATATTGTCAGAGCGGAGTGATACTGGTGGCTATCAGAGAGATAAGGGTGGCAATGTCAGGGATGATGTGTGGTGGCCTGGGGGCATTATGTTGATGATATTCGTGTGATATTGTGATTTTCCTTGTGTATGTTATACACCTTACATGACTTGCTGTGTTACTTTCAATGAGCTACTCGATGTCTTTGATCTTACTTGTTGACTTGGGTTATACTAGTACACTCGCACAAGCATACACCGTAGCATACCATTTATACCAGTTCGGGAGTATGAAACTTAACATTTATTAATCATGCCCATGTATTCTTGTATTATCTGCTTTTATGTTGATATTGAGCTTGTGACCATGCGGGGAGGATTGTGATGGTGAGCCCGTCACCACGTCGGGCGGATTGTGGTTGCGAGCATGTGATCATGCCGGGTGGATTGCGATATTGGCACGTGAGTTGTCCGTGCGATTGTGATTAGAAATATGGGCACGAGGTGCCGTGAGCATATGATTGTGGGTTGAGACTCGTGTGTGACTATGAGATGAGGTATCTCGGGGTAATTTCGTTGCGAATCTTGTGTTAGAATGGCTTGATTAATTGGTTGTCATTTGTGTTCCTTATTTGGTTTCAATGATACTTTTACGGTGTTTTTATTAATTTACTGTTTATATCACATGTTGATTCTTGTTGCCATTTACTAATTCCTGCTTTCCATTATTAGCTTTATACTTCTATACTACACAAGTTATTTTGACTAGTAGGTGTCTTGACTTGTACCTTGTCTCTACTCCACACGAGGCTAGTCTTGATACTTACTGGGTACGGATTGTGGTGTACACATACTATACTTCTGCACATTTTTGTGTAGAGCCAAGTATGGAGATATCAGACTCGGCAGAGTTGGCTTATTGATCACGAGGATTCAAGGGTCATCGCAGTCCCTTGGAATCCTTTTCTTTCATAGTACTGTCAGCTTGTTGTTTGAACAGTATTGTATTTCGATCTTTGAGATCTTTCTATATATTCAGCTAGAGTTCGTGACTCTGTATTACCTAGTCTTGAGAGGTTGTTATGATTATTGTCCTATAGGCTTAATTCGCTTTTGTTTCGACATTCACATTAAACTCTATTTTAGATTATCATTGTTAAACTGACTTAATTGTTGAAAGTAATCGACTTACTTAGTCTTAGAGATTAGGTGTCATCACGACGCCTATGTGTGGGTTACACACTTCACAAGTTCCTATCTTATGACGGATTAAAAAATTTGGTATTTAAGTAGAAAAGAATACGAGAAATTAGATAATCGTGCCCTTCATATTTATTCATAGGCACTAAATATAATAAAATAACTAAAATCTCCTTCCGCCTAAGATTTACCTGGTAGGCTGGTACACTGTGCTTTCAACTATATGTTAAAGATTAAAGATTAGATAAGAATGTAACTATATACATTTACTTCCTATGCGGCAATAGCATGATATAATATTTTCGCAAAGAAAGGTAAAAACATTTGGCAATTTTCTTGATAAAGTAATTGGTTAGAAAATAAAAAATTTAACAAGAAGTTGACGCCAACTAGTACTTTTTGGCTGCTTATCCAAAAAGTTGACGGTTCTTTTAGTGAACGTCCCATTATCTTTCTAAGGCAACTTAGAAAAAAAGACAAGGAATATATAACTGTTACTTTTGTTGTTGTTATATTAGTTTCTATTTCATATAACTATGTAAAGATGATCTAGTTTCTGTTATATGCTTGGTGAGATTAATTAGGTTGATGTCCTTCCCCACTCTTATTTATTCAATTTATCTACTCGTAATAAAATTAATCCAGTAAATCTTCAATACGTAAACCAACGGTCCATTTCAAGTCCCAAATTCAAATGAACTGTGAATAATAATCAAGGCCTAAACTTTAGTTTTCATTCTAGACATGTGAACCTTTTGCAGCCAATTTTGTTTGGAGCGAAGGCCTGCTGAAAAGGCTCCTTTTGGTTAAACCAAAGAGCTACGGCTGCTTCAAATAGCGATTTTTTTTTTTTTTTTTTGTTGGATATAAAAATATATTGTATATATTACTGCATCATGATATTACATTTAGGGATATTTCTAGTGAAAGTCCCTTTCAAGTCTTGTTCATAAGGATTCTGTCAGCAATTTAATAGACTATCAATTAAAGGAGGGTTTTTCGCAGGAAAGCTGCCAAGATACTCCTATAATTTCTTATTAGCCGCTATGTAAGCATTAATTGGACTAGGAAACCTAATCTAAATATTAGGAGGCAATTAGACAGTTGGGTGAACGTTATTTATGTTTTACTTTTAGCTTTACAATCAGCACACATAATAATTGCATAAATTTAAATTCAATAGTCCCTTCGGGGATGACCCAATTGGTTTGGAGGGTGGTCATTCATATAGATGACCTGAGTTCGACCCCCCTCAATGCCTTATGAGTCGAGCTTGTCGCACAGGGCTTGCAAAATGCGGTTTATATTTTTTATGTGGTTTGCAGGCTATTACACAGTGAGGGATTTATTCAGTGAGCATAGAGTGCTCAACCGAAAGAGACTATAGCGGCCGCAGGTTTTCCTAAGTTCCAAAAAAAGGAAGTTAAATTCAATAAGAATTTATGCATGTGTATTAGAGCTAATTGTGCATGAAAAGAAAAAAAGGGGTAAACAAAAACTTTCATTTGAAAATGATGAGCACTTGTTTAAAGTTGAGTGAATACAAAGGGCACCCACGTGGGAGTTGGAGTTTTAGTCAAGGAGTCTAGTGACATGATGGTTGAGTTAGTTTAAGAGTTTTAGTTGAGAGTTATGTTGTGTAGGAGTGTTGTGACATAACGAGGAGATATTAACTTTATTTCATCTTTACGAGAAATGACATTGTTCAAAATGTTCAAACATTCTTATCATTTCCTTACCGAAGAAACAATATGCAATTTAGCCATTAAAAAAGGAGGAAGAAGTAGAATACGCAAAACTAGAGTGTAAGTAACATTATCCAAAGGTGCGAAAGCAATTAGCATTTGGGTCAAGACTCAAGAACCCTAGTTATAAATTGTGGAAGGAACAAATAGGTGCCCAAAAATAAAAAAAGGGAATCACAAAGCAATATTATCTCCAAAAGAATTGATAGCAACATAAGAGAAAGAACACTAATTTAATCAGTCTCACATTTCAATCAGCCCTTCTTAGTGGTCCATTTGAAATTAAAAAATTGCCCAAAAACTTCAAAGTTATTTTTCAATTAAAAAATAAAAGCAAGTGAAAGAGTTTAATCTAGTGAAGTAATTGCCCAAACAGAGAAAAATTTCCAACGACAACATTATTCTCGATGTTACTTTTATCTATAAGTAACTACCAATGTTAGGTTTGTTTCATTTTAGGATAAGCCATCACTATCCGTCTGAACAGGAAATTAAGCTTTTATTTTATTTGTTCTACCCTTTCTCTCTTGAGGATTTTTTTGGGGTAGAGGTGGGATGGGGGTTGGATGATTATTTCGTGGAATAATGGCTATATTCCGTTAAATTTCCACGCGATAATTTTCTATGAAAGTAATGTTTGAAGACAATTGCCATATTGATATTATATTCTAAGGCGTTTATTCCTTCTAATTTGTACGATACCTATGGTGAGATTTTTGAGATGAGTTTTACTGTATAATGGAAAAAAGTGTCAAATTTAGTCCTGTACTATTGGAAATTGAGTATTTTGCCCTCCCAAATTTAGTCCTGTACTATTGGAAATTGAGTATTTTGCCCTCCCAAATTTAGTCCTGTACTATTGAAAATTGAGTATTTTGCCCTCCGTTACACTTCGATCTATATTCTCGCTATTAAGAAAAAATCTCATGTTTAGAGCTATCATTTATGAATAATTGTTGGAAATTAAATCAAGATTAATTAGTATTTCTACATCGTTTAGGATATGGTATTTACTAGTTTATTTAATTTATGTCTAATTAGGATTCACCAACCAAAATCATGTATGAATAAGTTTTTAGATTCTAGTCAAATTTGGTTTATAGTATTATAAATAGGGGTGCTATTACATATTTTCTATTGAGTAAAGGTTGCTACAATATAGTGAGATTCAAGAGTTTATAAGTTGTGAAAAAGCCTCCTACCACGTTCTTTCCCTAGTATGATAAATTTCTTCTATATAGCCTTTGTTGGATTTGGTGCTTGCGCCTAAATTATTCTTCGGGGTATTTTAATCCTTCAAATTGGTATCAGAGCTTATGCGAGTATCTGTCTGAGCTTGTGTGAGATCCAACAAAAAAATATGGATACTCTATTACCTAATTGTCCCGTTTTGTGTTTGATGGCAAAAGTAATTTTGAAAGTTGGTATCAACAGATGAAGAATTTTTTTAAGGCTATTGGATTATGGTCCAACATTGATGAAGGATTTGAGGACCCCCGGAAGGTACAACGTTGACGGGTGATATAGCTACGAAATTGGAGAAGAAAAGACATTTAGATTATAAGGCACGCTACTATCTCGCCATTAAGGTCAAATTGCATGTATCTAAAAAATATTTGTATGCAAAGTCATCAAAGGAGGCTTGGACAATCTTGGTGAAGTCATATCAACAAGTTGCTGACATAAAGAAGGAGAAACTGCAAGAGTTTAGGAGTCGATTTGAGTTGGCTCATATGAGACCAACAGAGTCTATCAAAGAATTTTTTACAAGAATCGAAGAAATAGTCAATGGTGTAAGAACCAATGGAGAAGTATTTGAAGAAGTTAAAATTGTTGAAAAAATATTGCAGTTTCTAATTTTAAAGTTTAGCAACAAGAACGTCATTCTTGAGGCTACCAAAGATCTTAGCACTCTCGGACTTGATGACTTAGATGGTGAATGGGTGACATATGAGAGATCATTGAATCAACAAACAGATGAGACATTGGAGGAGGTATCACAAGAAAAAGATGATCAACCAAAAGAAAAAGAAGACACATCAAAGATGACGAAAATAAATCAAGAAGGCCAAAATTCAGAAATAGAGGAGAAAAGAAGAGAAGGTACATGTAATTTTTAATGTGATAGAGATTCTATTGAATACAAAGAGAAGTCAAATAATATTCAAATTGATCTGCCAAAAATTTCTGCAGTTGTTAAAAAGGAAAATTTGGTTGCAAGGGACGTTCGTCAAAAGAGGTTGGTGTTTCACCAGTAAAATTATTTGATGGTATTGAAGATGAACCTAGTAATGAAAGAAGCAAGATAGTTCATCAAGAGAAAGTTTTTAATAATCTACCCAAGATTGAGGTAGAAATAGCTTGGGATCTAGAACCAGAACAATAATGATTATAGATATTGAAGATACAAACAATTTCGTGCCATTGTTCAAGATTGCATGTTTCAAGGAATATGATGAAATGTTTACTGGTGGCATTACTCTACAACCTATAGTATGTTCAATTGGAGTTGCATGGGTGTACAAGTCCAACTACAAGGCAATTGGAGAAGTAGATGATTACAAAGTAAAGAAAAATTATATTGATGATATTTTGAAGGGATTTACCATGAGTAAAGACAAATCATATATGAGCAATATTCAAGATAAATTGAAGTTGACTAAACCAAGATTAATTAGTATTAAGGGAGGCTGTTGGAAATTAAACCAAGATTAATTAGTATTCCTACGTCGTCTAGGATTTGATATTTACTAGTTTATTTACTTTATGTCTAATTAGGATTCACAACCAAAATCATGTATGAATAAGTTTTATAGATTCTAACCAAATTTGATTTATAGTATTATAAATAGGGGTACTACTGTATATTTTCTACTGTGGAGAGGTAGCTACAGTGTAGTGAGATTCAAGAGTTTATAAGTTGTGAAAAAGACTCCTACCACGTTCTCTCCCTAGTTTGATAAATTTCTTCTACATAATCTTTGTTGGATTTGTTCCTTGTGCCTAAATTATTCTTCTGGGTATTTCAAACCTTCAATAGTTTTAAATCATAGTTAAAGTTAAGGGTGAATTCGAGTGTTTGTGTGATGACCCATTTTATGCCCCATTTTATTTCGTTAATTATATTATGTGGAATCAAGTTGAGTGAGTTGCACTCGAAGTAAATCGGTAGGAAAGGAGACACTTGGTCTCTTTCAAGAAAGCTTAAGTCGTAAAAGTCAACCGTAGGTTGACTTATGAGTTAGAAGGTTCGGATGTAAATTCCGATGACTCGGTTAGCTTCGGGAGAAGATTTATGACTTAGGAAGGTGACCGGAATATGTTTTGGAGACCCCGAACAAAACTAGGCTTGAATTGGCGAAATTCGAATTTACGGTTGATAGGTGAAATTTTGATCCGGAAGTCAGAACGGAATTCCGAAAGTTGCTGTAGCTTCATTATGTAATTTAAGACTAGTGTGCAAAATTTCAGGCCATTCGGACATGGTTTGGTCAGGTTCGGATCAAAAAAACGATTTAGAAATCTTTGGAGTCCTTAGGCTTGAATCTAATACAAATCTGATAATACGATGTTTATTAATTGTTCCAATGGTTGGAACAAGTTTAGGTAAGGTTATAGGATATGTGTTCATGTTCAGATAAAGTCCCGGGGGTCTCGGATAAATTTTGAATGGTTGACGGGACTTAACTCGTCGCTTCATAAAGCGTTAACATCGTACTTTCAGGTATAATCAATATAAAAGGTAGTAAACGAACTACAAATTCAGTTTTGTTTGAGGCATTAGCTCCGTAACGAAATTACGGAGCCATAGCAAAAAAAATCGTCCAAATCGGACTCCGTATGAAAAATTTAGGCTTATTTTCGTAAACGAGGGAGAGGTCAGTTGAAAGGTAAGGTTCGCGACCCAAAAAGCGACTCGCATGTTGAAAATGCGAATCGCGAAACCCTCCAAGCCGTCGCGAACTGAAGCAGAAGCTTAAGGTCAGAATCGCGACCAAAAAGCAGTTTGCATAACCAAAAAGCGAACCGCGAATTTGACATGGGGATCGCGAACACGGACAGAAACATGAGGGCTGATTTTGCGGTGAGAAAGCAATTCGCTTTCTTAAAAAGCGAATCGCGAAATGAGCATGGGCATCGCGAAATGAGGCAGAAACTTGGGCAACCCTTTTGTCCAATTCGCGACAAAAAAGCGATTCGCTTTCTTGAAAAGCGAATCGCGAAATGGACATTGGGGTCGCGAAATTGGCCTGACTGAGTACTTTTTGCCGATTTTTAACCCTCTATAAATAGGACCTAGGGTCCATTTTTGCACTACTGAGATACGTAACTTAATACCCACGAGAGAAAACATCTTCAAACACAAAGGAATCACTATAAATCAACCCCAAGACCACATGCAAAGGAGATTTTCATGAGTAATCTTGCAAAGAAAGGGGTTATACTACCTTAGACATATTTGGGGCTTTAAGAAGAGGATTAAAGTGAGGTTCAGAACAAATAGAGAGGGAGTCTCAAGAGAAACATCGGGTAAGTGTTCTCTACCCTAAATCCCTCTTAGATTATGATTTCCATGCTTAATCCCATCATGAATCCCTGAAATTGTGAAAGAAGAACCTGGGCTTTCTTCTCAAAACTTCTAAAAATATGAAATTGGGGATTTAAGGTCAATCCGGTGTCGGAATTTGACAAACTTGATATGCATGGACTCGTGTTGTAATGGGTAATTACATTTTGTGAATTTTGAAAGATTTCGAGAAATGGGCCCCACTATCAATTTTGAGTTTAATTTCGGGATTTTACCCGTAAAGCTTGTAAATTTCAATGGAAATTGGTGTCCATTGTGGGTATTGAACGTAATGAATTGTTTATGACTAGATTTGGAGCCTTCGGACGCAAAGTGTCAAGGCAAAGGTTTGTCGGAACCTTGAATTCCATTGCCAAGCGAGGTAAGTAGTTGTTCTAACCTTAGCTTGAGGGATTAGGACTTGTTTGTTACGTGCTACTTGCTCAAATATTGGGAGACAACGTATATGTGAGGTGACGAGTACTTATGCGTTGTGAGGGGTTAAAGCATGCGGGTGAGACCCGTTCATTGTAATTTATTTCTCTCTTTGATCATAATACTCATGTATAGACTAGTTACTTGCTAAATTGAAAGTTCTATCCGTACTTATGGAATACCTGTGGTAATTGAGCATTGTTTCTGAATCCGAGATTGGTACGGTGAAACCATTATTGACATACGATTTGATCTTGCTTATTTTATCTCCCTGTGGTTATATATATGCGCATTGTTGCATGGTAAGGGAGAGTTAATGCACGAAGGCTGATGCCGTGCCATATTTGAGAGTTAAAGCATGAAGGGTGATGCCGTGCCATGTTTATTATTTTATGGTGGGGATGAGAGTTAAAGCACGAAGGATGATGCCGTGCCATGTTTATTTTATGGTGAGGATGAGAGTTAAAGCACGAAGGGTGATGCCGTGCCATATTTACTGTTTTATGGTGAGGTTAAGAGTAAAAGCACGAAGGGTGATGCCGTGCCATATTTACAGTTTTATTTACTACGTTCGTTTATCTTGTTGGTTGAAGGTTTATTGACCGTTTTTGTTATCATTCCCTATTGCAGTTATCTTTCTTATTCATTGGTGATTCGTTTTGCTTTAATTATCTGTTATCCCTATGTGTGTTCTCTTTTTTCCCCAATTTAAATTATTTATGTAGTTTATACCCCGTTGTAGATGCACACATGGTTATAACTGCACAGGTTTATCTGGAGTCTGGTTCTAGCCTCGTCACTACCTCGCCGGGGTTAGGCCAGGTACT
>MCJB01006825.1:0-73379 GCA_002018475.1 Nicotiana obtusifolia
ATAAAAATATGCTTGAAAGTTAGATAATGGAATCTCACTCAAAGAAAATTGATGACTTGATTTCAAAATAGGTTTTAGCTGCTTCAATAATTCAATAATATCAAAAGTGCACAATATATTTTATTAATAGTGCTCTTAAGCTATGATTTTTAGAGAATACTACTAGCTTATCAGACTTGAACTCGAAGAAAATAAAAAGAGAATATAGAAGTATATAAATGTTGTGTAAGAGATTGACTCTTCGACAAACCAAAAAAAAAGTGAATAGTATAAAATACACTACTTTACATGTTTCCTGATTGAAAAAAGAAGAAGAAGTGGAATATAATTATTTCACTTGATAGATCTTTTCACACATAAACAACTTGGAAGAGTCCACTTAAAAGTATTGTAATTCTTTTTCCGAAAAAAAGAAGAACAAATTAACCTATTTACCTATTATTAATTAAAAAGATAGGGCCTCCCAAATCATCATTGTGCAACTTCTATATACCCTTCTAGCAATCACGGATTCTCCTATCGGAGTAGCAATCACGGATTCTGGTTAATAAGTTTGTTGTCAAACCTGAATTAATAAGTAAACCACTTGTGGTATCCCCTCCGATAGGAGAATCTGTGATTGCTAGAAGGGTATATAGAGGTTGCACAATGATGATTTGTAGTCGTCAAACCTCAACAAATTTATTTGAGTTAGAAATGGTTGATTTCGATGTGATAATGGAAATGGACTGATTGGCCTCATGCTATGAAAATGTTGATTGTCGTACGAAGATGGTTAGATTTCAGTTTTCTAGTGAACCCGTCATCGAATGGAAGGGGAACATTGCTACGCTGAAAGGTAGGTTTATTTCCTATCTTAAGGCAAGGAAGATGATCTCAAAAGGTTACATTTATCATCTCGTTTGCGTTAGGGATGCGGAGGCGAAGCCGCCTACTCTACAATCAATCCCCATGGTCAATGAATTTCCAGATGTTTTTCCAGATGAACTCCCAGGTCTTCCTCTTAAAAGGGAGATTGAGTTTGGCATTGATGTGTTGCCTGACACTCAACCTATCTCTATCCCTCCATACAGGATGGCCGTGGTAGAGTTGCGAGAATTGAAGGCGCAGTTGAAGGACTTGCTGGATAAGGGCTTCATTAGGCCTAGCACTTCACCTTGGGGTGCACCAGTCTTGTTTGTGCGGAAGAAAGACGGATCGTTAAGGATGTGTATCGATTATCGACAGTTAAATAAGTTTACTATAAAGAACAAATATCCACTTCCAAGGATTGACGATCTGTTTAACCAACTCCGGGGTGCAAAGTATTTCTCCAATATTGACTTACGTTCAGGGTATCATCAGGTGAGGGTTAAGGAGAAGGATATTCCAAATACGACCTTATGGACAAGATATGTGCACTTTGAGTTCTTGGTGATGTCGTTCGGGCTAACAAATGCCCCAACTGCTTTATGGATCTCATGAATAGTGTATTCAAGCCCTATCTTGATGTGTTCATGATCGTATTCATTGATGACATTCTGGTGTATACTCGTTCAGAGACGGAACATACGGGCCACTTGCGGATAGTATTACATACCCTTCAAGATTGTAAGTTATATGCTAAGCTCTCCAAGTGTGAATTCTGGCTAAACTCAGTAGCATTCCTTGGCCATGTGATATACGACGAGGGTATTAGTGTCGACACTTTGAAGATCGATGCAGTGAAGAATTGGCCAAGACCTATAACACCGTCAGAAGTCCGCAGCTTCCTGGGGCTAGCAGGATATTATAGGTGAAGTGTAGAAGGGATTTCCTCTATGTCAGCACCATTGACTAAGTTAACACAGAAAGCTATCAAGTTCCAGTGGTCTGACGCTTGTGAACATAGTTTTCAGGAGCTAAAGAATCGATTGAAATCCGCGCCTGTTCTCACTCTCTCCGAAGGAACAGAAGGTTATGTGGTATATTGTGATGCCTCAAGTATAGGTTTGGGGTGCGTATTGATGCAACGTGGGAAGGTGATTGCTTATGCATCAAGACAATTGAAGAAGTATGAAAATAATTACCCGACTCATGATTTGGAATTTGTTGCAGTAATATATGCTTTGAAGATATGGCGGCACTACTTATACGGTGTCCATCTACACAGATCACAAATGTTTACAATACATCTTCAAGTAGAAGGAGTTGAATATGAGGCAGTGTAGGTGGCTTGAATTACTGAAATATTATGATGTCGAGATATTGTACCATCCCGGTAAAGCCAATGTTGTGGCAGACACTCTCAGTCGTAAGTTAACGGGAAGCTTAGTACACATTGAGGCAGGTAAACAGGGGTTGACTAAAGAGCTTCATGAGCTAGCCAATATGAGAATCAGATTGTTAGACTCTGATTACGGAGGTGTTACTGTACAGAATACACCAGAATCATCTTTAGCAGCCGAGGTAAAAGCACGGCAATATGAAGATCCTACCTTAGTACGATTGAGAGAGAGCGTTCAGCAGTATAAAATTATGGCTTTCAAGATCGGATGAGATGGGGCACTAAGATACCAGGGCTGATTATGTGTGCCTAATGGGGCAGGGTTGCGAGAGAAGATTATTATTGAGATTCATCAGTCCTGATATTCCATCCATCCCGGCTCGACAAAGATGTATCATGACGTTAAGGAGCAGTATTGGTGGGATCATGAAGAAGTCTATTGTAGAATTTGTAGCCCAGTGCCCTAATTGTCAATAAGTAAAGATTGAGCATCAGAAACCTGGTGGATTGATTCAAAATATAGAGATTCCGGCTTGGAAATGGAAGGTGATTAATATGGACTTCATTATTGGATTACCTCGCTCTTATCATAAGTTTGACTTCATCTGGGTGATAGTTAATCGACTTACAAAATATGCCCATTTTCTTCCAGTTAAGATAACTTACACAGCTAAAGATTATGCGAAGTTGTATATCAAGGAGATTGTTAGGCTTCATGTTGTGCCGTTATCTATTATATCAGACCGAGGAGCTCAATTTACGGATAACTTTTGGAGGTCTTTTCAGAAGGGTTTAGGCACACAAGTGAATCTCATCACAACATTCCATCCGCAAACTGACGGACAGGCTGAACGTACCATTCAGACACTTAAAGATATGCTACGAGCATGTGCTCTAGATTTCAAGGGGAACTGGGATGACCATCTGGCATTCATTGAATTCGCCTATAATAATAGCTATCATTCTAGTATTAAAATTGCCCGGTATGAGGCATTGTATGGGAAGTGATGTAGATCACCAGTTGGATGGTTTGAAGTCGATGAGACAGAATTATATGGGCCAGATTTGATTCACCAAGCCATTGAGAAGGTGAAAGTGATACAAGATCGACTGAAGACGGCACAAAGCAGGCAAAAGTCTTATTCCAATGTCTGACGTTGTGACCTGGAATTTGAGGTTGGTGATTGGGTTTTCCTAAGGATCTCGCCAATGAAGGGCGTTATGGCTTTTGGGAAGAAGGATAAAATCAGTCCGCGGTATATCGGGCCGTACAAAATTCTTCAACGAATTGGACAGGTTGCTTATGAGTTAGAATTGCCATCCAAATTGGAATTTTCCACCCAGTATTCCATGTATCTTTGTTGAGGAAATGTATTGGAGACTCTTCTCGGGTCATCCCTATCAAATATGTACAAGATACAAAGGATCTATCATATGAAGAAATGCTAGTGGCTATATTAGATCAACAAGTCCGCAAGCTGAGAACAAAGGATGTAGCTTCGGTCAAAGTATTGTGGAGGAACAATAATACGGAAGAAATGACATGGGAAGCAGAAGATGAGATTAAATCTAAATACCCTTACCTGCTCCAGATTGAAGATAACGAGGATGCCGGGGGAACGCAGGACACATTAGAAGGTGAAACGTCTCTATGAGATAAGCAATAACTTGAGAATACTCTTTTCTTAATACAAAATGGTGATATGCAGATAATGTACATATCTATAATGCTTTGTATAGCCTTCTAAGGCCATAAGTTGGGTTTAATTGCTTGCAAGTTTGGCTAGTATCTATTTTATAGGGGAAACTCAGCCAAAAATTTCCGTCGGAATCCACGATGAGTTAGACTCCCTGTAAACCCTTACATTCGAGGACGAATATTCCTAAGGGGGAGGGTGTTACAACCCATATTAGCATAAGTAAGATTATGCCGTAAGTTAGTCTACATAGGTCTGAGAAGAGATTATTTTTGAGATAATAAGAATTTAATTCTATTGGTCTTAATGATACAAGGGGGTATAAGAGTGGTTAACAAGTATTATAAGTTAAACGAATCAAGGATGTTGTAACCCGTATTTTCGGGTAAATCTATAGGTGATTAATATCACCAAAAGGTCGTGTTTTAAGGTATTTGAATCATATAATATCTGTATCATAAGTCTTGAAGTCAAACGAGTTATGAAAAAAAGGTCGAGAAAAGTTATCGCAACTTACGTTCATAATTTTACTTAAAGTTTAGGTCAAATATTGTTAAACTTTTCTTCAATTTACTTGGAATTTGGGGGTCATCTACCCACGATATTGAAGATTGATGAGTCTAGCTTCCAACACATTAAACCGTTTGTCGATACAATCTCAGAGTTGAGAGATATTCACGTTTTTGTGAGACTGTGCCAAGTCGCTCTCTATGGGGCCCACATAGGCGGTCAAGACATATGGATGTATATAACACGCCTCAACCCCATTTTAAGTCTTTAGTTTTCAGTATATTCAGATCTTATAACCCTAAGAACACTCTCTCAAAGTTCTCTCATAATCCAAGACCATAATAAAGGGCAAACAACACAAATCAAGTGTCAAGAATCCGTGGCGCTAGTAAGTTTCTTGTTCTTGTTGTTGTTGCTGATTTTTGTGTCATTCCAGCTCGTGTGGGAGGTTGTTTTAAGTTGTTTATGTTCTATAAAAATACTCCCTCAAGTTTTAATATCAACCCTAGGTGATTTCAAGTCTTCTAAAGTGATTGTAGTGCCGAAAAACCCTAATTGATTGCTAGCTTCGCTTCCTTGTTCTTGTGGCAGCATTGGAGGGATATTTCATGGTCAATTAAGGTCAATTGGAGTTGTTCTTTCTTTTAATGGTAAGGAACCTCTTACTCTACATGTATTTAAGATTATCCAAGTTTTAGCTAAGTTGTTGAAGCTAGGACTTGTCAGATATATATCAAAAGACTTGTTTGTAATGTTGTTGGTTGGTGGACTGTTTTGGAAGGCTCAATAGGATTATTATTGATATTATTTGGGCTGTTTGGTGATTTTGTTAACCTGTGAGAAGTCATATAAATAGCGGAGATGTTGTCCGTTTCATCGTAAAATAGGTTATGGTTGATACATAATAGTTACGACGCTTAAACGATAACGATAGTGTCATTTCTCTTATTGTAGACTAAGGAGTCGTGGCATTTTCATAGCTTGAGGTTGGGCAGTATATATACAAGGTATGTGAAGCTATCCCTTTCCTTCCTTTGCAGGACTCCGATTGTATATAATGCAATGAACAAGCTTCCAAAGATACTCCACTCTTAGAAGCCAACAGTACTTACATTATTTCCATTCTTATGAAACGATTGATGGTGATATTACTTCATTTATTCTTATGTTATCAATGTCGTTGGTACTTCATGGTTCTTATAAGATTCTTGATGAAAAGTTAATCCTAATAATGTGCACAGAGGATACCTACCCTACATCACTCCGAAAGGTTCAAAATGTGATTCTAATGAGTCTAGCACGCATCATATATATGTATCTATTTTGCTCTACCGAAGCTGTGCTATAGTCGGCCGGGTACGACACCTATTATGCAACCACCGATCATTTGGATTTTACTGCGCTCCACGTGGTCGGGTACGATTCTACCGAGCCTTATGATGGCCGGGTACGATTCTACCAAGCCTTATGTTGATGTTACTTCACTTATTCTTATGTTATCAATGTCGGTTGTACTTCCTAGTTCGTACACACACTTACTTGAAGATTATTTTCCTAATGTTTTGATGAAAAATAATTAATAACTGTTATAATCGGTTTCTCCTAATAATCCTTTTTGGTGACTGTATTATAGTTATAGCTTCTTTTTCTTTTTCTCTTTTTTGCATTACTATATTCATATTTTCTAATTGACATATTAAAATTCTAATAAAGGATTAAAAAGACTATATATAACTGTAAAGTAACAATAACATAAATAAAAAATATGCTTGAAAGTTAGATAATGGAATCTCACTCAAAGAAAATTGATGACTTGATTTCAAAATAGGTTTTAGCTGCTTCAATAATTCAATAATATCAAAAGTGCACAATATATTTTATTAATAGTGCTCTTAAGCTATGACTTTTAGAGAATACTACTAGCTTATCAGACTTGAACTCGAAGAAAATAAAAAGGGAATATAGAAGTACATAAATATTGTGTAAGAGATTGACTCTTCGATAAACCAAAAAAAAAAAAAGTGAATTGTGTAAAATATACTACTTTACATGTTTCCTGATTGAAAAAAAGAAGAAGTGGAATATAATTATTTCACTTGATAGATCTTTTCACACATAAACAACTTGGAAGAGTCTACTTAAAAGTATTGTAATTTTTTTTCCAAAAAAAAAAAAAGAACAAATTAACCTACAGTCAAACCTCTATAAATTAATAATGTTAGGGCCATGAAATTTTATTAATTTAGCGAGGTACTAATTAATCGCGTAAATTAATAATTTTTAATTTATAGAGTATGTAGTTTATATATCTACAATGTGAATATGTATGAAATACATGAATTTAATTAATAAATATTAATCATGCATATTAATTAAATTCATGTATTTTCATTGATAAATGTTTAGTATTCCATACATATCTCAAGTTAAATGTATCAATTCACTCAGCTATTAATGTAGTTACATGTACTAACATTAACTAAGTTACTATATAAAGAGAGTTACTACATACAACTCTATAAATCAAAAGAAAAAATGGCTTCTCATCTCAAAGGTATAAAAAAATCAACCATGACAGATGGTATGCGTAGAGAATTATGTGAGTACAAACAACAAAATCCAGCATGCACTCAAAAGCAATTGCAACAGTGGGTGTCAGAGAAGTTTAATTTGCAAGTTAGTCAAGCTACAATATCAAATACAATCAAGAGGTCAGCAGAGTATCTATCAATTTCTGACATTCCAAAAGATGATGCCAAAAGACATAAAGCTGCCAAATTTCAAGAATTAGAGAAGGCTCTGTACGAATGGTTTGTTCATAACCAAGAGCGCGTTAATATGAGTGGGGAACTAATTGTAACAAAGGGAAAAGAGTTTCTAAAAAAGATGTATCCCATTGTTACGCCTAATTTTCATTTTTCTCAAGGTTGGATAGAGCGCTTCAAATCAAGACACGGCATCAAGACATATAGTCGTTTTGGAGAAAGTGGTTCGGTTAATATGGAGGTGGTGGAGAACAATTTACAATCCATTAGAGAGAAACTTAATCAGTTTGCTATGAAAGATGTTTTCAATATGGATGAAACTGGATTGTTCTACAGGCTACAACCAGATCGTTCTCTTGCAACAAAGCAACTTGAAGGTAAGAAACAAGATAAGGAAAGACTTACAATTGTTATTTGCTGTAATGAGGATGGTTCTGAGAAAATTCCTTTATGGATAATTGGGAAGTACACAAAACCACGTTGTTTCAAGAATGTGAATTTGGGTAGCATGGATTGTGAATATCGTGCCAACAAAAGAGCATGGATGACTGGGATTTTATTCCAAGAATACGTTTAACAACTTGATGCAAAAATGGATGGTAGAAAAATTCTTTTAATTGTTGATAACTGTCCTGTTCATCCAAAAAACATTGAAGGTTTGAGAAATATTGAATTATATTTTTTGCCACCTAACAACACATCAAAGATTCAGCCTTGTGATGCAGGGATCATACGAGCTTTTAAGATGCATTATCGGTGACGGTTTTATCGAAATATTTTGGAGGGTTTTGAAATTGGGAACCAGAATCCAGAAAAGATTAATGTTTTAGAAGCAATGAATCTTGCAATCTCGGCATGGAAAATAGATATCCACTCAAGTACTATTGCAAATTGTTTCAGGCATTGTAAACTCGATTGCCAGATGGTGAATCCTCGAAAAATCAAGAACAAATGGACAATGACAGCTTACAACAATTGCAGAATCTAATCAATGGATTGAATTATCGTCATGCAATGAATGTTGAAGATGTTTTGAACTATCCGGGAGAAAATGACACAAGTTTGGAGTTGCCTACGGATGAACAAATAATTGAGAGTGTTATGGAAATCAACAAAGAAGATGAAGTGGAAGACGATAGTGTGGAATTAGAACAAGTTTCGCGCAAAGATGCTTTGAAAGAAGCAATCACCTTACATCACTTTCTTTTACAATATGAGAACTCTACACCAGATTTTCTTAATGCTCTAAGAAAGGTTAGGGATGAGATTCAAGGTGATATTAATTTTAAAAAGAAACAAGTAACATTAGATTCATATTTTCAGAAATCTTCTTAGATTAGTTATGAATTATATGAAATTTTTTTTTTACAGATCATGAATTATTAATTTATATGTCAAATGGGACCTATATGAATTTATTTTTTCATATTATCTTATAAATTTAGCGAATTATTAATTTATCACGTTGGTCCTGACTAGGGACCGGAGAAAATTATTATTTTAGCGAGATTATTAATTTATCGAGTATTAATTTAATGATGTTCTACTGTATTTACCTATTATTAATTAAAGAGATTGGGCCTCCCAAAACACTGACGAGAAAAATATTTATTTGATAAACCTAAATAATAGATGGTGTTGACTTCGGTTCTAATATAATTTTGGCATATGATCTAAGTTTTGGATAGTATAAACACCCAAAAAATTTAGTAGCCTCATAATTTGGTTCTTCTTTAAATAAAATTTCATAGTGCACCTATTTTTTAATGTAGTGAGTCTATTTATCAAATATACAGCTTGGTGACAAGCATTATTCAAAAATTTAGAGGGTAACGAGCCTTGGTGTAAAAGTGTTCTGTTAGTTTCAATAACATGCCGGTGATGACGTTCTACCAACGCAGCTCATTGTGGAGTGTATGGTGGGGAAACCAAGTGTTCAATACCCTGTGATTTTAAATAGGAAGTTAAGCTTTGAACTTCACCTCCTCCATCGATGTAAAAAGAAGAAATTTTTGTTTGAAAATATATTTCAAAGAGTGGATGTATTAAAGACTTCTAAAACTTCTTGTAAAGTGTATACCCAAATATATTTTGAAAAGTGATCCACCACAAATAAAATATAATATTATTTTTTGATCAATGGATAAAATTGATGTAAGCCCCCACAAATCACTCTAAATTATTAAGTAGGGACGTTGACTCTTCAAAGAATTAACTTAAAAAGGAAACCTGTGGCTTTTATGAAAATTGCAGGAATTACAATCAGCACTTCTTCAAGAACTAACATGAGTTGAAAATTTATGCAAAATATTGTTTAAAGTGCAACGATTTGGATGACCCAAACGCTAGTGCCACAATTCAATTGGAATAGCTACATTGCACTGAGGATTGCTATCTGGTCGCCACGCATACAGTCGCTCATTATTCTGCCCTTGAACTAACAGTGGCGCCCGTACTCAGATCCTTCACAAGATAAGAAAAAAGAAAATATTCCATGGAGGTGTTATTGTCAAAGCAAAACTTTTTTTTTTAGCAAATATACCTCTAGGCTGATTGCCTAGAGGTTATATATATATATATATATATATATATATATGAAATAAATAAAAACAAAGTTTACAAGTTGTTCAGACCTATAAAAAATGCAAGAACTAATTATATCTCTAAAACTATCTACTCATAGCACTACCAACTTTCCATCTGTGAAGGCATGTATATTCACCCGCTAACGCAAAACATCAATGTAGCACCTCTATCGCTCTCACCAGGCGCCAAGTTTTGCGTTCCAATGGACATGGCACGTGAAACTCCATCTTCCTTCACATTGTATCGTTGGTTCTATACTGTTGCTTTTTGGTTCTACTACTATCGACAACGATTTCAGTATTGGTTCCTTTGATATTCTTCCGCTCATAGACCTCGAACAGCTCTATAGCTGTCATGACTTCCTGTAACAAAGCCACTGTGATCTCAAACTTGAGCTTCAAAATGACATCGATCTTCAACTTTAAATCTCAAGCATCGACCTTTCATCAACATGTTTTCCGAACTTGACCCTCGAACACATCTATTACTGTCATGGCTTCTAGTAACAAAGCCACTGTGATCTCGAACTGGATTTTCGATCTGAGATCGAGCTTCAATGTGAAACTCGATTGCAGCAGACTTCGATCTAAGGCTAGCATCGTTGTTCAGCAATTTAATATCAAATCTGGCATCGTTCTTCAACCATTTGACATCACTATGATTTGTGCAATAAAAACCTGCTTGATACTCTCCATACAACATTATCACACCTCCAGAATGTGCATGATAACATGCTAATACCACTGAACAATGCTCTAATGCTGTATGAATTTTCTGCAAGTAATATACTGTTCACATGCTTGTAAAAGTTGGCTCCGAATGATTTGGATAATGTGACCTTGATCTGAATTCGAGGTGTACTTGACTGTCCTCAATATGATAATATATCTTCTAATGATTGTCACCAAGATGGAATATTTCTTCAACAATGTGTCCTCGATGCAGTCATGATTGTGCATCTTGGTTGCAGTAGCAATTAACTTCAATCAACACTGTTCTCGACCATAGTCCTGTAACCAGAAAAAATCGAACTGTCTACAAATTTACCATCGACTGTGTGGCCTCGAATTTCTATTTTCGAACTACAACACTTCGATCTGCCACAAGATTCATCCATTTTCCTATGTTAGAAGCAAAGATCCAACATATGAAAATGTCCTCTTAATATAGACTTGCACAAGTGTTCCCTTTTGCTGTCGATCGCATTCAATATCCTCATCAATTGTACCAACTGTTTGATCCAAGTCTCTCCTTATGTAATAATGCTTAACCTTGTACCTTCCTTACAACATTATCACACCTCCAGAATGGGCATGAAACCATACTAATACCACTGGATAGTGTTTTAATATCGTATAGATAGTATTGTGGCTAAGCCACTGTTTATGTGGTTGATAATCCACCCTCGATAATCTTGTATAGCTGTTAATCAATATGTTTTCGATGGGATGATTTTGATCTTTCTTTAACATTGTCCTCGTATTAACCTCGATAGAGTACCTTTGATTATGCTCAAGCTTCATCCTCGATTGTATGGATTGATAAAATGTCTTCGATCTGTCTTCTTCGATTGTGATGTCGATAAAATGTCTGCGTACTATCTTCTTCGATTTTATTACCTCGATACGATGTCTTCGATTATGGAGCAGCACTAGAATCATCCACCTTTCTATGTTGGTTTTGAGGTTCCAACTTAGAAAGAATGTCCTCTTAATGGCCTGCTCCATCTGTCCTCGATCATAAACAGAAACCTCATCTATAATTCTGATTTTCAGATCCAACTCCTTTTCTATGTACCAGCGATCTAACTTACACTTTCCATACAACATTATCACACCTCCAGATTGAGCATGATAACATGCTAATACCACTGGATAGTGATTTAATATCGTATAGATTGTACTTCGCATAGACCACTGTTCATGTGTTTGATGTTCAACCATCAGCCATATACTGACCTCGATCTTCAAACGAATGTTGTCAAGATTCTGATTTCGAAATGCCTTCAAACTTGTCCTCGATTGAGTAATCTCAATATGATGAATTCGATTTTGCTCATGATTCATCCATTCTTCTATGTTAGGCTCGATGATCCAACATTTAAAGAATGTCAACTTGGAATCCAACAATATTATCCTCTCCTTTTGACATCGAACAATAATATTATCCTGATCGACTACATGTAAAACTTGATTCCTTTCTCCTCTCGTGCACCAGTGACTTATAGCATATTGCCCATACAGCTTTATCACATCACCAGATTGAGCATGAAACCATGCTAATACCACTGGAGAATGCTGTAAACTGTATGAATCATTCTGCTGCTAAGCCACTGTTTCGATGTTTGATACTTCAACATCAATCTGGAGCTCTTCTCTTAGCGATTCTAATCCTTAAATTTGGTGTTTGAGCTTTGTCTAAATTAATGAGTTTTCTTCTTGCACTTGGTAATTGATCAAATGAGCTGAATTTAGAGTACCTGCAAAAGAAAAAACCATGTTAGCTAAAACATCTGCCACTGTATTGCCTTCTCTTAGAACATGCTGCACAATCACATTGAATTGCTCCATCATCCTTCTAATCTTCCTCACTTCTGAACTAATCGACCAAAGTGTATCCCAATCTCCATCTATCACCTTTTTTTAATACTAACGAGTTTGTTTCCAGTACCAATGGATGCAATTCCTGCTCAATACAGTATTGTAATCCATGCATTATTCCTTTAGCTTCAGCCACCATGTTTGTATTCACCCCAATATCAAATGCCTTGGCGTAAATAAAATCCCATTTATCATTCCTTATACAAAATGCAAAGGAACTAGGCCCCAGATTCCCTTTTGATGCTCCATCGGTATTACATTTAAACCACCCTCGATATGGGAATTGCCAAACTATCCTCTTTGTCATCAACACTGGTTTGTATGCATCGAGATAATGGATCATATCAGACCATAACATAGGTGTATTAGTTAACCATGGATACCTATTCTTTGCTAAGTAATACAAGGTCTTGTTCACTTCATGACATACTCTATTCGACGACACCATACCCCTATGTTTACCTTTGTTTCTTTTCTTCCATAATTCCCATGTGATAACAGCTGGGGTAGCTTGATATAATGGCTTTAACTTGGGACAACACTTTGCATTCCACCAACTTCTTATTACTTGTTTCACTTGCAGTAAAGGCACTATAATACTAGCAACTCCCATAAACATTTTCCAAACCTTCACAGCAGCAGGACTCGTTAGAAATATGTGATTAATTGTTTCTTCTTGCGCTTGCTGACAACACCAACATCTAGATGTAACAATGTATCCTTGTCTCCTCCATAGATCGTCTGTTACTAACTTCTGTCTCCATAATCTCCATATGAAGAATGATATCTTAAATGGTAATCCTTTAGTCCACATTAAGCTGAACTCCTTATGTGAATTAGCTCGATGCCTTACTATCTGCCAAGCACTTCTTACTGAAAATTTGCCTGATGGATTAGGCATCCAGTAAGGTTTATCCCATTCACTATCATCCTCCTAATAATCTACATTTTCCTTCAAACATGTAGCTATATCTTCAGGTAATATTTGATCTAACAGTTGCTCATTCCAAGCTCCTTCTTGTCTCAAGTCAGCTACATCTTGTATTTCTTCTTCTATGAGAAAATCATCGGGAACAACATGATATAGAGCCCCCAGACCTGTCCAGTTCTCATGCCATATACTAGTTTTTCCTCTTTTTAATTCCCACGGTATCTCATGTTCTACATTTTCTCGAGCTAATATCATCTGTTTCCAAACATGTGAGCCCCCTCTATATCGCACAACAGTAGGTATTTCTTTCTTGAAGTATTTATTCCACATGAAATTAGACCATCACGTTTTTGTGGTCCTAAATCTCCACATAGCTTAGCAAAGAGTGCTTTCGATACATCATACAAAGATCTAAATCCCAGTCCTCCTTCTTCTTTAGGTAAACACAGATTCTGCCAAGATGCCCAATGCCTGCTCCTTCCTTCTTTCTTGTTACTCTAGAAAAACCTTGCAAACACTTTATGCAAATGTTCTAGTACGTTTGTTGCTCCCTAACGCACACGCAAGTATACGTGGTCGACAAGTAATACAGGATTGTGAGTCCTGATTATCGTATCCAAGGGTCTTAAGTTAGCTACTTTATGACAACTAATATAATTATTTAACAAGCAAGGATCAAGTTTAATATATGGTTTATTCTAAATTATAATTCTAATTTATATCTAAGAATTGCAAAGAACAAGTATGTATTTTGTAATCAATAAAACAAAGATTCCATGGTTGTGATTATGTTTCCAATCCTATTGCGTTCTAATTGACTTATCGTTCATATAATTCATGTAAGATTGTTAATTGATCGATAATGATACTCATAGCCTTCTTCCGAAGTACTATTCGCCTATCCCTAACAAGATTAACACCTATATTCCTATGGAATTAATCTAGCAAGAATGCAATAAGAACACGATTATCCAATCAAGCATGGTGATTAAGTATATTCCTATCCTAACCACGAATCCGCCCCTTTAAAAAGGTTAAGAACATGCTTTCTTCAATTCTTATTCTAATCTAAACATAGTTTTCCCAAACATAGCATAGATAATTGGTAGAACTTAATTGATGGCCAAAACAATTAAGCATTTAGGCATAAAATTGAAGAAACAATCATATTCACATGAACTATTAAAACAGAATCGTCAAGTTAGAAACACAATATTCATGGCTAATCACAACCCCAGAACAAAGGGTTATTAGCCACTCATGTTCAACAAAAACCAAAAGATTAAGTATGGAAAAACTAAATAGAGATACTAGACAGAATTGATGAACTGAGAATTGCTTATGTTGTTGATGTTCCTAAGCTTCCTTAGCCTCCAAAATCACGTTATCCCCTTCTTAGATGGTTTTAGGGGTGTTTATATAGGAGTTGGAAAGGTTTGGGGTCGGTTTGGGGGTCTTCTAGATGGAGTAGGAGAGTTTCCCGCAGTCGGCGCCCTGGCTGGCGCCAGGCGCCCCCCAGGGGACTGCGGGCAGTGAGCTTTTCTAATGTTCTGCCTCCAGCGCCACAGGCAGCGCTGGGCGCTGGCCTGTGGCTCCCTGTCTTCCTTTGTCCGGTTTCTTCTCGTTTTGGCTCGTTTCTTCCCCGTTTTCGCCCCCGATTGCTTTCAATTCATTCCTACACATAAAAACACATTACATTAACATGAATCGATGCAATTAACTTCTCAAATTCACAAAATAAGAGCTAAATATGAGATAATTTATACATCATTTTATATCTTTTCTACCAATTATCAACACCCCACACTTAGACTCTTGCTCGTCCTCGAGCAATGGGACTATAGACAACCTTCCCCAACTACTAACTCTTAATGTCATCACAAACATTCAACTTTTTAAACAATTCATACTCTTGAACACAATCCATACTAGCAAACAAGTATGAACACATAACTAATCCATATCATTCCCGTAAAGTTCACTTAGGCACAATAATTAAAGAACATTCGACAACCCAAGTATCACCACCCAACCTCAAAGGCCGACTTGCCACATTAAGCTGTTTCAATGCATATACTCACCCAACAAGACAATTTATACATTACCAATTGTTCATGAAATCATGTGCCCTCACCAATATATGAAGAGTGAATATATAGAATCACACAAAAATTGCACAACATACTCTCACTCTCACAACGACCTCATATGCTTCCTATCAAGTACCATAAGCTTGCCCGTAGTGTATACTTCCACTAATTGAGTCAGTCAAATCTAAGATCAATTAGGACTTTGTATGGTTGTAATGTAGGTTAGGGGACGGGTAGGATATATTTGGTATTAGTGGCTAGTCCTCCTAAGCACTTAATATACTATACTCAACATTTAAACACTTCTTTTTCTTTCAATTGCTAAACTTGTCTCACATACATAGCCTTTTCTATTCAACTCACTTAGCACACTACAATAGGAGGTGAATTTTTTTTTTCATATCTTTTCCACTATCAATTTTCTCTTTTTCATCATCAATTTTTTTTCTTTCTTATTTATTTTTCACCCTCCATACACATTTTCATCCGCTAGTGATTTTTCAATTTAGCTTCAAATAACCAATAAGTCCTTTCACAGTTCCATTCATAAACAAGGCAATCCCTCTAACACTGCCCTTACTTCTTCTAGCTACTAAGTGCTTTCGGAGGTAAAGGTTCAAATAAGGCTCATTTTAAGAACAAAATAAAGGAATAGCTTGTAATGTAGGTACCAAAAGAAAAAGGCTTATAGGCACAACAGGGCTAGCAATGGACAAATTTATATTTGATGTGACAAGCACATCTAAATTTATACAAAGAAGTGCCTATATCATTTCTTAGTTCGTCCCAACTTACAATTCGCTTTAATTAACACACGGGGCAAGTTCTAGACTATATAAGATAGCACAGAGAATCAAAACCTTACTCACACAATGCACATGACTCAATCACAGTGGTTCTGTTCAAATGTCGAGTTCAGCAAGCATATACAATTGAAATAATTAAGCAGTAAATACACTATATGTTAAGCAAGTCAACAATGGAGAAGAGGTGTCACACATTGGCCTGTTTTCCTTCGACTTATAATTTAACTAACGGGAATTGGATCATGTGTCATAACCTATTGTACTAGCATAAACCATGTCAAAAAGTATTGCAATGTAACTCAGTTCTTCCTAATATAATCCTAAAAAGAAATTAAAGTTGCCCGGTTCAAACTACATCCTTGGAAAAGAACCGGTGCCCTAAGAAAAACCAAGGAAAATTACCTACTAACCTAAAAATAAAGGAAAATATTTTTGTTGTTTTTAGTCCAATTTTTATCCCTCAAGAAACCGATCCATCGTCGGGAAAAAACTGGAATTTATATATATAATACATATTTTTTTTCGTTTTTTCTATATTTTTCTCTTTTTCTTTTTCAGAATTATAATAACAAAAACAACTACACAAACCAAAACGATTAATCATTATAAACTAACACGAAATAAACTAATCAAACAAGTAAAACTAAAAAAAAATCATAATCACCAAAACAGACACTTTTGACAACATATATACAAGGCACGACAAGTACTTTCCCCCACCCCGCACTTATTATATGCATAACCCTGATTGTAATACCTTGGCTGCTGTTCGGTCGCCTCCGTGATGGCCTCCATACGGTGAGGCGTGACAATCATGCAAAACAGAATCAACCTCTTCATCCGGAATACATCTTCTCATCAATTGATCGGCACACTATTTGAACAAGTACGGTTCATCCCAGTAATAAAACTTAACATCATGCAGGAACCTTTTTCTGGCTTCGGCTTTGAAATCTGGAGGGAGTACTCCGCTCACCAAGTAATTTACATAATCTGCATACCATGGGGGAGAATCATGACTGATTGCGAAAAGGTGTTCATCTGGAAAGAATTCCTTGATTTGTCCATCTTCTTCCATGTGATCATGATTTTCTAACCGGGATAGATGGTCCGCTACTTGATTTTCAGTCCCCTTCCGGTCTCTGATTTCCACATCGAATTCCTGCAATAACAGTACCCAGCGCATTAATCGAGCTTTAGACTCTTTCTTAGTAAATAGATACCTGATTGCTGCATGGTCGGTGTGGACTATGACTTTCGTTCCCACCAAATAAGCTCTGAATTTCTCAAACGCCCAAACTACTGCTAGCAACTCCTTTTCGGTGGTAGTGTAATTTTGCTGTGCTGGATCTAGAGTTTTGCTCGTGTAGTAAATAGAATGGAACACCTTGTCCTTTCGCTGTCCCAGCACTGCTCCAATGGCCAAATCACTAGCGTCGCACATAAGTTCAAAAGGCATTGACCAATCCGGTGCTACTATGATAGGTGCAGTTATCAGCTTCTCCTTGAGTACTTCGAATGCCTTGAGGCAGGAATCATCGAATTTGAATGGTACATCTTTCTCGAGCAACCTGCACAAAGGAGTAGCAATTTTAGAAAAATCTTTAATGAAGCGTCTATAAAAACCTGCACATCCTAAGAAGCTCCAGACACCCTTGACGGAAATTGGAGGCGGTAATTTTTCAACGGCCTCGACTTTTGCTTTGTCTGCTTCAATGCCGGTTCTGGAAATTTTATTGCCCAAGACAATTCCTTCTTGCACCATGAAGTGGCACTTTTCCCAATTGAGTACTAAATTAGTTTCTTCGCACCGTGCTAGCACTTTACTCAGATTCCTTAAACAATCATCATATGACGACCCAAAAACAGAGAAATCATCCATAAATACTTCCACAAATTTTTCGACCACATCGGTGAAAATGGCCATCATGCATCTTTGGAATGTCGCAGGTGCGTTGCATAGGCCGAATGGCATTCGCTTGAAGGAGAAGGTGCCATAAGGGCATGTGAAGGTGGTTTTCTCTTGATCTTCAGGGCATATAACAATTTGATTATACCCTGAGTAACCATCCAGAAAGCAATAATATTCGTGTCCTGCTAGTCTGTCGAGCATCTGATCAATGAATGGAAGTGGGAAGTGATCTTTTCGGGTTGCCTTGTTGAGTTTCCGATAGTCAATACATACCCTCCATCCTGTAATGGTTCGAGTGGGGATCAATTCGTCTTTTCATTCTCTACAACGGTCATTCCCCCTTTCTTGGGTATACATTGCACTGGGCTGACCCAATTGCTGTCGGAAATTGGAAAGATAATACCCGCGTCCAGCAATTTAATGACTTCCTTCTTCACCACTTCTTTCACTATCGGATTCAATCTCCGCTGCTGCTCTACACTGGGGCGATGTCCTTCTTCTAAAAATATTTTGTGCATGCAAAACGATGGACTGATTCCCTTGATATCTGCGATGGTCCACCCAATTGCCTTTTTGTATTCTCGAAGGACCCGTAGTAATTTTTCCTCTTGTGTGCTAGTCAGGCTGGATGATATGATCACTGGCAATGTTTCAGATTGACCCAAATAGGAATAGCGCAGATGCGCTGGGAGTGGCTTGAGTTCAAGCCTGGGTGCTTCCTCAACAGATGGCCTGGGAGGGGTCAGAGTAACAGGCCTCTCCAATTTTTCAAATTTTCTGAACCCTTGAATGTAGTTGCAAGATAGGTCTTGTAACTGCTCGATGTCTCTCATTATGTCATCTTCAACAGCTTTCATATCCCCAATTAGTAAACATTCAACTGGATCAGCTGGGCTCAAGTACGGTACTAAAGATGTGGAGACATTCTCTACCACTAAAATCATGGACAACTCCTCGTAATGTGTCGGCAGTCATAGTGCTTTATAGACATTAAACACTTCTTCTTGGTCCCCTATCCGCATAGTCATTTTTCCTTCACAGACATCTATGATGGCCCGGCCGGTAGCTAAGAAGGGACGCCCCAAAATAAATGGGACGTCCTGATCTGGCTCGTAATCCAAAATGATGAAGTCCGCCGGAAATATAAACGAGCCAACTTGGACTAGTACGTCCTCAATCACACCCTACGGGTGGGCCAAAGATCGGTCTGCCAACTGTAATATGACTGTGGTTGGGCGTGGATCACCCAACCCCAACTGTCGGAATACTGAAAGTGGCATCAAATTTATGCTTGCTCCGAGGTCGCATAGGGCTCTTCCCACAGCATGTTTCCCAATAGAGATCTGAATAGTGAAGCTGCCCGGATCCTTTAGCTTTTGTGGTAGTTTCCCTTGAATTCTCGAACTGCACTCTTCAGTAAGTGCCATCGTTTCAAACTCAGTCAATCTTCTTTTGTTGGCCACAATATCCTTGATGTACTTTGCATATTTCGGCACCTTTTGTAAAATGTCCACCAATGGAATGTTAATTTGTACCTGTTTTAAGATCTTAAGGAATTTTTTGTAGGCCTCATTGTCTCTCAACTTTTGTAATCTTTGTGGAAAGGGAGGTGGTGGCCTTGCAACCATTTGTGGGGGTTGCTTAGCTCCTGCCTCGTTGACTGATTTCTCCACTTCCTTGCCCTTTTCTGCAGTTACCTCAATGGTAGTTGGTTTTTCATTGAAGGTTACCTGCTTTTTCTTTTTCTTTTCGACCTCTTCTAGCTGTCTCCCGTTCCTCAATGAAACTGCATTTAGTGCTGCCCGTGGATTAGCTTTAGTGTCGCTGGGTAGTGCCCCAGCAGGTCGAGTATTCTGTGCCCCGGCCAGCTGCCCCAACTGAAGCTCCAGATTCTTCACTGTAGTAGTGAGGGTTTGATACTCAGTTCTGAACTGCTTGTTGTCTTGCACAAGCTGCTTCAGCAACTCATTCGTGTTCTCATCAGATGGAGGAGGTTGTCTCTGTGGTTGGTTATAGTTTCCTTGCGGTCTGCTCATATTCTGCTGCTGCTGATTACCACCCCATGAAAAATTGGGATGATTCCTCCAATTTGGATTGTAGGAATTCCCATACTGTGCATGCTGATTCACGGGCCCTCTGCTTTGTTGTCCCACATAATATATAGACTCTGGATTGGTGGGACACATATCAGATGTGTGGTTATCACCACACATCTCGCAGCACAGTGACAGTTGTTGAACCTGCTGTCTGGGTTGAACCTGCTGCATAGTCATTCGGTTCATCTGATTTGCCAATTTGGCCATTTCTGCTCTCATAGCTGCCAAGTCATCCAATTTTATCAAACCGGCTTCTTTCTGCTTAATGGCTCTGCGCGAGTCACCATCACCTTGCCAATTATGATCGTTGGCTGTAAAATTATTCAATAAAAGTTGGATTTCACTGTAAGGCTTAGCCATGCAACTTCCACCGCACGCTGAATCAAGGTTCATCTTCGAGGCTTCATCTAAACCATCAACGAACGTGTGCCCAAGTACCTCATCTGTTTGGCAATGGTGTGGATAGTCTCTAAGTAGCTTTTTATACCTATCCCATGCCTGTCGAAGGGTTTCCCCCTTGTTGCTCAAAACCCAAGATCTGGCTTCTCAGTGACTTGGTTTTCTTGGTAGGAAAGAACTTGATCAGAAATTTTCTTGCCAGGTCATCCCATGTATATATACTGTTTGCAGGCTCCTTTTGTAACCACTCTTTTGCTTCCCCCAACAGAGAAAAGGGAAACAACGTCAACCTCACATAATCTTTTGACACATTTGGATAATTGTAAGTGTCTGTTATCTCCAATAAAATTTGAATGTGTCGCTGTGGGTCTTCGTGAGACAGTCCCACATACTGCCCCCTAGACTGAATTAGCTGTACCATGTATTGCTTCAGCTCAAAGTGCCCTGTGATTTCAGGCTTGACAATCGCCTGAGTCATATTGGCAAGATTTGGTCTTGCAGCCTCAATTACTGCTCTATCTACGTTTCCTGCCATCTCGATAGGCTGTGGTTGAACAACAATGTCCAACTCTTGGTTAATTCTGGTCATGGCTTCTACTTCCCTTCTTACTCTGTGTAATGTTCGCTCAATTTCTGGATCAAAGGGGAGCAGGTTGTTTGCACTTCTACTTCTCCGCATTCAATAAAAAAAGCCTGTGTCAAAGCAAACAACGTAAGCCAATTAATGAAACTTGAATAAATAACAAATATAAGCTGAAATAGCAGATTTTTAAGTACCCGGCAACGGCGCCAAAAACTTGTTGCTCCCTAACGCACAAGCAAGTATACGTGGTCGACAAGTAATACAGGATTGTGAGTCCGGATTATCGTACCCAAGGGTCTTAAGTTAGCTATTTTATAACAACTAATATAATTATTTAACAAGCAAGGATCAAGTTTAATATATGGTTTATTCTAAATTGTAATTCTAATTTATATCTAAGAATTGCAAAAAACAAGTATGTATTTTGTAATCAATAAAACAAAGATTCCAGGGTTGTGATTATGTTTCCAATCCTATTGCGTTCTAATTGACTTATCATTCATATAATTCATGTAAGATTGTTAATTGATCGATAATGATACTCATAGCCTTCTTCCGAAGTACTATTCGCCTATTCCTAACAAGATTAACACCTATATTCCTATGGAATTAATCTAGCAAGAATGCAATAAGAACACGATTATCCAATTAAGCATGGTGATTAAGTATATTCCTATCCTAACCACGAATCCGCCTCTTTAAAAAGGTTAAGAATATGCTTTCTTCAATTCTTATTCTAATCTAAACATAGTTTTCCCAAACATAGCATAGATAATTGGTAGAACTTAATTGATGGCCAAAACAATTAAGCATTTAGGCATAAAATTGAAGAAACAATCATATTCACATGAACTATTAAAATAGAATCGTCAAGTTAGAAACACAATATTCATGGCTAATCACAACCCCAGAACAAGGGGTTATTAGCCACTCATGTTCAACAAAAACCAAAAGATTAAGTATGGAAAAACTAAATAGAGATACTAGACAGAATTGATGAACTGAGAATTGCTTGTGTTGTTGATGTTCCTAAGCTTCCTTAGCCTCCAAAATCACGTTCTCCTCTTCTTAGATGGTTTTAGGGGTGTTTATATAGGAGTTGGGAAGGTTTGGGGTCGGTTTGGGGGTCTTCTAGACGGAGTAGGAGAGTTTCTCGCAGTCGGCGCCCTGGCTGGCGCCAGGCGCCCCCTAGGGGACTGCGGGCAGTAAGCTTTTCTAATGTTCTGCCTCCAGCGCCACAGGCAGCGCTGGGCACTGGCCTGTGGCTCCCTGTCTTCCTTTGTCCGGTTTCTTCTCGTTTTGGCTCGTTTCTTCCCTGTTTTCGCCCCCGAGTGCTTTCAATTCATTCCTACACATAAAAAC
The DNA here is from genome assembly GCA_002018475.1 of Nicotiana obtusifolia. Classification (NCBI taxonomy): domain Eukaryota; kingdom Viridiplantae; phylum Streptophyta; class Magnoliopsida; order Solanales; family Solanaceae; genus Nicotiana; species Nicotiana obtusifolia. The sequence continues at coordinate 22,583 of MCJB01006825.1, forward strand.
ACATTACATTAACATGAATCGATGCAATTAACTTCTCAAATTCACAAAATAAGAGCTAAATATATGATAATTTGCACATCATTTTATATCTTTTCTACCAATTATCAACGTTCTTTGGAGGATCCAGCACTGAAAGCATATACACTGGCATACTTTGTAACACACTGGTGATAAGAGTAGCTTTTCCTCCATATGATAATAATTTTTCCTTCCAAGAATGTAACTTATTTTTCACCTTTTTATGAGATCATTGTAATAATTCTTTCTTCTCCTAGTATGAAAGATTGGACATCCCAAATATGTTAATGGAAATTACCCTTTAACAAATCCAGTGATGTCCTCTACTACTCGCACATGTTCATGAGCTGCATTTGTATACATATAAAAAGAACTTTTGGCCTTGTTGATCAACTATCCTGACACCCTCTCGTATCCTCCTAACAGTGCCATAATTTTCCTCAAGGATGCAGCATGTGCCAAAGCAAAAATTATAGTATCATCAGCATATGATAAATGATTCAAAGGGTCAGACCATTTTGGCATGCCATATCCCACATATGATCTGTCTTCGAATAGTTTGTTCATTGATCTTGACAATACTTCTGCAGAAAGAATGAACAAAGCAGGAGTTAGAGGGTCTCCTTGCTTCACTTCCCTGGTTGATTTGAAGAAACCTGTCGATTGTCCATTAACTAGTACAGAGTACCAATTATTGGACAATATATTCCATACCATAGTTATAAAATGTTCTGCAAATCCCATTTTCCTTAGTACATGTAGTAAATATTTCCATGACACTCTGTCATATGCTTTTGCCATATCAAGCTTAATCACCACGTTAGCTGGCTTCCCTCTCTTCCTAATATTTGTTACCATCTCTTGTGTTAGTAAAATATTCTCGAAAATACTCCTATCCTTCACGAAACCAGACTGATTCTGTGATATATAACAAGACAGAAACCTTTCAAGCCTGTCATGAATGACTCTCAAGATGACCTTGTTAACAAAATTACTCAAACTTATCGGTCTTAAATCTGAGAATGTTTCAACTGTTGACCTCTTAGGTAACATCACTAGATTAGTATGAGTTATAGATTTAGGCATTGGAGCACCTCCAAAGAAATTTAATACCATGCTATGAATATCAAAACTAACGATATCCTAACATACCTGATAAAACAGTCCAGTAAATCCATCTAGACCACTGGCACTTTCTCCATTTAATTCAAACACAGCTGCTTTTACTTTGTCAATAGTTGGATACCTGCAAAGTTTCAAGTTTTGTTCCATAGATACCATCACTGGCACATTGTCCAGCATTGAGAAGTTTGCAGGGTCACCTTCACTAATAAACTGATTTTGATAGAATTCCACTGCTGCCTTAGACATTTGCTCCTGATCCTCCATCCATTGTCCAGTATCATTCTGAATCCTTTTTAATTGTAACTTTTGCCTCTTCCCATTAACATAATTATGGAAGAATTTCGTGTTCCTATCTCCCTCCTCAAACCATATCAATCCAGCCTTCTGCTTCCAATATTGTTCTTCGATACTTAAATATTTTTTTAGCTCTGCTTGTGCCTTTTGAAGCACCACCCTATTTTCTGTTGATGGATCCTCTTCGAATAACATCTCTTTCACCTTCACTATATCCTTGAGTATAGCTAGTTGTTTAAAAATATCGCCAAATGTCTCTCTACTCCACTTAGACAAAGCTGATCTTACTTTCTTAAGCTTGTGCTTGAAGATAAGATATGGATCCCCTATAAAATCTGCTATCCAATTTTGTTTCACTACCTCCATGAAAGCTTCATGTTTTGTCCAGAAATTTAAAAACCTAAATGGCTTAACAAAACTTGATGCCTGCTCTCCACAAGTCATAAGTAAAGGAGCATGATCCGAGCCTGCTCTAATCAAATGCTCCACTTCTATAGTAGGAAACAGATTTTGAAATGGTAAATTCACTAAAATTCTATCCAATCTCTTGAATATATACTCTGCATTTGACCTACCATTTCACCATGTAAAAGGACTCCCCTTGTACCCTTGATCAAACAATCCACAAGAATTCACACAAAACGCAAAATCCTCATATTCTGGAGGATAAACAGGGCGTCCACCTATTTTCTCCTCCTCATTTAACAAAACATTAAAGTCACCTCCAATCATCCAAGGATCCTCCATATCACTAGCCATATAATAAAGATTGTCCCAGAGTTCCAATCGTTCTAAAGAATCACATTTAGCATATACAAATGTCATTATGATCTGCTTATCAATTTTATGATCTAGTACCTTAACAATCACCTGTTGATCTGTGTCCATCACCAATTCCTAATCGACAGCTGCCTCAAAAAACAACCATATCTTGCCATTTATGTTAGCGTGGGCAGTCTCCATTCTTAATCTTCTTCTATATCTGTATATATGTCCAGCTCTTTGAAAAGGCTCCATCAAAGCAATAACAGTAAACTTATGGTCCTTGTGCATGTTGATGACTCTTGGGAAGGCCTGATCAGTGTTAATAGACCTAATATTCCATATGAGAACCTTCATCATCCCTTATTATGTGAAGCTGCCCTCTTGGGCAATACCCTTGTAGGTTGAACTTTCTCTTTTTGTTGTAATTTCTTACTTTTCTTTGCCTCTTTTGGACTGGACCATGGTGATATATCTGCCTCTCGTGTTATCTGCCTAAGATTTGCATCAATAGACTCATCATCTTCTTCCTCCTCTAACTGCTGGTTTTCAATGATATTGTTTCCATCTTGTGCAACATTATGTGTAACTAGATCATGCAAAGTTTGTAAAGGACTCTTCATAGGTACGTTAATCTGCAATTGCATATCATGTTTACTGCCTGACGATTCACTGTTCATCATCTTAGCATCGTCAGCTACCTGCAATTGTTGCAACTGCAGATCAGATGGCAAAAAACCCTTAGGGTTTACTGTAGCTCCATCTGTTGTAACATTTTGACTATCTTCACATGTTGCCACAGCTCGATCATCCAGAGACAATGGACTTCCATCTAAGAATACTACCAGTTCCCTTGATGCTACTGGTCTCATCTCTTTTTCATCAATTTTAGCTTCCCAACTGATGGTGTCCTGTAAATTAGGGTTAGGGTTAGGGTTTACTATAGCTTCGAACCCTAACTCTGGTAATTTCTGATTCTGTACACCGTCCTCTTTATCCTTACTATTTGCAGCTTCTATTTGGTTTGTTCGATCCTCTGAGTCTCCCAGTTGATCACTACAGTTTGTCTTCTTTGAACTGCCTTCATTCAATTGTAGTTGTTGTGATGAATTCTCAAAAGTTTGTGATTGATCTTCCTATCCCGATGGATTAGTTAACAAATTCAGCTTCCTTAACTCATTCTTATCAGTCCCATATCTTCTATGCACCCAATCAATGGTCGCTTCCTTTTTAACTAGATCCTCTGGTACTTCAGGAACTTCCTTGATGACCTTATCCACTGCTTCCTTCTTTACACGTATGTTTTCCCTAACATCTTCTTCCTCTTTTCCATTACAAGTAGGGATATCAACCTGCAGTTGCTGATGTTGCATTTTTTGCAACTGCTTCTTCTCCCCAGATGTACCGTGATGCTCTTGTTTTCCATCTGTTGTTTTCAATTGATCAGGTTCTTCAATATCTAAATCGTCAACATCCTCAATGTCTAAAGCATCAAATTTGTTCACTGTTATTATTTCGTCCACCTTGGCTTTCCCTTTATCCTTGATATTATTACCTTTGCCCTTGTCATCAACACTGATTTTCAAGTTTGCAGATTCAATGATATGACCCTTTCCGTCTCTTTGATATCTATTTGTTCTTGCTTTGATCCATTCTTGTCGGGCTTGATTAGGTGGGTTTCCAACTACTTTACCACTCGGAAGTACCCTAGTTGAATTAGCAGCAGTTCACACCAATTCGTTTTCCTTTTTCTTGTTATCATCAACTTGCCTAAGCTTTGGGTTAATCACCCAGCAATCATCTTCATTATGCCCTTGTTTCTTGCAGCTCTTACAATATTTAGGCATATAATCATACCTAATATTGATCCATTTAGAAATTTCTTGTCCAGTTCATCTTCTTCCCCAATAATCTGAATCCTTTGTTGTAACTTAGCTAATAAATCTAATTCAACTTTTACTTTTGCGCAACTTGGTCTAGTCCCGTTTTGAGTTGCTAAATCAACTTGTAAGGGATTACCCACTACCCTAGCAAGCGAAAAAACAAACTCCTTACCAAAGAAATTCGGAGGCAGTTCCGGAAAACTAATCCATGCCACTGCTATGGGAGTTTCTTCCTCAGGTGTCCACCATGCATTCCACTTCGAACAACGCATCTGCCACATGGTTCCATCTATCTTCAAATAATACGCAGGCTTCGACAGTAGATGTATATAATCCTCCATCAACGACAGCCTTATCAGAATATGATTATCTTCTATTAAACCAATCGAGCATGCTCCTTTAAGTTCGCATTGAATAGGAAGAACTTTACGTATTTCATTGATACTTGGTTTTCCATATGAGAATTTTCCAAGGACTGCTAACTGTAAACCTTGTTTGACAATAGATTGCTTCACTTCTGCCTTTTTCCAGCGAACAATAGGTTCACCATGAAGATATTCCACTGGTTTTATCGGCACAGCAGTCGCAGCAGTCGCCGCAGCAGTCGCAGCAGTAGCTAAGGTTTGCATGGAGTTGTTTAGGGTTCTTGGTTGTAACAAATCTGCATATTTAGGAGGTTGATTTGCAGATGTTATGGGTATTGGAGGATTTGGGGGGGAGGAAGACAACTGACCAACACCGACAGGTGGCTAGCCAATCGCCGGAGTCGCCATTATGGCGTTAGAATTCGTCGAAAACACGTCGCCGGAAATCGTAAACCTAGAGAGGATTTTTAGAGAGCTCAAAGCAAAACTGAGAGACAAATATGCGATTGTTTTTATAGCAGGAGAGCAAAGAGTATTAGATAGGATAAAGCGATAATTTGATACTTTTAGTTTAGCATTTGAGAGACTAGTATAGTGGTGCCATTACCCATAGTGATTTGCTTAGGCCTGTGGTAGTCTTGAGCAATTGCTAGACTTTAAGCATCAGAGGCAATATGATGGGTGGCCCTTGTGTAGATGATCCACAGTGCTTGTTGTTGTATTTGACATTCAACAAAGTTGGCTCTACCCTAAAAATAGTTGTGGGACTCGTTGCGACAGATCCGTGCAGAGTGACCAGAACAATCTATCACAATCCTAATTTTCTTCCGTGGTTCATGACGACACCTAGTCTCTAATACTAGGTAAGCCTAAACAATACGCGGAATAACTAAATATAAATTTGAAACTCAAACCTCAACAGCTGAAATAAATAAAACAGCAAATCGAATAATTACAACTCCCAAACTAGGTAGAAATAAGTCACAAGCTCAAAACAAAAAGTACTAAGTGTCTCTATACATCAGAGTCTAAGGAAAATAAGAAAAATTACATAATAAGGATAGAGGGGGACTCCGACGTCTACGGAGCCTGGCAAATGTACCTTGAAGTTATCCACATACGGGCTATCTCACTGGTATTTGGCCTGGTAGGAAGAACCTGTATCTACACAAAAAGATGTGCAGAAGAGTAGCATGAATACACTACAACGGTACCCAATAAGTGACAAGTCTAACCTCGGTAAAGTAGTGACGAGGTCAGGTCGGGGCCCTACTAGAATAAAAAAGAAACATGGCAGAAGATATAATAACATAATGGAATAACTTAGAATTTAAAAATGGGAAATTTACATAAAGATAACATCGCAGCAAATAGAGGTAAATAACCGAGGTGCTCCCGATGTACCGCCTAGTACTCCCAAAAGTAAATACACAACAGGGGAGCTCCCGAGATACCGCCTCGTAGTCCCAAAAGTAAATGTGCAACAGGGGAGCTCCCGAGGCACCACCTCGTAGTCCAAAAAATAAATATGCAACAGGGATGCTCCCGAGGTACCGCCTCATAGTCCCAAAAGTAAATATACAACTCGTAACCTATGAAAAAATGAATTTATGACAAAGAATCCTATAGTTAAAGACTGAATACCAAATCAAGGAAGTAGATAATTAAACTAAGCATGTTGCACAAATTGCAAGTAAGAGTTAAAACACGTAGACATGCAACATTAGGCTAAATATGATGACTACACATGCTAGGGCAACTCAATTAAAGAATTAAAAGAAACCTACTCAGCAAGAACCGAATTTTTCAAGTTTTAACCCGAGTACGTACTCGTCACCTTGTGTACACGGCCTTCACGTACTGCAAATACCATAACAATACCAAAATCTAAGGGGAGTTTCCCCCACACAAGGTTAGACAAGTCACATACCTCAAACCAAACTCAATATGTCAATAAGAATGCCTTTCCCTTGATTTTCTGACTCCGAACAGCCCAAATCTAGCCAAAAGCAATTGCATACTATAAATACAACTATAAGAAACTAATTTAAATAGTAAATCTATGACTTTAGCAAAGAATCAAAAAATTGTCCCAAAAAGTCGACGCAGCCCACATCTCAGAATCGGGTAAAAGTCATAAAATATGAACACCCATTCGACCACGAGTACAACCATAACAATACTACTCAAATCTGATACAAAATTCTTGGTCAAAACCTCAAATTTTGGCCTAAGGATCCTTACCCAAATGTTTCCTCTGAAAAATCCTCAAAATTTCACCTCAATCCGAGCTTCTAGGTTTAAAGATGGAGAATAAAATCAAACCCTCAGACTTAGGCCTTTTCTGCCAGTGAATTCGCACCTGCGAACCCACAGACGCTTCTACGGCTCTGCACCTACGACCACTGGCCACCTTCTCTAGCCCCGCATCTGCGCCCACCCGCTCGCTTCTGCGAGCTCGCACCTGCGATCAAACTTGTGCAGGTGTGATTGCACCAGAATTGGTGCACTTCAGCCATTCTTTAATCCTCAACTCGATCCGTTAACCATCAAAAACCACCCTGAGGCCCTCGCGACCCCGTCTGAATATACCAACAAGTCCTAAAACATTATATGGACCTAGTCGAGCCTTCAAATCACATCACACAACGCTAAAACATGAATTGCACATCGATTCAACTCTAATGAACTTTAAAACTTCAAACTTCTACATCTGATGCCAAAACCTATCAAATCAAGTCCGATTGACTTCTAATTTTGCACACAAGTCATAATTGACATTACAGACCTACTCCAACTTCCCAAATTAGAATCTGACCCCGATAAAGTCCACTCCCGGTCGAACTTTCCAAAAGTCATCCAACTTTCACTAATAAACGCCGAGATGACCTACGGACCTCCAAATCAACATCCGAACACGCTCCCAAGACCAAAATACCTTACGGAGCTATTGGAACCGTCAAAACGCCATTCCGGAGTCGTCTTCACACAAATCAGACTACAGTCAATTCCATGATTAAACTTCCATTTTAGGGGCTATATGTCCCATTTCACTTCAAAACCAAAAACCAAAATTCCCGGCAAGTTACGTAACCACAAAATGAAATAGAGGGAGTAATAAATAGGGTTTCGGGGCTAATACTCTCTAAATGACCAGCCGAATCGTTACATCCTCCCTCTCTTAAAACAAATGTTAGTTCTCGGATGAGTATAGAGACATACCTGAAGTGGTGAAAAGATGAGGATAACGGCTACGCATATCATGCTCGGTCTCCCAAGTCGCCTCCTCGACCGGATGACCCCTCCACTGAACCTTCACTGAAGTGATGTTCTTTGACCTCAACTTTCAAACTTGCATGTCCAAGATGGCCACCGGCTCCTCAACATAAGATAGATCCTTGTCCAACTGGACTTAGCTGAAGTCTAACACATGAGACGGATTGTCGTGATACTTCCGGAGCATGGAAGCATGGAACACTTAATGAACTGCAGTGAGACTAGGTGGTAGTGCAAGTCTGTAAGCCACCTCTCCAACCCTCTCAAGAATCTCAAAAGGCCTGATATACCTAGGGCTCAACTTGCCCTTCTTTCCGAAACTCATAACACCCTTAATGGTTGAAACCCGGAGAAAGACTCGCTCCCTAACCATGAATGCAACGTCGCGAGCCTTCTAATCTGCATAACTCTTCTGTCTGGACTGGGCTTTACGAAGTCAATCCTGAATTAATATAACCTTTTCCAAAGAATCCTGAACCAAGTCTGTACTCAATAGCCTAGCCTTGCCCCGCTCGAACCAACCCATTGGAAACCGGCACCGTCTACCATACAAAGCCTCATACGGTTCCATCTGAATACTCGACTAATAACGGTTATTGTAGGCAAATTCCGCAAGTGGCAAGAACTGATCCAAGCATCCCCAAAATCCATCACACACGCACGAAGAATATCCTCCAATATCTGAATGGTGCGCTTGGATTGTCCGTCCGTATGAGAGTGAAATGTTGTACTCAACTCCACCCAGTACCCAACTCATGTTGTACAGCTCTCCAGAACCGTGATGTAAATTGCGTACTCCGGTCGGAGATAATAGATTTTGGCATGCCATGAAGCCTGACAATCTCGTGAATGTAAACCTGAGCGAGCTGCTCCGAAGAGTAAGTAGTAACCACCGGAATGAAATGAGTTAACTGGTCAATCTATCCACAATCAGCCAAACTGCATCGAACTTCCTCTGAGTCCGTGGGAGCCCAAAAATGAAATCCATAGTGATCCGCTACGATTTCCACTCCGAAATATCTAGCTTCTGAAGCAATCCACCTGGCCGCAGGTGCTCAAACTTTACCTGCTGACAATTTACGAGCTAGATATTCCACTATGCGTTTCTTCATCCACCTGCACCAATAGTGCTGCCTCAAGTCCCGATACATCTTTGCGGCACCTGGATGAATGGAGTACCACAAACGTGAGCCTCTTGGAGAATCAACTCACGCAAACCATCTATATTGGGCACACATAGCCTGCCATGTACCCGTAATACACCGTCATCTCCAATAGTGACCTCTTTGGCATCGCCGTGCTGAACCATTTCCTTAAGGACAAGCAAATGGGGGTCATCATACTGACGCTCCCTGATACGATCATAAAGAGAGTACTGAGAAACCACACAAGCCAAAACTCGACTCGGCTCGGAAACATCCAATCTGACAAACTGGTTGGCCAAGGCCTAAATATCCAAGGCTAAAGACCTCTCTACTACTGCTAGATATGCTAAGTTGCCCAAACTCTTCGCTTTGCGACTCAAGGCATCGGCCACCACATTGGACTTCCCCATAGAGAATGGTGATATCATAATCCTTAAGCAACTCCAACCACCTTTGCTGCTGCAAGTAAAGATCCTTCTGTTTAAACAGATGTTGTAGACTCTGGTGATCGGTGTAAACCTCACAAGGGAACCATACAAATAGTGCCGCCAGATCTTCAAGGCATAAATGATAGCTGCTAATTCGAGGTTGTGGACAGGATAGTTCTTCTCATGTATCTTCAGTTGTCTAGACGCGTAGGCAATCACCCTACCGTCCTGCATTAACACCGCACCGAGACCAATGCACGACGCATCACAATACACAGCATAGGACCCCGAACCAGTAGCCAATACCAACACCGGGGTTGTAGTCAAAGCAATCTTGAGCTTTTGAAAGCTTTCCTCACACTCCTAGGTCCACCTGAACAGAGCACCCTTTGGGTCAAGCTGGTCATAGGTGCTGCAATAGATGAGAAACCCTCTACAAATCGAAGGTAATACCCCGCCAAGCCAAAAAAACTTTGGATCTTCGTAGCTGAGGATGGTCTAGACCAACTCTGCACTGCCTCGTTCTTCTTTAAATCTACCTTGATCCCCTCGCTCGATACTATATGACCCAAGAATGCCACTGAATCTAGCAAGAATTCACACTTCAAAAATTTTGCGTATAACTTCTTTTCTCTCAAGGTCTGAAGCACAGTCTCAAGTGGTGCTCATGATCCTCCCGACTCCGGGAGTACACCAAAATGTTGTCAATAAACACAATGACGAAAGCGTCAAGATAGGGCTGAAATACACTGTTCATCAAGTGCATGAATGTTGTGGGGGCATTGATCAGCCTAAAAGACATCACAAGGAACTCGTAATGACCATACTGAGTCCTGAAAGCAGTCTTCGGGATATTTGGCTCCCGAATCTTCAACTAATGATAGCCTGAGCGCAAGTCGATCTTAAAGAACACCTTCGCACCCTAAAGCTGATCAAGTAGATCATCAATACGTGGCAATGGACATCGGTTCTTCACTGTAACCATGTTCAACTGGCGATAATCAGTACACATCCGCATAAAACCATCCTTCTTCTTTACAAATAATACATGAGCACCCCAAGGCGACACGCTGGGCTGAATGAATCCTTTATGAAGCAACTCCTGCAACTGTTCCTTTAACTCTTTCAACTCTGATGGGGCCATACAATAGGGTGGAATAGAAATGGGATAATTGTCTGGTAACAAATTAATGCCAAAGTCGACATCTCTGTCAGACGGAATGCCCGGAAGATCTGCTGGGAATACATCTGGAAAATTCCTCACTACTAGAACTGACTCAACGGTAAGAGTATCAACACTGACATCCCTCACATGAGCTAGATACGCATCACACCCCTTCTCAACCATCCGCTGAGCCTTTAAAAATTAAATAACTCTGCTGGGAACATAATCTAAGATACCTCCCCACTCTAGCCGCGGTAAACCTGGCATAGCCAATATCACTGTCTTGGCGTGACAATCAAGGATAGCGTGATTGGGTGACAACCAGTCCATGCCCAAAATAACATCGAAATCCACCATATTGAGCAGTAATAAATCAGTTCTGGTCTCAAAACCACTGATAACAGTCGAACACGACTGATACGCACGGTCAACAACAATAGAATCTCCCATGGGTGTGGACACATAGACAGGAGAACTCAAAGAATCACGGGATACGCCCAAATACGGAGAAAAATAAGATGACACATAGGAATAAGTGGAGCCTGGATCAAATAAGACTGAGGCATCTCTATGACAGACCGGAACAATACTTGTGATGATAGAATCGGATGCAACTGCCTCCGTCCTAGCAGGAAGGGCATAATATCTTGCCTGGCCTCCCCCTATAGGGCGGCCTCTACCAGTTCGACCTCCACCTTGAGCTGGCTGGGCAGGTGGAGTGGTAGCTCGTACTGTAACCATAGCCTGAGGACCCGGTAGAGCACGCGGTATTTGAGTGGTGTGTGGAGGTGCACCCCTCCCGAGTCTGGGAAATCCCTCACCACATGATGAGTGTCACCACACTCAAAACAAGATCATGGAGGATATGGCTGTTGTGACTGGATCGGGCCTGATCGACTGGACTGACTGCTAAAAGCACCCCATGTAGGAGGTGCACTAGACAAAGGCGGTGCATAATAAGGAGCTTGGGGCCTAGGAGTGGCCGGAGCACCGCTGGCGGCTGGAAGTGCTGAATGAATAGGGCGACCCACATAGCCCCTAACCTGATGAACTGTAGCTTGGGCACGAGTACTACTATATGTGCCAGACTCTCGAGACCTCTTCTCCTCTCTCTCCTCCCTTTCCCAAGTCAACATACCCTCCAATCTCCTGGCGATCCCAACCACCTGCCGGTATGCAATGTCAATCTTCGACTCTTAGGCCATGCTAAATCTGATACTGGGGTTAGTTAATAGATCGACGAACACTCTCTCGAACAGTAGCAACCAAGAATGGTGCATGCGTAGCCAAATCACTAAATCGGACCACATACTCTGACATGGTCATAGAACCCTGGCTCAACTGCTCAAATTCCGTGCGCCATGCATCTCTGAAATTCTAGGAGGCATACACCCTCAAGAACATATCTACGAACTGAATCCAAGTGAGTGAAGCTGCCTCGGCCGGACTACCCAACTCATATGCTCGCCACCACCGATAGGCCGCTCCTCTAAGCCGGAACATAGTGAAAGAAACCCCACTAGACTCTGCAACACCCATAGTACGGAGGGTACGGTGTTACACCTCAAGAAAACCCTAGGTATCCTCTGACGACAAGCCATTGAAAGTAGGAGGGTGGTACTTCTTGTACCTCTCGAGCCTGAGCTATTCCTCCTCAGAAACTGCTGTCCTAACCTTGGGTTGAACTAGAGCTACTGGCTGCATTGGTATGACCTCAAGAACCTGGTTGACCTGGACCCGCTGCTCTGGGATACGGGCGGCGCGAGTATGTGCTCCTCCCTTGGCCTGAGATGTGGCAGGAGCAAGTGGTATCAATCCTGCCTGAGCCAAGGTGTTGAACATGCTCAGAAACTGGGCGAGAGTCTCCTGGAGGGCTGGTGCAGCAACAGGCGTCTCAAGTGCCTGCCCTCCAACTGGAGCTACTGGTAGATCCTCTGTAACAGCTCGTTCGGGTGCTCTAGCTGCATCGCGTGAACGTCCTCGGCCTCTCGCGGCTCTAGTAGGGAGCACAAGTGTCTGGTCTTCTAATCCAGTTGTACGTGTCCTCATCATATGTGAGAGAATAGAACAATAGAAATTTAGAATTCAAAGTCAAAAATTTCGCACGATAAGGAATTAAAGAAGTGAAGCTTTTCTTAACAGTTCCATGGCCTCCCAAAGATAGGTACAGACGTCTCCGTACCGATCCGCGAGACTACTAAACCTGCTTGTGACTAATAACACCTATGAACCTAGAGCTCTCATACCAACATGTCACGACCCCAATTTCCCTCCGTGGGGATATCGTGACGGCACCTAGTTTCTAAGACTAGGTAAGCCTAAACAATACGCGGAATAACAAAATATAAATCTGAAACTCAAACCTCAACAGCTGAAATAAATAAAACTGCAAATCAGATAATTACAACTCCCAAAACCTGGTAGAAATAAGTCACAAGCTCTAAAGAGAAATACTAAATGTCTCTATAGATCAGAGTCTAAGGAAAATAAGGGAAAACAACATAATAAGGATAGAGGGGAAATCCGAGGTCTGCTGACGCTGGCTGATGTACCTTGAAGTCTCCACGTACGGGCTATCTCATTTGTATCTAGCCTGGTAGGAGGAATCTGAATTTGCATGAAAAGATGTGCAGAAGAGTAGCATGAGTACACCTCAACGGTACCCAGTAAGTGTCAAGCCTAACCTCGGTAGAGTAGTGACGAGGTCAGGTCAGGGCCCTACTAGAATAAAAAAGAAACAAGGCAGAAGATATAATAACATTAATGGAATGACTGAGAATTTAAAAATGAGAAAATACAGAAAGATAATATCACAGCAAATAAAGGTAAACAACCGGGGCGCTCCTGAGGTAGCACCTCGTAGTCCCAAAAGTAAATACACAATAAGGGAGCTCTCGAAGTACAGCCTCGTAGTCCCAAAAGTAAATACACAACTCATAACCTATGGAACAACAAATTTACGGCAAGGAATCCTACAGTTAAAGACTGAACACCAAATCAAGAAAGCAGGTAATTCAACTAAGCATGTTGCACAAATTGCAAGTAAGAGTTAAGACACGTAGACCTGCGACATTAGGCTAAACATGATGACTATACATACTATGGAAACTCAGTTAAGAAATTAAAAGAAAACCACTCTGTAAGAACCAAATTTTTCAATATTTAACTCGAGTACGCACTTGTCACCTCGCGTACATGACCTTCACGTATTGCAAATATCATAATTGTACCAAAATCTAAGGGTAGTTTCCCCCACACAAGGTTAGACAAGTCACTTACCTCAAACCAAGCTCAATCAGTCAATAAGAATGTCTTTCCTCGGTTTTCCGACTCCGAACGGACCAAATGTAGCCAAAATCAATTACATACTATAAATACAACTATAAGAAACTAATTTAAATAATAAATCTATGACTTTAGCAAAGAATCAAAAAATCGCCCCAAAAAGTCGACCCAGGCCCACGTCTCGGAATCGGGTAAAAGTCACAAAATACGAACACCCATTTGACTACGAGTCCAACCATACCAATGTTACTCAAATCCGATACAAAATTCTCTGTCAAAACCTCAAAATTTGGCCTAAAGATTTTTCACCTTTTTAGCAAATTTCTCAACCCAAATCCTTAATTAAATGAAGAATAAATGATATCTTAGTGAAAATTAATCAAAAGCAAGTCAAGAATCTTTACCCAAATGTTTCCTCTGAAAAACCCTCGAAATTTCACCTCAATCCGAGCTCTCCAGGTTCAAAAATGGAGAATGAAATCAAACCCTCGGACTCAAGCCTTTTTTGCCCAGTGAATTCGCACCTGCGAACCCACAGCCGCTTCTGTGGTTCCGCACCTGCGGATTCTTATCGTAGGTGCATTTCTCACTTATTCTAGACACGTCCGCTTCTGCAGACCCAAATGTGCATCTGCGCTTCCGCTCATGCGGCCAAGGAGCGCTTCTGTGATTACCAGGCCCTCCTGGCCTTTCCGCTTCTATGACCTCCTCGTCGCATCTGCGACCACTGACCACCTTCTCCATCCCCGCATCTGCAGCCACCCGCTCGCTTCTGCGAGCTCGCACCTATGGTCAAACTTGCGCAGGTGCGATTGCACCAGAACTGGTGCACTTCAGCCATTCTTTAAGCCTCAACTCGATCCGTTAACCATCAGAAACCACCCCGAGGCCCCCGGGACCCCGTCCGAATATTCCAAAAAGTCCTAAAACATTATACGGACTTATTCGAGCCTTCAAATCACATCAAACAATGCTAAAACACAAATTTCGCATCGATTCAAGCCTAATGAACTTTAAAACTTCAAACTTCTTCATCCGACGTCGAAACCTATCAAATCAAGTCCGATTGACCTCAAATTTTGCACACAAGTCATAATTGACATTAGAGACCTACTTCGACTTCCAGGATCAGAATCCGATCCTGTTATCAAAATGTCCACTCCCGGTTAAACTTCCCAAAAATCATTCAACTTTCACTAATAAGCATCGAGATGACCTACGGATCCCCAAATCAACATCTGGACACGCTCCTAAGACCAAAATCACCCAACCGAGCTATTAAACGTCAAAATTTCATTCCGGAGTTGTCTTCACACAAACCAGATTGCGGTCAATTCTTACGACTTAAACTTCCATTTTAGGGACTATGTGTCCCATTTCACTCCGAAAGCAAAGACCAAACCTCTTAGCAAGTTATGTAACCATGAAATGAAATAGAGGGAGCAATAAATAGGGGTTCGGGCTAATACTCTCAAAACGATCGGCCGAGTCATTACACAATCACATAGTTAGCAAACCAAATTGTTATCAGGCTAAGCAGAGTTCTTTCCATACTTCCATGTTTGGCCTCGATTAGGTTGATTGTTGTTTGTTGTGTTGGTACGCCTATTGTTGATATTGTTGCGAGATTGTGTAGTAGAGCATTGTGCGGCAACAACAGTAATGGAATTTGAGAGAGAAGCGCGAGTATCATGATGTTTCAAAAAGAGTTCATGATCAAGTAACTTCTCATACAACTCTTCATATGAGATGGTAGTATCTCGTGCCCAAATACCTGCTGAAAATTCCTTGAAATCATATCCAAAACCTGTGAGGATCTTCACAGTAAGCTCCTTGTTGGAAACAGGAGCACCAGCTGAAGCAAGTTCATCACAAAGAGAGCAAACTTGATGCATATAGTGAGTGACTGGAGCATCATTTGCAAGACGAGCCAAGAGATCGCATAGACTAGAAATGCATGTTGGGATTATTTGAATATGCTATATGAAACACATTCCAAGCAGTCTTTGAAAAGTTGGCTGAAGCAACAGATGCAGCAGGTGTAGGATCAACTGAAGCTAGGATCTCATGAATTAGTTGATCATAGCGAAACCAGGTTAGATACGCAAGGTTGGGAACAGTTTTGTGTTTGGGGAGATGGTTGGGCTAGGGGCAGGGGTAGTTCCTCCAAGATGGCCATACAGGTCGTGCCCACGCATAAGCATCGATACCTGAGCCTTCCAAAGGAAAAAATTATGACTACCTACAAGCTTAATGGGAAGTTGTGTGACAGGGTTAAACTGAACAACAATGTTGTTGTTTGTGGCATTAGAATTGACAACAGTAGGAGCCATTTGAGTAAGGTAGGGTAGGGATGGGAAAGAAATTAGGATTTGACTTGCAAGAGTTCTTTTAAGCTTCTGATACCATAAAGCATATAGGCTGCAGCATGAATTAAAGAGGCTGTGTTTATTAATGAGGAAGGAGCTCTTTATATAGAGCAAAATTACAACAGAAAAGATACAGAAAAATATACATAAACATCAGATAAAATATTAACCTTAGAGCAACAACAACAACAACAACAATAAAAAACCCAATAAATTCTCACAAGTAGGGTCCGGGGAGGGTAAAATGTACGCAGCCTTACCCCTGCCCACGGGAGAGAGATTGTTTCCGATAGACTCTCAGCTAAAGAAAAGATGAAAAGAAGCAATAGCACGAGTAGTAACAACAACAAGAAAAAGAAGACTGAAGTCAAGGTAGCAACTAAATGGTAGGTAATAATAGCAATCTTATAATAATAATATATCAAACTAACACTAGTGCTATCAAACAGAGAAAGACAAAAGGAAACGCTCGACTACCTACTAACCTTCTACCCTAATCCTTGACCTCCATAACCTCCTATCAAGGGTCATGTCCTCAGTAAGCTCCAGCTGCACCATGTCCCGCCTAATCACCTCTCCCTAAGACTTCTTTGGCCTACATCCATCCCTCCTAATACCCACAAAGGTTAACCTCTCACACCTCCTAATTGAGGTTTCTATGCTTCTCCTTTTAACATGCTCGAACCATCTCAACCTAGCCTCCCACATCTTATCTTTCACGAGGTCACTCCCACCTTATCCCGAATAACTTCATCCCTAATCTTATCTAACCTAGTATGCGCGCACATCCATCTCAACATCCTCATTTCAGCTACTTTCATCTTCTGGACATGAGAGTTCTTGACCGACCAACACTCTGCCTCATACAACATAGTTGGTCTATTTACTGCTTTGTAGAACTTACCTTTAAGTTTCAGTAGTATATTCTTATCACACAAGACACCGGAAGCGAGCCTTCACTTCATCCATCCTGCTCCAATATGGTGCGTGACATCATTATCAATCTCCCCATCACCTTGTATTATTGACCAACATACTTGAAACTTCCTCTCCTAGGAATGATTTATGTATCAAACCTCACATCCATGTCCGCTTCTTGGGTAACGTCGCTGAACTTGCACTCCAAGTACTCCGTTTTGTCCTATTCAACTTGAAACCTTTAGATTCAAGAGTCTGTCTCCAAACCTTCAACCTCTTGTTAATACCACCCTGTGTCTCGTCAATCAGGACTATATCATCTGCAAATAACATACATCATGACACCTCCCCCTGTATATATCGCGTCAATGCGTTCATTGCCAAGGAAAATAAAAACGGGCTAAGAGACCCTGGATGCAATCCCATCAAAATATTAACCTAAGAAGCTCCTAAAATAACGGCTAGTTAAAGGAAACAAAAAGATACAGAAGCTAATCAAAAGCTCCTATGCTAAAGGAAACAGTTGAACCAAAGTCAAGATGCTTTTATAAGAATAAGGTTATTCCTCAAATTTTCTCTTTTCCCTCAAGCTCTCACATTCCTCTCCTTCCACAGGCCCACATGATGGCTAAGGAGGCAACTTTCCATCCATCTTCTCTTCCTTCTCCATCAAGTTCTCATTTATCAAGATTGCCCCTTTCACTACTAAAAATCAGGCAAAAAGAGACCGAAAAAAGCGACCAAAGTTGGTCCCTATAAGCCCAAAAGCGACTAAAAAGCGACCACAATGGTCTTGTCAGTATTCAGGTGGTCCCTCTTTGTTAGCGACCAAAGTTGGTCGCCAAAAAGCGACCAACTTTGGTCGCCCACTGAAAAATTCAGAAAATTAAAATCTGAACTAAGCGACCAAAGTTGGTCGCTTCTGGAAAAATAAATAAAATTAAAATACTACATAAGCGACCAACTTTAATTAGCGACCAAAGGTGGTCGCTTCTGGAAAAATACAGAAAATTAAAATACTAAATTAGCGACCAAAGTTGGTCGCTTATGTAGTATTTTAATTTTATTTATTTTTCCATAAGCGACCAACTTTGGTCGCTTAGTTCAGATTTTAATTCTCTGAATTTTTCAGTGGGCGACCAAAGTTGGTCGATTTTTGGCGACCAACTTTGGTCGCTAACAAAGAGGGACCACCTGAATACTGACCAGACCATTGTGGTCGCTTTTTGGTCGCTTTTGGGCTTATAGGGACCAACTTTGGTCGCTTTTTTCGGTCGCTTTTTACCTGATTTTTAGTAGTGGTTCTGGATCTTTCTCTTTCCCAGATACATGCACAAAATTGTACTTTGCATTCTTTACTTTTAACCAATTAAATGAATGTACGTAATTTGAATCTAGTTTATTTATCGAACAGCGACACTTAAACTAAGTCCCCGCAGTCATAACGGATATATAGAGGAGTTGTTGGATGTCCTTGAATTTTGAATGTGATAGTAAATGTCTTGATAGTTGATGCCATTTTATCTCAAGTGAATCTTGGTCTCAGATAGACATTTAATTTTTGCAGTCAAGTATGGCTGCTACCAGAAACATTCTAAAGCATGTGTTTGAACATCTATTCAAAAATCCGGTGGTATATGTAATGTGTACACAACATATAAAAATATTTTTTTTGAATTTTCATTCCGTATTGGTTATCCGATTAATTCAGATTCACGCCACGTAATATTTATTAAAGAAGAAATTGCTCTCTATCAATTTTTTTTATCTGCAGGACTCGAACCTAAAATAAATTCTATCGATATACCACTACAATCCATGATGTTTACAACATCTGAAAGATGGATGGCTATGCTAGAATATACATGGATAAATTGAAACTTTTTAGTGTCGGTATTAAAAGTATGTTCGACACTTTGATGATCTGTGAGGTCCACTAAGACCACCACACTGCCAAAACCGGATAGCTATACCAAGAAAATTAAGTTTAGTTAGTTCTGATGTCGAGTGAACCATTTGGTATAATATGTTTTATTCACTTGGGCAATAAAGTAGTAGTACTATCTGACATTTTAGCATTTAAGAAAAAATTTGTGAAACCAACAAAAATAGTGGATACGTATCATATTTTCAAGAGGTTAAGTAGTGATTCTAAAGTTGTGGGTGAAATTGAGGGGTGAAAGATGTAACTATAGCATGTTCCAAGAACTTTTTTATTTCATGTGTTTCTACTTTACACAACTGATCTTAAGATATAAAAATGCGTATTTTTTCTTGAAATTTCAAATCTCTCAATTCGGTAATTGTTTCTGATTTTCCTAATATAATTTCCCAGAAATACTGGGAGTTTTGAATTATCTTCCAAAAAATAGGAGGGGGAGATTGCCTTACCTCCAAAGTTTACAACACTAGTATTCTAATCCTTATCAAAAAACACAGAAAGGTGATTATAGCACTTCACTTCTGTGTACAAAATAAAACTATACATTAACGAAAACCACTATTGTATTTCATGTTGTCGTTGAATTTTCTTATATGAGATAGAGCATTTGATGGTATTTAGAAATTTATGTTTTAGTTATAGTTTGTATTTTAATTACTATATTTTTTATGTGTTTGAGCTCGAATGATAGGGAAGTGTACTTATTACGTGTTTTATGCCTTGCAGGAAATAATTCTGAGTTAAAAGATAATTGGGAGCTAAATTGAACAATTTGGAGCTTTGAAATCTGAATAAAAGCCCAAGGAATTAAACTGGGATCGCGTTCGGTGGTCGGGAGCCAAATTTGGATGTCAAAAAGTGAAGAAAACGAATTACTCTGGAAAACTAACACTGCAGCGCCACGTGAGGCGGCACAACTGTATAAATTGCTGCTACATGTCAGAAACTGCTCTCTGAACTTCCCCACTACCACACCGCGTGGGGCGGCACTAGGCGTGGCACGCTTGTAGAAAATTCTCAAGTATTTTCCTGTTACCGCTTGGAAAGAGTAATTTCATCCGGGACTGTTCCTACATGATTTAAATATACCAAAAATATGACTTTTAGAGGACTTTTGACATGGGAAGCTTTTGGAGAGAAGTGGAGGCTACAAGACACAAGATTTCATCATCTTTCCATCAATTCAATACGGGATTTTGGATTATAAAGTTAGATTGATGTTTTCTTACTCTTTGATTATACTTGTGATGAATTTCTCCATGATTATGGAGTAGTTTCCCTTAGGCTTTGACGGATATGGTATTTTGCTTGATATTTGTGGATTTTAACTCTAGTTCTTTGCTTGAATTCGTTTATGGAGCTCTAAATTGTTGCGACTTTATTCATCGGTTTATTTAATCGAAAGAGGAATATTTTGGTGATTATCTTTGCATTATTTTGCTTTGTTTAATTTAGTGTTTATTTTTAGTAATCGAAAGAGCTTGTTGAGTTGTTGGTTGAATCAAGTTAGGAGAATATTCGAGAGACGTTTTCTTGAAGACTAATCCATTAACGCATGCTTGCATATTTTCACAGTGCTTATATTAGTTCACCTCATAGAGTTAAGATTTAATCGAGAGATGAGTCTTGGCTACACGTTTGCTCAACTCTTGTCTTTCTGTGATCAACTGTTACTTGTTTTAGTTTTCTTAGTTAATTTTACTTATTCATCGTCCCAACCAAAGTGTAAATCATCCTGAATAGCATTAAGCTAGAAATTACTTGGACATTATTTAAATCCAATCCCAATGGAGACGATAATCATATTATACTATATTTAGCTAGTGAATATCAACTTCGTGTGTATTTTGCGCTCGTAAGCATTACAATACAACATAGATTCTCGTGCTCATACCTCAAACGAACAAATATAATATAGTGAACATTAGTTAGTACTTTGGTAAAATGGAACTAATCAATTATCACAAGTCAAAATTTAATAATAGTGTGAAAAATCTTTGAGTTGTAACTTAAATCCTAATTAATTTAAGTTTTTATACACTATCAGTGTGTGTAACGGACAATTGTATTGCACAATACTAATAGTTTAAAATTCACTGATAGTGTTCAAACTCTCTACAATGATGTAACGATCCGGTCGGTCATTTTGAGTATTTTATCCTCGCTCTCCTATTAGTGTCGCCTCTATGTTCATTTGTGATTATGTGACTTGCCGGGTAGTTGGATTGGTTCCGGGGAAGTTTCGGAGTGAATTGGATGGAAGCTTAAGTTGAAAGAGTTGATCAAAGTTTGGCTTTTTTGAAGACGTCTCCGGAATGAAGTTTTGATAGTTCTGATAGCTTGGTATGGTGATATTAGACTTAGATGTATGTCCGGATATTGAATTGCAGGTCCGTAGATTGTTTTGGCTTGAATTGGCGAAAGTTGGAAAGTTGAAGGTTTGAAAGGTTGAGAGGTTTGACCAAGAGTTGAGTTTATTGATATTGGGGTCAGATTTTGATTCTGAAAATTGGAATAGGTCCTATGTATCGTTTATGACTTGTGTGCGAAATTTGAGGTCAATCAAAGTTGGTTTGGTATGATTGGCATTAGTTTTAGAATTTGGAAGTTCATTCGTTCATTAGGCTTGAGTTGGGGTGCGATTCGTGATTCTGATGTTGTTTGATGTGATTTGAAGCTTTGACTAAGTTCGTATCATGTTTTAGGACTTTTAGTATATTTGGATGTGGTCTCGGAGTCTCGGGTGTGATTCGGATCAAGTTCGGACTCATTTTTGGACTTGGTGGAGTTACTAATTTTCTGGTATCTAGTTTCTTCTTTCGCGATTGCAGTAAGAGGGATGCGATTAGAGTCATTTCTGGCAGCTGGGTATTTGTTCTATGCGCTCGCGAGGTTGTGGACGCGATCGCGAAGTTCTGAGAGTTTGTGCTAAGAGAACGCGAGTGAACGAACACGTTCCCGAAGAAGGAAAGAGAAGCCTAGGAATGTCCACGCTTTGTTCTTTGAGATGGCGTGAGTCAATCCGCAACCGTGTAGGTTTGAGTGGCTGGTCATGCGTTCATAGCATGGTGAACGCATTCGCATAAAAGGTTTTTCACTACTGAAGAATTTTGTTCCTCGCGATCGCGAGGGTCTTTCAGCGATCGCGAAGTGTAATCACTGGGCAGCAGGTTTAAAATTCCAAATTGAAGGTTAGAGTATTATTTTCATTTTTTAAGTTGTAGAGCTCGGTTTTGGGCAATTTTGGAGGGGATTTTCACGTCTTGGATTGGGGTAAGTGATGTTGGCTCGGATTTGCTTATAATTCATGAATCCATCATTGTTTTTAGAGGAATTTTCAGAAACCGCTATTGTTTAGTGGCTATTAACTTCCTATAGCTATCAAATACATAATTACTTCCTATAGCTACTATTCAGTTGTTACGGTAGTGTATTCGCTGTATTCGCGTTGATGTATTCATGAATACAGCAGCAAAAAGCGCCTAAAATCAATGCAGTCCAGTTGTACGAATATGTATTCACATGTATTCGCGCTGCTGTATTCATGAATGCAGCAACAAAAAGCGTCTAAAATCAAGGCAGTCCAGTTGTACGTGTATGTATTCACATGTATTCGCGCTGCTGTATTCATGAATGCAGCAACAAAAAGCGCCTAAAATCAAGGCATTCCAGCTGTACGCGCATGTATTCACATGTATTCGCGCTGTTGTACTCTTGAATACAACAGCAAAAAGTGCCTAAAATCATGGCAGTCCAGCTGTACGCGCATGTATTCACATGTATTCGCGGCATGTACATGAATATAGTAACAACAATCACCTTAAAAACAGGTATGTCCAGCTGTCTAATAACGGAAATAATATCAATTATCGTGATACATTCCTAATATAACTCAACAAAATCAATTCAAACATACCACGTTATCAACCCAATTAACTAGAATGATTTTTCAGTAGTATATAATTGTTGTATTTAACTTTTGTATTTAGTGTGTTTCAATATTTTTTTTTACTATTGCATTCATTAGAATAATGTTTGTATTTACTGTATTCGCTATTTTATATTTTGTGTATTCAAATGAATTTGTATTAACAGTATCTTAGTTATTCCTAATTTATGTTATTACTGATGTATTCGGTATATTTCATTGGTTGTATTCACTGTATTTCTATTTGCATTCAGCGTATTATGCTGTATTTTACTATATTTTAAAATTGAATATATTCACTGTTTATATTTTGTTATATTTTAATGTTTGTGTTCAATGTGTTTTGATGTATATATCCAGTATTCATGCATGAATGCAGGTGTATTCAGATGTATTAAAAAAATACAAACCTTCAAAATATCTAAACACAGGTAAAAAAAATAATGTATTTATACAAAAATACAATGTATTTGAGTGAATTTGCACATAATACAATGTGTTTGTCTCATTGTATGTGATTAAATAGCAAAGAAGGGAAGAAAGTTCACCTAAGATAGCGTTTTCCAGCCAAGCAAAATATTGTATACATAGTATTAAAAACTAAAAATGGAGACGAACAAAAAACTCCGACCTCAAATCTTCTCCGGTATAAAAAATATGCAGTATCTGTGTAGAGGAATCCATTGCAATATCCAGCGTAGAAGAAAGTTGCAGTCTCTTTCTCGAATATTGCAGTACAAATCCACTACAAATGTCCGGCATAGAAAATAAGCAGTAGAAATTCATTGCTCGAAGAGAGAGGAGAAAGAGAGAGAGAGATAGAAGAAACATTTTGTTGGGATTTTGAGAGATGTGTTAATTGAAGAAAGAGAGAGAAGGAAGAGAGAGAAAGAAGAAAAAATCTGGGAGATAATCTTGTGTTAATTGAAAGAAAGAGAGAGGAAAAACATAAATAGCGTATTTCATGCCTCAATGATAGTACATACTATAAATACCTATTTTCTATAAAATATAAAAGATAGCTATAGAAAATAATATTTTAAAATGATTTTGATTTATAATAAATAGGTGTATACCTTTGCTATATGAGGTAAAATTTCCTATATTTATCATTTAATTAGTGTTTTGAGTTGAAAAAAATTTGGAATTTTTGTGAAAACTTCTTAAACTATAAATTGAGGATTTGAAGGTCGATTTGAGATCGAAATTGGATAATTTTAGTTTGGTTGGACTCGTTATTAAATGGGTGTTTGAATTTTGTAAGTTTGGTTGGGTTTTGAGGTGCGGGCCTGGGGTTGACATTTTGAGTTGACTTCTTTATTTTCTTTAACGATTGCAACATTATTATCTGAAATAGTTTTCTATGGTTTGTATTTATGGTATTAAGTTATTTTGGCTAGATTTGAGCCGTACGGAGTTGGATATTCGCCGGAAAGGCTTATAAAGGTATTGATTTAGCTTGTTTGAGGTAAGTATCTTGCCTAACTTTGTGTGGGAGAACTACTCCTTAGGATTTGAGTTGTTTGTGCTATTTGTGTATGTGGAAGCCGTATACGCAAGGTGACGAGTGGGTACACGGGTTATATGTGGTATTTGACCGATTTATGCTATTTGGACTCTTTCTATGCTTTTAGTTGAATTGTCATAACATGTTATATCTTTCATTGTTAATCTACCGTTACATGTGTTAATCTACCCTCATATGCTTTATTTGACATTGTTAACACTTGTTCCACCTCTTACTTGTTATTTTGCTCTTATATATTTTAATTGAAGTTATTACCTTCCTTATTGTCCTGTTACTTCTTTAATTGTTGTATTATTTACTTGAAGTTGTTATTTCATGGAATATCTCCTTGTTTAGTTATTGGTGTTGAAGTTATAAAAGTCGTTATCACAGGCAACATTGTTAATTGTTGAGACATCATTTTTGTTGAGCTATTTACTTTTAGTTTGTTATTGTTGAGATTCTTGTACACGTTGTGGTTAAGCCATGGGCAATATGTTGTGAAAACTTTGGTATTGTAGATTTTTGGCAAGTTGTGGCATATGGACTGTGACGACCCGGTAAATCGTCTCAGGGGTTACTGCTCCGTCTCCCCCAATTTCTGTATCATTATGCCTTGTTTTCCGTGTTTTAGGTAATTAAGTTGAGTAAGTTGCATTCGGAGTGAAATCGGTAATAAATGAGACCCTTAGTCTCTTTTAAGAAGGCTTGAAATGTGAAAGTCAACTGGATGTTGACTTATGAGTTAGAAGGCTCGGATGTAAATTCCGATGATTCGGTTAGTTTCGGGAGAGGATTTATGACTTAGGAGAGTGATCAGAATTAGTCTTGGAGGTTCCGTGTAGAATTAGGCTTGAATTGGTGAAGTTAGAATTTTGGCGATTTCTGGTTGATTGGCGAGATTTTGATCCGAGGGTCGGAATGGAATTCCGAATGTTGTTGTAGCTTCGATATGTGATTTATGACTTGTGTGTAAAATTTCAGGTCATTCGGACGTGGTTTGGTTGGGTTTAGATCAAAAGAGCGATTTAGAAGATTTTGAAATCCTTAGGCTTGAATCCGATGCGAATTTGATGTTGTGATATTGATTTGAGTGTTCCGAAGGTTGGAACAAGTTTAAATAAAGTTATGGGATATAGTGGCATATTTGGTTGAGGTTCCGGAGGCCTCGGGTGAGTTTTGGGTGGTTAAACGGATTAAAACATCGTTGGAAAAGCAAAAGTTGCAGAAAACCAGGTGAGAATGCGGACCGCATAACTCAAATGCGTACCGCATATCTCACAGTGAGGTCGCAAAAACAAGCAGAGATCTGGGCAGGATTCGTGACCAAAATGCGGTCAGAATGCGAACCGCAAACCTGAAATACGGACCGCATATTTGACCGTGGAGATCGCAAACTGAGACAGAAAAGTGGACAAAAATCTACGTCAAGAATGCGACAAGAATGCGACGAGAATGCGATTGCAAAACATGAAATACGAACCGCAAACCTCGCTTTGTGTTGATTTCGCGGTGAAGGCTAGGGTCATCTTCGCGATGGCTACGTCAAATATGCGAACCGCATACCTGTTATGCGGCAAGTATGCGATCGCATATTTGGTCGGGCAAGGGTGTTTTAGCTCGATTTTTGACCACTCTATAAATAGAACTCAGTGCCCATTTTGCCATGCAAGACCCATTTTCGTTACCCACGAAGAGGAACACCTCCAAACACCATAGAATCACAACAAATCAACTTCAAAACCATATCCAAAGGAGATTATCTTGTGTGGATTCTTAGAGAAGGGGATTTGACCATTCTAAACACATTTGAAGCTAGAGAGCTCGGATTGAAACAAGTTTTGAAGCAATTCTTGGAGGGTTTCCAAGAGAAACATCGGGGTAAGTGTTCCTAACTCAATTTTGAAGGAATTACCTAAGATTATAGCTGTTTTTAGCATTTTACTGGTATTTTGAGTTGGAAAAAAAATGGTGGAAACCCTAAAGCTTAGATTTGAGGGTTGGAGGTCGATCTGGTGCCGGAATTCGATAAATTTTATATGGTTGAAATCGTGAGGAGATAAGGAACCCGTTGAGGTGATAATTTCTGAATTTCCAGACGTGGGCCCGGGCTCGGGTTTTCTAATTTCGGGATTTCTTGGTGTTTTTCGATTGTTTCTCTTGGGCTTTGTTCCCACAACATATTGTGATGTAATTGTTCTGAATTTGGACAGATTCGACGCACGTGGAGGCCAATTCAAAGGGCAAGGGCGTCGCGGGCTAAGGATTTAGCCGATTTGAGGTGAGTAATCTTTGTAAATGATGTCCTGAGGGTTTGAAACCCCGGATTTGCACATCGTAGTGCTATGTTCTGTCGTTTACTACTGGGGATTGTGACTTGGTCCATCCCGAATGATGATTTTATTACGTAATTGATTGAAACTCATTGATATCATCATATTTGGGCATCTCGCCGATTATGTGAACCCTTCAGGGGTATTTGTCATTGTTTACTAAATCATACTTGGGCTTCGCGCCGGTTATGTGAACCCTTCAGGGGTAGTTGTCATTGTTTACTAAATCTTATTTGGGCATCTCGCCGGTTATGTGAACCCTTCAGGGGCATTTGTTACTGAATTGATTCATTTCATAAACTCAGTTTTGAACTCAAATGATATTTTCAAATGATTTTTATGGATCGGGTGGCACGCCGCCACGGAATATAAATTGGATCGGGTGGCACGCTGCCACGATGTAATGTGCATGGATCGGATGACACGCCGTCACGAGATATTGCGCTACTGAACCCCCCACTGTAAGCGCCGGGTACCCAAGGAACGGGTGGCACGCCGCTACGATAGTCATGACTTGCATTGCATCGCATTTCATTTTTGGTTTTGTTGGTGTTGTCTCTATTTACTTCACGTTATCTATTTGAGATGTTACATGTTTTTACTGTTCCATCGTGGATTGCTCTAAGTCTTATGTGTTTCTTACTTTCAGTCATTATTTATATTTATTACTCACTGAGTTGGAAGTACTCACATTACTCCCTGCACCATGTGTGCAGATTCAGGCGTTATCGGTTCCGCCCTGAGGTATTGACTACTATTGTCAGGGTGGTGATTCAGAGACTACGAGGTAGTTGTTGGTGTTCGCAGCCCCGTATCTCTTTTATTTTGTTGTTTCCACTTTCTTCAAACAATTGTGCCAAAGATATTGTAATAGTTATTTTATTATTAGGATTTCATTAGTGGCTCATGACTTTGTGACACCCCGATCTGAGGGCTGTAGTCGGGATGGTTTACTATATTTTCCGAAATTTACTATTATTAAACCATACTTATATTATTTTCGTATTATTTAACTGTTAAAATGAAGTTAGTTTGGATTGGCTGGCCTTGTCTTCATGAGAGGCGCCATCACGACCGGGTTGGGATTTTGGGTCGTGACATGGACACTTGTGGTGCGAGTTATTATTGTGTTGTGATATTGATGCGCATGCGGGGGTATAAGGATAGGGGTTAATGGACATGCAGCTGAATAAGGTGGGATTTATGTGCGTGTTGCTAGTAAGGGAATTACTTGAAGCAACGCGGTAATATAAAGTGGACTAAAGTGCGTGTAGCTATTTTAGGATAAATGTTTTCAAAACTATCTAAATGTAAGGCTCACGTGGCGGTACAAGGAACGATTGTGATTTTGATTGTGGAATGAGATTACGAGGCGGTACCTCGGTTGTGATTCTTGTTGTTATCTCTCATTTTCCTCACTTGTATTTGCCCGCATTATTTACTTGATGTCCTTATTACGTGTTCCTTCCTTGTTGCCTTATTTGCTTTAAATTCAGTTGTAGCTCACTTTGTTGTATTGCTTTATTGCCACTTATTCCTCATTTTTATTTTTAGACTATACTATACTGTTCAGTTTTTCTTATCCTAGTAGGTGTCTTGACATGACCTCGCCACTGCTCTACTGAAGTTAGTCTTGATACTTACTGGATACCGTTGTGGTGTGCTCATAATTCAAAAGAAAGCTTATAATAAATCCTAATTAGTACATGCACGTATATACATGCATTATTGCGTAGTTAATATACGTAACTGCCTCATGCATGTTATTACTGGAATGTTAATATTTTCTTGTCATCCTTCATAACATCAATTATTAGGATTACTGTTTACTATCTAGGTGAGAACTATCATTAATTACTTTGGGTTAGCTATAGTTGTATTCAATCGACCTAATCCCACCAAACTAATATCACTATCGATATAAATTATAAACTATAAACAGGTTGGGAGAGGTAGAGAGAACTAATAAAATTTAGCAGATAAAATGTCAAACAAACCAAAACTTGAAATAGGCAGTGATAATACTAACACATCAATCATGGTCTCAAGGCCAGGGAATTAAAAAAAGCAAAGCTAAAAAAAAAAAGCAAAGCGAAAAGAAAAAATGCTGATATCTAATCTATGTTTAGCTTGAGGGATCGGAAAGTGGGAGAGAAATAAAATTTGGCAATCCGTTTGCCTTTTTTAAATCAAGGAACTCACGAGCCAGACGAGAGGATAAACTAAAAATTGAGCCAGGAAGGATAGTAATGTTTCTCCTTTCTTAAATTATCGTTTATTGCTTCAATCAATATATGCTAACAAATAAGAGAACAACTCAAGTTCGAGTAGTGAGTTAAGGACATAGGGTTCCCCTCCTTTTTTTAATGATAGCTTTATATCTTTACACCTCCCCCGATGCTCTATATTTGATTTTGAAGATCCAATTACAACTAATAGAAACTTTGCCAACAGGTAAGCCAATAATACTCCAAGTGCGATTATCTTCCAATGTAGAAACCTCAAGATTCGTAGCTTCTATCCCTTTTGGATAGGTGGAAGCTTATTTTAAGGACTTAGATTCTGTTAGAGCTGAATATGTTGACAAAGCATGCAAGTAAGATGATCTGACCTTGGTATGAGTAACATAGGAGGATAAGAGCAAGACTGACCAGAGACCTTGGTCACATAGTCCTCATCCAAAATAGGGTTTGTTAGGTCTAGATGATCTTCTAAGCTCCAGATCAAGAACTATACCTGAAAAGGACAACTCTGGTGCATAACACTCACCTCTAGGACTTTATGTAGATCAAGATAGAGAGAGAGAGAGAGAGAGAGAGAGACTCCCCCTATATAAGGATAGCAGGTAACTCGGTATAAAAAGGAGGAGTTGTAGAAGGACTAGGAGACCCTGGAACACTACTAGGCTCATTTCTGCAATCCAAAGTAGTAAGTGACATCAAATCTAACACTAGGAATATAGGAGCGCATGCTACTTTCATGTGTTTGAAGGATAATAGATCCTCCTGAAGTAACACATTTCTGCTCACAAGAAAGGATTGTGAGTGTAGGTCATACAACTTGTAACCCTTTTAGGTAGAGGAATAACCCAGGAATACAGCAGGTATCGCATTTGAGACAAATTTATCTATCACTTTAGGACAAATTGATGTAATTAGAAGGGAACATGCAAATAGAATATATCAAAAGAAGATTTATCACCAATTACTCTTGAGGGTATCCTGTTGATCAGGTAGATAGCAGTGAAGACACGTTCTCTCCAGAATCTCAATGGAATTGCAGCCTGAACCTAAGTGATCTAGCCATCTCCAGAATGGTCCTACTTCTCCTGTCAGCAACCCTATTTTGTTATGGAGTGTAAAAATATATACTTTTGGTGGAAAATACCAAACCTAGACATTAAATTTCTAAACTCATGGCTGAAAAATTAACTACCATGATCAATTTTAAGTGTCTTAACTAAAGTAAAGGATATATTTTTTTATTCTAGTAAGAAAATCTCTTAGAACAACTACTGTGTCTGACTTAGAGATAACCTAGAAAATCCATGTATATCTAGTATAGTCATCTAAAATTGTAACAAAGAATCTTTTACCATTATAGATTGGTACCTTATAGGATCCCCAGACATCATAATGTACCAACTCAATTGTAAAATATGAAATAGTGGAGCTCAATTGAAATGGTAACTTTGTTTTCTTAGTTAAAGGGTAAACAGTATAATGAGAGTGATCGCAAGCTTTTAGCTTACTAAGTGATTCATGTTTCCTAAGTACATTAATAGGAGTATGACCTAACCTCATATGCTAGAGTGAACTAGAATCAGAAAAACTACTAATTGTGTAGCAATACTTATTTATTGTCTAAACTATATTATTTACTGAATGAGCATAATTATGTAGAAATGAAATGTTCTGTATTGAGCTTCCTTGCAGTATATAGAGTCTCAGTTCTTCTTTACCAATCTCTTTCATCTAACCACTGTAGAGGTCCTGAATGATACAAAAAATCAGGGAAGAACGCAAAGCACTACAACTTCTTGGTAAGCTTAGCTACTGACAAAACATTGTATTTAAGAGCAGATATGTATGGTACATCACTAATATCCTGATTGTCAAGTACATATACTTTTCCTGTGTGCATGACTAATACTACATTCACTGTAGGTAAGTGAACATGGCTTCTTTCTTAAGCTGGAATTAACTAACAAGTGTTAACAACTATAGGGTAGATTCCATGTGATTGAATGCTCCATTATTTTATCCAGTTATGATTAACATATTTGGAGAGCAATGCTATTAGAGTACCTGTAGCTCTACCAGAGGATTCTTTATTAGTGCCTTTGCTGAGTAGTTGAATAATCTGCTGGTATTGTTCTCGAGTAAAGAAAGAAATAGGTTTCTAAGCAGATCATTGAGGCACTTGTTGAGGCACAACTGGTGGAATCTACTGAGATCCTACTGGTGGTCCTCCTCCTCCTCCTCCTCAGTCCTGTTGAACTTCATAATACATTTGAGGACTATTACCGGTGAAGGTGCAACCTTCAACAGGAGTAGAGCCTAATGATATACTGGCATAGTTTGCAAACAAGACAGGACTGCATTCCTTCTTCTTTGACTTGAAGTCTAAGGGATAGACAATCAATTTATAACAGTTCTCCTTTATGTGTCATTTATAGTGGTAATACTCATACTGAATTGATTTATTTTGAGATCTAAGTCCCCTTGGAGCTATTGGACCTTTGTTACTATATAAAGAAGTTCCTTCAATAACTTCTGCAACTTGAACTACCTGTATTAAGTTTGCAAGGATTCTTTGACTTTCAAGCTCTACGAGCAGAGATTAAGTCTTGTTAATGTTAGGAACTGGTGACATCATTATGATTTGACTTGTTGCATGATAAAGAGAGTCATTTAGGCCTATGAAGAACTGCATAAGTCTCTGATATTCAAAGTGAGCTACATACTACTTGGATTTTGAACACGGATACCCAGGGCAGGGCAGGAGTGCATCAACTTATCCTATAAATCTCTAAATTTGGAGAAGTAT
The DNA here is from genome assembly GCA_002018475.1 of Nicotiana obtusifolia. Lineage (NCBI taxonomy): Eukaryota > Viridiplantae > Streptophyta > Magnoliopsida > Solanales > Solanaceae > Nicotiana > Nicotiana obtusifolia. Next base: position 54,375 of record MCJB01006825.1, read on the forward strand.
TTAGCCACAGTAATAGTTCCCTGCGTTAAAGTATAAATCTCTCTCTGAAGGTGAAGTACCCTAGATCCATTCATCTTATCGAACCTTTTCTTCAAATCCTCCTAGACCTTATGAGCATAAGATGCATGCACAATACTATTCAACAAGCTTGGTCGCACATCATTCATCATCCATGACAGAACTACAACATTGACCTTCTCCCACTGGTCGTTCAGTTCTGGCTCAAACTTAGACTTAGTGTATTGACCATCATAAAAACCTAACTTACTCTTGCATAGCAAACTAATTCTCATGAAACAACTCCACATAGCATAATTTTCTGAACCAGTTAAATGAAGAGAGATCAGAGAGCTACCTGAAGTCAGTTGTTCGTAGGAAGAAATGATGATTATGATCGATCGAAGGAAATCTGGTAGTACTGGACGTAATATTGCAATTTGCAGAGGAACTATTACTGACATCATCTGCAATCGCGATTATTAGCTGATACAAGTTAACCATTTACAAACCTGAGTTCTGATCTTTATCATTCTAAGACATTCAACACTGCGTGACTAAATTAAATCAATGAGAAGCTTAGATCAAAGATGCAAGATTTGATACCATGTTATCTTCTATAACCATGAAAGCTCTAGCTAAGAGACAATAGCTTGGAGACAAATCTAAGACAAAGAGGAATATTGTAACTGATTCTATGAAAATGAATAAATCTTATATCGTTACAACTGTATAGTTTTATTTAAATAATATGCTTAATCGACCAACTAACTAATAAGATTAACTGACGATAGACTTACCCAAGTAAGTAACCACAACTTGCTAAGCTTAACCACTCTCAACAAAAACTTTGCCTTTCTTTTTATTTCCTTCTCATTATGGAACAATGTGATCATCACCTGATCAACAATTTTGCTCGTCGAGTGAACTTCACTTTTATATACCCATTACATTATGAGAAAAGTACAAATGCTTAATGAAAATTCAGGCATTCTCGTACCATCAAATACATGCAAAATGAGATACTGGGTTGTCCCTACTATCTATGTCAATTTTTAACTCAAAACTATAGACATTTAGATATCAAATGGCATATAGGCATATCATAGCAAAAATATAGAAGTCCCGATGTGAGGCGTGTAACATAATCTATCAAAAGTATATGCATGCACCCACAAGGAATGTGATGGAGTCTCTAAGAGTACCAAAAATATAGTAAAAGAGCGGGAAGACAATCTGACTATATGCCGAAGAATAATAAAAAATAATACCGTCGTCGATCACAAGGCGGGCCAAACTCTTCTACAATGGCCTCACTTTTTGCGAAGGAGTAACCTGGGTAGGTCACAAGAGCACGCAATTGGCACATGTTGAGCGATTTTCCCCATTACCATAAATACAACTTCATATCGTTACAATCATACGTTATTATATTCTTTTATTTACTCATATTAATTTACTAGAATGTAAGTATCGTAGGATCAATTTGCTAAAAGCGAACTATTAATTCTTGCAGAATGGAGATATTTGCTAATTATTTGAGAAAAAACTTATCTTAGTTTGGTTTATGTTGACCTGAGTGGTTTTGATTTTGATGATTGACAAAGAAATACATGCATGAACCAGGTCCATGGACAGTGTACACAGGTCGGGGTCAGATTTAAGAAAAAGGCATGCACGTGCAAAGGATAAGTATAAGTGGTTATATTTGATATTCCCTGAACGAAAAGACTGCATAATTGATAACGAACAAGACTCCTTACTTGAAGAGAACTCTATCCTAGATAAGGCAAGAGTTAGAGATTGAAGTTTAACTAGAACTCTTCTATCAAGGAAGAGTAAAGCATTAGAACTCTTGTTAATCCTTATTCTACTAACTCTATATATTTCAGTTGTGTTGTCTTTTACAGGAAACACACAAACGCCGGAGTTGAGAAATAATTGAGAGAAAAATAGCTGGCATTTTGCAAGCAATTCCTGCGTGTTTTAATTGTACAAACCTGAAGCTACATGAACTAGATAGAAGAACCAGTTTCATATGTCTATATTTTATTCTAGTTAAATTGTAATAGGGCTTTTGAGTTGTACCTTTCAGCTTTCTTAGAAGCAAATTATATTAGGTACTTGTGTTGTATTGTTCAAGTTAGAGCTAACTTGAAGCTATCGCAACAGCCAGCCTGTGGCTGTTTACTACAAGGGTTAGAGGTAATCCTTAGGTTTATAAAGTTTGTAAACATTGTTGTTTTGGCTCAGAGTTGTAGTGCTGGAAAAATCCTACTAGGAAGTAGGTCGTGGTTTTTTCACCTTTTGAGCCAGGTGTTTTCCACGTAAAAATACTTGTGTTCTTTACTTTCTGCTTTATTTATTCCATAAGAATAGTGTAAGGAACGCATAGAAGAACCAGGTCCTTCTAAAATCCAGTGCACGCGAAAATTGGACACCATACAAATCACACCCCTCTTGTATGGTATTGAAGTATAAAACATCAATTGGTATCAGGGCAGGCTTTCCTTGAAGAGGCTAACACCTTATGAAAAGATCAAGATGAGTGCACCATGTGGAATTAGAAAGGGCAATCCACTGTTAGGCCACCACTCTTCAATGGACAGTACTACTCTTGGTGAAAAACAAGGATGAGAGATAACATACAGGCAGAAGACTACGAAATTATTGATTGTCCACTGCCTACTTTGAAGAAAAATGCTGAAGGAGAAGATGTGCCAAAGACAAGAGTTGATTGCAATGTTGAGGACTTGAAGAAGTGGGAGAAGAATGTCAAAGCCAAGAAATGGCTTGTGTGTGGACTTGGTCCAGATAAGTATAGTCGAATCCAAGGTTGCTCAACTGCCAAGCAAATCTGGGACACACTGCAGGTGGCCCATGAAAGAATAACTCAAGTGAAAATCAAGAGAAACCATATTGTTTTCTCAATATGAAAACTTTGCCATGAGAGATGGAGAAACCATTCAGGAAATGTACACAAGATTCGCTACATTAATGAACTAAAGTCTCTTGGAAGGATTATTCCTGAAAATGAGAGGCTGAGAAGATACTAACAAAGGTTTTACCAATCACATGGGAAAGCAAGATCACTGCCATTTAGGAATCAAAGATTAGTGCTACACTTCATTTGGATGAGTTGATTGGAAATCTCAAGTCTTATGAACTTAGAAGGCAACTATGAAAATGGATGTGCTTAAGAAGGAAAGGATTCTGGCACTCAGAATTACTGAAGATTTTGACTTAGAAGATGATGAAATGGCAATGATTACCTAAGACTTCAAGAAGTACCTAAGAAGAATAAAAGACTCCTCAAGAAGTGGAAGCTACAGCAAGGCAAGAACTCCAGAGAAGCAGGCTAATGATGGATGCTATAAGTATGGAAAGACTGATCACATAATCAAGAACTGTTCTTGGTGGGAGATTGAGTGGAAAAAGGAAAGAGCTGAATGAAGGAGCCGAAAGAAGGAACGGGTTCGTCCCAAAAAGGGAAACAATAAAGGATCAACCAACGCAATGGTTGATTCTTGGGGAGATAGCTCAGATGAAATCTCGGATGATGATGATGATAATGATGATGAACGAGCTCTAATGGCTGTTGGAGAATCTGATGAAGAACCTGAGGTAAATGTCTTTCAATTAAAAGATAAAATAAGTTTGTCTAAAGAAAGATTATCTGAATTATTGCTGGAACTAATTGATGAGTCTGAAGATGTAAATAATGAAAAGGAACATTTGTCAAAGGAGTGTGTCATTTTGCAAGCAAAGTGCAAAAACCTGGAACTTAGGACTTGTGAAACTAAAAATGAAAATACTGTATTGAAGAACCAGGTTCATGCACTTGACACATCTGTTCTAGAACTTAGATCTAAAAATCTAAAATTGAAGTTAGGAACATGTAAAGAAATAGCTAGTGACACACGACTCTCATTAGAAAAGTATCTGGGAAAGGTAAAAGATGAGCTATATAAAAGGGATGAACTGGTAAGAACCTTTAAAGAGGAAGGGATGAACCGGTAAGAACATTGAAAGAGGACCTGACTAAGGTTAAGCATGAGCTAGATAGAACATATAAATGGAACAGGTCCTCTGATGCACTTTCATGGCTAAAAAGCACCATAGTAGCAACAGAAAGGGACTTGGCTTTGGGAACTCTGCACCTAAGTGGGATTACAAAAGCAAGTACCTTACACTCCCTGAGAATAAAATTTTCACATACTGTGGTAACACTAGTCACTATAAGAGTGAATGCACTACAAAAGAAAAGGCAAGTCAAAAGAACAAAATAATTATTCTAGGGAAAACAGGCTGTCAAGTTGGGCTAAAAAGAATTTGATTTATCCATTTTCCTATAGAAAGGGACTCAAAATAGTTTGGGTTCCTAAGACTAACCCCTGATTTTCTTTTGCAGGTCCAAGTGAAGGAGAGAAACCAAATATGATACATGGATAGTGGCTGCTCAAAGCACATGACAGGAAGCAAGAACTTGTTCCTTCAGTTGAGGACCTTAAATGAGCTAATGTCTCCTTTAAAATTGGAAAGAAAGTGAGACCATTGGGGTTGGAAAGGTAGGTAAATCTAACTCTCACTCTGTTGAGAATGTCTACTTGATAGATGGACTGAAATACAACCTAATAAGTATATCACAACTGTGTGATAGAGGTAACATAGTAGCTTTCACCTCTACAAAATGCTTTGTGATTAATCTTACTACTGATAAAATAGTTTTGCAGGAAAAAAAAGTGAACAATATATATGTGGTAGATCTGTCCACACTTTTAGAAAATAAACTCACTTGCTTAAGTGTGTTGGATAGTGATCCCCTCCTGTGGCATAAGAGACTTGGACATGCAAGTCTGAGCCAACTCAAAAAACTAGTCTCCAAGGACTTAATGATAGGACTTCCTAACATTAAATTCAAGGAAGATAAAGTTTGTGAGGCTTGTGCAAAGAGGAAGCAGGTAAGATCCTCTTTTAAGAGTAAGAAAATGGTAAGTACCACCAGGACGATGGAACTGGTCCATATGGATCTATGTGGACTAATGAGGACAATGAGCAGAGGCGGTAAGAGATATGTGATGGTGTTTGTTGATGTTTACTTTAGGTTTACTTGGACACTGTTTTTAACATCTAAAGATGACGCATTTGATATGTTCACTTTATTTGTTAGAAAAACTCAGAAACAACTAGGTAATCAACTTGCATCAATTAGGTCTGATCATGGTACTGAGTTTGAGAATACTAAATTTTCTGAATTTTTTAATGAGCATGGCATATATCATAATTTTTGCTCCTAAAGCTCCGCAACAAAATGGAGTCGTTGAAAGAAAGAATAAGACTTTGGAAGAAATAGCTAGGACTATGTTACTTGCTAGTAAATTACCTTACATCTTCTGGGCAGAAGTTGTGAACACTACATGTTATATCATAAATAGGTGCATGACTAGACCTCTTGTTGAGAAGACTCCCTATGAGTTACTTAGAGGGAGAAAGCCAAATACATCCCACCTTAGAGCATTTAGATGCAAGTGCTTTGTGCACAATAATGAAAAAGACTCCCTAGGTAAGTTTGATCCCGGAAGTGATGAGGGAGTATTCTTGGGATATTCTTCACATAGTAAAGCTTATAAGATATATAACAAAAGAATTATGTGAGTAGAAGAAAGTGTACATGTTGTTTTTGATGAAACTAATATTCTTTCTAAGAGGTAGGAACAAGATAATGAAGATATTGGGCTGGTAAGAAACTCAAATGATGAAACCACAGTCCAGCCTGAAGCTACACAACAGAAAGGAACAGGTAATGGAACATGTCTTTCCTCCCAGGGCAACCTGATAAGGGGAACTGACCAAAGAGGAACTGATCCTCAAACCTCGAGGGAACCTGTCCATGAACCTATTCCTCAGCAACAAAACATTGAAAGAACATATAGGTAAAACCAGTTGGTTGTGAAGCCTTACAAGTATCAAAGTTCTCACTGGGAACAAAATCACTGATCCAACATCTTGAATCAACCAGATCTTCTTTAAAGAATCTCTGTGCTTTTGATACTTTTTTATCTCTTATTGAACCTAACAATCTGAGTTTTTGCAGGATGCAGATTGAGTGAATGATGCAAGATGAACTCAACCAATTTTAGAGAAGTCAAGTTTGGCACCTGGTACCAAAACTCAAGGATAGAACAGTGATTGGCACTAAATGGGTCTTCAGAAACAAGCTTAATGAAGATGGAAAAATTACAAGGAACAAGACAAGATTGGTGGTTCAAGGATGTAATCAAGAGAAGGGCATAGACTATGATGAGACTTTTGCTCCAGTTGCAAGATTGGAAGCCTTTAGACTCTTTATAGCCTTTGCTGCTTACATAGAATTTACTCTCCCTTAGATGGATGTCAAGAGTGCCTTACTCAATGGCTATCTAAAGGAAGAATCGTTTTTCAAGCAACCTCCTGGCTTTGAAAGCAAGCAATGTCCTGATCATGTGTATAGGCTTGACAAGGCACTTTATGGGCTCAAGCAGGCTCCAAGAGCATGGAATGAAAGATTGTCTAAATTCTTGCTTGCGCATGGATACAAACGAGGTACAATTGACAATACTTTATTCTTGAAAAAAAAAGGTAAAGATCTCTTGGTAGGTAAGATATATGTTGATGATATAATCTTTGGAGCAACAACTGATTGGTTAAGTAAAGAATTTGCTAAGCTAATGGGGAGTGAATTTGAAATGAGTATGATGCATGAGCTTAATTTCTTTTTAGGCTTATAAATTAAACAAAATTCGAATGGAACTATGATCCATCAGCAAAAGTATGTGAAAAGTTGCCTAAAAGGTTTTAAGATGGAAGATTCCAAAGAAATTGACACTCATATAGCAACAACCAATAAATTGGATTTGGATGAACCCGATTCATCTGTTGATAAGAAAATATATAAGAGAATGATTGACTCTTTGTTATATCTCACTGCTAGTAGACCTGACATTGTTTTCAGTGTAGGCCTTTTGTGCTAGACTTCAAGAAAATCCAGAGGAGTTCCACTTGAAGGCTGGTAAGAGGATCTTGAGATACTTAAAAAGCACAATTAATCTTTGCCTATGGTATCCAAAAGGTAGAAATTTTGATTTAGTAGGATATGATGATGTTGATTATGCAGGTTTTCTTATGGATAAAAAGAGTACTTCAGGTATCGCACACTTTCTTGGCTCATGTCTTGTATCTTGGAACACCAAAAAGCAAAATTTTGTATCTTTGTCTACTGCTGAAGCTGAGTATGTGGCTGCTGCATCATGTTGTGCTCAATTATTATGGATTAAGCAGAAATTAATGGACTTTGGAAGTGATGTATTTCGTATTCCCATCTTTGATGACAATACTAGTGTAATCAGTATGACCAATAATCCAGTTCATCACAAAAGAACTAAGCACATAGATGCTAGGCATTATTTTTTAAGGGACAACGTTGGCAAGGGTTTGATCACAATGGGATTTTGTGCTAATGATAGTCAAATAGCTGACATCTTCACAAAAACATTAAGTAGAGATCACTTTGAAAGGAATAGGTTAGAATTAGGGATGATTCAGATCGCCTAAAAGAAACTGGTTCTAACTCAATGTTTGGATAGATAATTTGTGAATTTTGTAAATAATCAGATTAGATATTGGCTAGTCTCATTCTTTTATTAGTATACTCTTGTGCCATGTGCTAAAATATCTCACTGATATCCCTTATTTTCTTAAAAAATTCAGTCTTACATAAGAGAACTTTCAGTAAAGAACATGGTTCATCGAACTTATAAGGTATGTATTCTACACTCCGCATAATATGAAATAACTGCATTTGGATCATGATCTAAAAAGAGTCCCACTTTGTCCCAAACTAATTTTTGAACCAAACAGTTACAAAAGAACCAATTTCAACAAGAGCCCCACACGCCATAATTGCCGAAATCAAGGGAAGAACCCAACGTCCTTTCAAACTGAAGCACCCAATGTGGTTAGACCTCTAGACTTCAAAAGGTGTCGTTATACACTCAGCCTCCCCTTCTTTAAATTGATATAACCCCATCCCCTTCTTTCATCTCTCATTTTCTAAAGACCAAAACTTCTTAACCCTAAAACTCTCTCGAGTTTCTTCTTCTGCCTACACTGATCCAATGGCCAACTTAACAGAAAACACCAAGAATACTGAAAACCCCTCTTCACCATCCAAAGAACCTTCACCCATACCTTCAACCACCAAAACCCCTAAGAAGAGACATGTCAAGGTGATTGCTCACAAAACAGTGGCTAGTAGAGAACATGCTATGAAACTGAATTCGATGCTACAAGCCAGTCAAGCAGAAGAATCCCAAAAATCTGATGAGTCCTTCAAGTCTGCGACTGAGGGGGAAGAATCGGTTTCATCTGAAACTGAAGAGGTAACTCTAGGTTAAAATCTTCTGATGTTGCTTCTAAAGTTGCTGAAAATCTTGAGAGAAGATTTGTTTTGGTTAGTATAATTGCTAGAGTAGAAACTGGAGTGTCTAGAAAAATAGGTGGTAAAAATAGAAAATGGAAAAGAAAAGGAAAGTGAGGGTGTTCAAGAAGATGTGATGGGAAAGGGAGACGAAAAGTGGTTGAAGTTTCTTCATCAACTTCTATTGGTTTAAATGAAGAAACTGAGGAAATGATGTTATGGAGTGAAGAGGTTCTCGAAGAAGAAGAGGGCATTAACGAAGAAGGAGGCAGTGGGTTTGGTGCTGCTAGTACAGCGAAAGGGCTGGTTAGGTTGAGGAAAAGGTCCCAAGAACCTGTTCCATCTATGAAGGAACCCCTCCATGACCTACTGAAGAAAGTATTCGATAGTTACAATCTAAAGAAGAAGAAAAGTTCAGTAGTTAAGATCCCTGGAAAGGCAATGGGCAGCAAAGAAGAGAAGGGCTACATCTTCTATCCCTGTAGAGACTCTTCCCACAAGTGGAAGAACTACAAGGAGCCAAAGGAAGCAGAGTGAGGCCAACCTAGAAAAGGTCTTAGCTGAGAGTGCAAAGAAAGCTGCTGCTAAAGGAAAGAAGAAGGTGGGTGAGATAAGTGAAACTATTGATATAGAAGAGATGGACCTGGTCTTTCATGATGAGGATGAGGCAGAGGAAGTAGAGGTTGTGATTCTCAGTGCCAAAAATAGAAAGACTTTTAAGAAGAAGTCCCCAGAAAAGTCCGTTGCAATAGAGGACTCTGCCCTGTCAAAAAGAACCAGGTCTGCCAGGAAATCAAGAAAAGTGCAAATTGTGGAGGAAGAGAGTGAAGAAGAGGAGACTGATGAGGAAAAAGATAAAGTGATAAAGTTACAAAAGAGAACAACTCTTAAGGGGAGGATCCTCAGTGATTTAGAAGAGGAATGTATGGTTTTGTTGCAGGAGAAGTTGGAGATCTAAGGCTAGAAGGACATGGTCCTTCAACTAGAAGGAAGGTTGGCTAGGGCTGAGGTTGTGGAATTCTTTACTAATTGTGAGATTGCAAATAGAAGGGTCAATAGTGATGTGAAAGGAGTGAAGGTGAGCTTTGATGATAAGGAGCGAGGGAAGATTCTAGGCGTACCTGCTGAGGGGTACAATGACTACACCAAGTTGAAGTGGCCTAGTCTAAAAGGTCTTCCTACCTCATTGGCCATCACCAGGAAATTTGCTGATAGGGATGTGGAGCAGGAGCCTAGGGCTGTTTATAAGAGTGAAATGAAACCTGCCCACAAAGTGCTCTTTGAGTTTGTCAACAAAGTGGTTTTGCCCAGGCAGGAGAGAAGGTACATTGCTACCTTCATGGACCTGGTCCTTTTACATGTACCCCTCTTCCAGGTCCATCACAAGGAAAACAAAAACCAAGATTTGGATAGTGGAAAGCATATCAATTGGCCGGGGTTCATAATCTAGCTCCTTAATAAGGTGGTTTGTGACATTAAAACTCATGCCATCCCATATGGCTTTATCCTCACTGTTGTGCTTGATCACTTTAAGGTTCCCCTCAAGAAATAGGATATCTACACAAGTAAAGATCACTTTGGGGCCGGCACTTTGACTGGTGGTGACTATAAAGTCAACATTGTTCCCAAAAAATCTGGTTCGTCCAACAGGGCGCCAAAGAACAGCAAAGTGAGAGCATTGGAACAGGAGAATGCGACTAAGGATGCTGAGATTGAAAGGTTGAAGAAGAGGCTAGCTGAAGTGGAAACTGAGAGGGACTCTCTCAGGCCTGAGCTTGCAAAGGAGAAAGAGAAGAATGAGGGCATTCTTCAAGACATGTTGAAACTGCTTCAAGCCAGAAACCAAGAACCAGGTCCTTCCTAGTCTTAAACCCTTCCTAACCTAGTTTGTAACGAGTGACCCAAGTGGATTGTTTTTTTTTTTTTTTTTTTTTTTTTTGCTTTTTTGCTCATGGTTTAGTGCTTTTGTTTCTTTTATGCTTGTGAAAGAATCTTATCAATGAAATTCATTATTTTTGTTCTAATTGTTTGTTGATATTTCTTAGATGGCTAATATCCTTAGAATGATACGAGAAAATTTAATACATAATTGCATTTGAAGTAGCCTCAATGCCCATGAGTAAGATCTGCTAAATTTAGTTACTTAACTTAATTATATAACTTTTCGATGATGCCAAAATGGGTAAGATAGGTTTTGCTTTTGCTTTGGACTGTGATATTTATAACCTAATGAGCCTAGTCCTTGATGATTTGTGACTTTAAATGGAAAGTGTTCTAACAATTGTGTTGGTGTTGGGCTGAGTTGAAATAGGTTCTATGCTTCTGAAAAGCACAGAGTTTGTCATCATCAAAAAGGAGGAATTTGTTGACCTGAGTGGTTTCGATATTTGATGATTTACAAAGGAACACATGCATGAACCAGGTCCATGGACAGTGTACACAGGTTGCAGTCAGATTTAAGTAAAAGGCATGCATGTGCAAGGGATAAGTATAAGTAATTATATATGATATTCCATGATCGAAAAGAATGTATAATTGATAAGGAACAAGACTCATTACTTGAAGAGAACTATATCCTAGATAAGGAAAGAGTTAAAGATTGAAGTTAACTAGAACTCTTCCATCAAGGAAGAGTAAAGCATTAGAACTCTAGTTAATCCTTATTCTACGAACTCTATAAATCTTAGTTGTGTTCTCTTTTACAGGTGACACACAAACGCTGAAGTTAAGCAAGAATTGAGAGAAAAATAGCTAGGCATTTTGCAAGCAATTCCTATGCGTTTCAAGTGTGCGAACCTGAAGGTACATGAACCAGATAAAAGAACCAGTTCCATTTGTCTATCTTTTATTCTAGTTCAATTGTAGTAAAGCTTTTGAGTTGTACCTTTCAGCTTTGTTAGAAGAAAATTATATTAGGTACTTGTGTTGTGTTGTTCAAGTTAGAGTTAAATTGAAGCTGGCGCAACAGCCTGTAGCTGGTTGTTGCAAGGGTTAGAGGTAATCCTTAGGTTTACAAGAGTTTGTAAACATTGTTGTTTTGGCTCAGAGTTGTAGTGAAATTTTGGAAAAAATCCTATTGGGAAGTAGGTCGTGGCTTTTTCACCTTTTGAGCAAGGTATTTTCCACGTAAAAATACTTGTGTTCTTTACTTTCTGCTTTATGTATTCCGCAACAGTAGTGTAAGGAACACATAGAAGAACCAGGTCCTTCTAAAATCCATTGCACGCAAAATTTTGACACCACACAAATCCCCGCTCCCCCTCCTCGTATATGGTATTGAAGTATAAAACATCAGTTTAGAAACAAAAACTTGATTTTCTTGTGTCCAAATAAGACAATTAAGAAAATGCTTCACAAGTATACGAGTAATTTAGAGAAAATCTTAAAAATTGAATGGTGACTTATTGGGCTGATGGTTATTTTGCATTCTAATGATACATCGTTATTTTCATACCATGCTATTGCTATAAAGAAAGTTCTTGAACAAGCAATTTGGATTGGTCGTGAAGTGCAAATATGATTCACATGAAAGCAGCAGCGTCATGAGATGTTGATTTGATTTGTCAAGAAATTTGGAGGTTAGCATTATCCCTTGAGAATGTAGACTTTGTATATGTTCCTATTTAAGTTCATATCACTAGCCACAAAAAAAAAAAAAAGGTTCATATCACATTGCTAATTTTGTTATGTTTTCTACTTCGCCCAAGCTGGATTGTAAATAAGCCTATAAAATTCTTTGGACACAATATTTTCTTTTTGCAGTAATAATGTAGTTTGTTTTCAAAGGTAAGAACATTCTTTCCACACCTTTAAACTTTTAAATTTCAAGGTAATAGCGTAAAGTGACATTTTTTAAGTTTTGAAAATCCTTCTAATTTTATACTTTCCGATTTAGATGTACTTATAGTTATAAAAATTTCATGGTATATTTAATATCACAAATTCTAACATACTCCGGTATGTGCTAACAACCCTTTTTCAAAATTAACTTTATATCCAATCAAACACCATCGTATAAAATATAATGCAAAGAATATGTGAATAATGAGATAAAAATGCAATCACCACCTGAAGTATTAAGATAATGTTGATTAATGGAGAATCATATGTCTTTTCGCTTAAATAATATAGTATTTCTATCTGATGATTTAACATGAGCATTTGTGTAAAGTTTGGCACTTTACAAAAAGGAAAAGCAAGACAATTACCGCATCCAATCACCAAATATTCACTTTATGCAAATTATGCATGAGTAATAAAATTAAAAAGTAAAGAAGAAAAAAGCGACATGAAATAAGAGAACTACTTAAAAAGTAGTAGTAAGAATATGTTCCATGCAAAGCTGGCTATATTTACAAGTTTGCAATTACCATATGTAGGAAATTTGGCAGTTGATATCGACATTATCATTAATCTATAATACTCAATTTTATGAAAAAATATCTGATTTGCTAATACTATTAATCTTTAAAATATTTTCAAGAGTACTTTTTATTAAGTATACCTCAAATTAGGAAAATATCTTTTTTAAATAAACCATCTTCTAAGAAAATATTTTGCTTAAAATTGACTTTATCATGCCAAACACAACGTATTATTTCTTGTAATAGGCAGTGATAAACTTACAAATAATTTTCGGAAAGAATAATGATGAGCTTTAAAAACCGAGTTAAACCACTAATATAAAACTGTTCATAATTATTATATCCTCTTTCAAATATAATGACCCGATTATTTTTTAGAAATAACACAATTTATATTTGTGAATGATATTTCCAAACTACTTTTAAATGTCTTAACCATAATTTTTCTTGGTTTACGCTTGTTTCATGTAATTTTATTTCAAACAAGTAAAAAGAATTATATAGATACAAAAATATAAATTATTTATCTATCAAAATTTACGATTTTAATTTAATATTCTTTTACATGAAAATCTCAACAGTATTGCTAATCATCATCAAAATATCAATATTTGTTGAGTTGAGCTCACTACTAGAAAATGTCAAATTTTCGACAACTAAATCAGTCGGAAATTCGTTAGAAATTTGTTATTTTCGACGAATTTTGATTGGTTGGAAAAATGATGGTCGTAAAATATTTGCAACTGAATCGGTCGAAAACTTCAGACCATTTTGGTCGCAATAGGAAATTGTGCAATTGAACGGATAAAATTGAAGTTTGCGACTGTTTTGGTCGGTACTTTTGTGAGAGATTCTATCGCACAATAAATAATAAAAATAATTTAATAATTAATGTTCCGACATATTTGGTTGGTACTTTAAATAAATATTTGTTATTTTATTTAATATTTCCGACCGAATCCGTCGGAACTTAAATTATTAATAATATAATTAATTAAATATTTCGGCCACTTCTGTCGCAAAACTGAGAATTTTCAGGTCCAGTTTCCGACCAAAGTGGTCAAAAGCAGTTGCAAATTTAGGTAAAATACAACAGAATTTTGATGTATTTTAAGCCACAACCCCTGCCAAATCAAAAAACCAATAAACAGCAGCCAATAACACAAATTCTCAATCAATAGAACCAAAAATATCAAGTATCATATTATTTTAAACATAACAAAAACATTTAGCAAGTGTAAATCCTATTAAACCACATCAAAGTGCAAAGTTTTCAACCAAAATGAAATGCAACCAAGTCTAAAACGAATAAAGTTTTGCGACAACCAATCAAGTCTAAATATCCTATTACACATTTCAAATTACTACCGATCCTCATCGATTTCAGTCTCCTCATTGTTAGATTCTTCCATTGTACGTTGCTTTTCATGCTTTTCCATGAATGTCCGCATCATACTTATTGTTTCTTGAGCATTGTTCCATTATTACGACAAAATTCATTGATTTGCGTCCGCATAGTCTCAATTTCTTCGGGTGAAACAGAAGGACCACTAAATAATGCGGCTGGACGACTAGACGACGGATACATTCCAAGTCCGTAAACTCTACCTTTATTTATTTTCATGAGAAATTCTAAAGAATATAGTTAAATGAGCAAGAGATTAAACATACAACTTGTGCAAAATAATAATAAAACGAATATTACTAAAAACTTATATACCTTTATTTACTCCGCCTGCTACCTGTGTCCATATCAAAACCATATCTTCGGATGTCGATTGAGAATCAGGCTGAGTTTGTTGCGTTCCTCCATTCTTCTTTGATACCCTTCCTGAAATATAGATGATAAATATTATACAAAAAAAATTAAAGTTAAACAAGAATAAAGGTAGTATTGAATTTAGAATCATACAAATGTCTCAGATGCACGCAGTTCGACCCATTCTTCTCTTGTTCCATCCTCCTTCTTCTTCTTCTTGTATGTCTCCTCAAAGACAGCAGCATGAGACACATTTCCCTCATGTGCCTTTTCCTGTCAAAATTAAAAATATGAGCTTATTACTTGAATCTCATATAAGTAAAGCTAAGTAAAATTTTCTAAATAAATTATGAATCTCAATCGATGGGACGCAAAACTAATTGAACAGCCGGTGTGCAACGAGCCACCCTTACTGGAGGCTCTGTTTACCTTCGCTTTTTCACTCTTCTGTATCCATTCATCAGTGTTCCATTTCTTCAATAGTTGAAGCCAAACATCTTCATTCTGCCTGCTCCTACCTCTCGGAGCAACAAAATGAGTACCTTTAATCCTTTTTCTGAGCTCTCTTCTCGAAATTAGCATTCACCTGAATTTCATGCTGAGGCTGCCATACACGCTTAGTCTATAATTAAAACAAAAGTTAGAGAACACAATAAAAATCTGAGAAGTAGTACTAGTAGATGGGGATGTAGCCGTCTGAGATCCTCCAATATCCAATCTAGAAATACTAGGAGTAAATGATGATGGAGTGGACGATGATGGAGGAACAAAAACAAACCATCGTGCAGACTGTAATGCCCGCCCTCGAATGAAATCAATGGTGAACCACCATGCTGACTAGTAGGGACACGATGACTCAAAGGTGACAAAGTAGGTGTGTGCATAAAACTAATTATAGTGGAGGATGAACCGCCCTAGGTCGGCATGGAATAATAATGTGTTGCGCTAGCCGGGGGAACTCTGAAAAACTCAAGTCTAAATATCCTATTACACATTTCAAATTACTACAGATCCTCATCGATTTCAATCTCCTCATTGTTAGATTCTTCCATTGTACGTTGCTTTTCATGCTTTTCCATGAATGTCCGCATCATACTTATTGTTTCTTGAGCATTGTTCCATTATTACGACAAAATTCATTGATTTGCGTCCGCATAGTCTCAATTTCTTCGGGTGAAACAGAAGGACCACTAAATAATGCGGCTGGACGACTAGACGACGGATACATTCCAAGTCCGTAGACTCTACCTTTATTTATTTTCATGAGAAATTCTAAAGAATATAGTTAAATGAGCAAGAGATTAAACATACAACTTGTGCAAAATAATAATAAAACGAATATTACTAAAAACTTATATACCTTTATTTACTCCGCCTGCTACCTGTGTCCATATCAAATCATATCTTCGGATGTCGGTTGAGAATCAGGCTGAGTTTGTTGGCGTTCCTCCATTCTTCTTTGATACCCTTCCTGAAATATAGATGATAAATATTATACAAAAAAATTAAAGTTAAACAAGAATAAAGGTAGTATTGAATTTAGAATCATACATATGTCTCAGATGCACGTGGTTCGACCCATTCTTCTCTTGTACCATCCTCCTTCTTCTTCTTCTTGTATGTCTCCTCAAAGACAGCAGCATGAGACACATTCCCCTCATGTGCCTTTTCCTGTCAAAATTAAAAATATGAGCTTATTACTTGAATCTCATATAAGTAAATCTAAGTAAAATTTTCTAAATAAATTATGAATCTCAATCGATGATGGGACGCAAAACTAATTGAACCGCCGGTGTACAATGAGCCACCCTTACTGGAGGCTCTGTTTGCCTTCACTTTTTCACTCTTCTGCATCCATTCATCAGTGTTCCACTTCTTCAATAGTTGAAGCCAAACATCTTCATTTTTCCTGCTCCTACCTCTCGGAGCAACAAAATGAGTACCTTTAATCCTTTTTCTGAGCTCTCTTCTCGAAATTAGCATTCATCTGAATTTCATGCTGAGGCTGCCATACACACTTAGTCTATAATTAAAACAAAAGTTAGAGAACACAATAAAAATCTAAGAAGTAGTACTAGTAGATGGGGATGTAGCCGTCTGAGATCCTCCAATATCCAATCTAGAAATACTAGGAGTAAATGATGATGGAGTGGACGATGATGGAGGAACAAAAACAAACCATCGTGCAGACTGTAATGCCCGCCCTCGAATGAAATCAATGGTGAACCACCATGCTGACTAGTAGGGACACGATGACTCAAAGGTGACAAAGTAGGTGTGTGCATAAAACTAATAATAGTGGAGGATGAACCGCCCTAGGTCGGCATGGAATAATAATGTGTTGTGCTAGCCGAGGGAACTCTGAAAAACTGAAGTGGTAATGAAGTCGTCGACTTAGAAGGACGAGGAAAACTAGGAGGAGGACTCATACTAGGTATATGAGGAGGAATTTGATCACTCGTAGACAAAGTATTTTTCTTCTTCTTAGATTGTTTCGGTTCGTTACCCTTAAAAGTCAGTGCAATTTAAGTAAAATAAATATAATAATAATAATAATAATAATAATAATAATAAATCAACATTTAATAATTTAAAGCAATTCTTCTACATATTAGGAGGAGGACTCATCGCTTTCTTCATATTGATCGAATTCATTTTCATCATATAATTCTCCATCCTTGCTTGCTTCATATTCATCACTTGAATCTCCATCCTCGTTTACTATGGATGTTCCTTCCTCATACTCACTTTGATTTGATCTAAGGACTGAATGCTCGAATTCTTCATAAAGACCTTCATTATCCTGTAATTCACCTACTAGTTCATCATCCACCATTGTTTCCACACTTGAAATGTCATTTTGGTACGCTACATCTAATGCATCCTCGACCTCAACTCTACCCACGGGCTTTATTTTTATCACTACCCGCCATGCAGCCTTCTTCTTGCATAAAGGATCAGGTGTAATACACGTGTTTTACATTTTGTGTTATGATAAATGGGTCATAGCGTCTATACCTCCCCATGTGCTTTATTTCAACTATTTCATACATAGGATGCACCTTTGTACCTCTAGTAGGTGTTGGATCATACCATTTACACTGAAAAAGTACCAACTTTTTCTTCGGTGAACCAACACTATACTCAAGTTCTAATATCTCTTGAAGCACACCATAATAATTAACATCACCATTAGCTTTCACACACACACACACCAGTATTATTAGTTTTTTTGCCCTTGGATCATTCTTGTGTATGAAACTTGTACCCATTGATGGAGTAATTAGACACCATTTTGACCTTAGGGCTAGGTCCCCAAGCAATGTCACGCAAAAATGAATCATTTACGCCATTATATGGATTATAAACCTAGAGCGAACCCAATAACAGCTAATTAGAATTAAAAAGAACATTCAAATGATAATAATTTGCATTGAAAGAAACTTTGCTAATACTTACAAAGTATTTAAAACATTCTGCAAACCTAAGATAAATATGCTGATGCCCATATGTACCCACAAACTAACTGTCCGACAAATTTGAAACTTTTATTAGTTAAAATGATTGATAATTAATCTTGAACGTAAGTCGACAATATAAATGTACACTTACGTATAATAAGGTTGTACCTTGGAACAATTTAGTAGAACATGTGTTGTAGCTGACTTTAGCTCCATCTCGGTCAAAAATCGTACAGTATAAGGAACAGAGCAAGGGACTCCGTGAAAGCAAGCCTAATCGTAGGAACGGCACCACAGTACAAAGAATAAAGCAAGAGACTCGAGGAAAGCAAGCTTAATCATAGGTACGAAAGTTTTCCTACAAAAAAGGGGCTGGCTATTGCCAAGCTACACCCAACGGGCTGGCTATTGCCAAGCTACACAAGCAGTTAATTTGTTTATAGTCGCAAAAGTTTTCCTACAAAAGGGGCTGGCTTCAACCTTGCCAAGCTACATAACTCGGAAAACTTTTGTACTATAACCAATGATAACTGTTCATAACTCAGAAAACTTTCGCACTACAATAAGCTAACTTTCAAAGAGTACACTTACTCTATTTTCATACATGGACCGTACTACAACAAGCTAACTTTCAAAGAGTATACTTACTCTATTTTCATACATGGACCGGCCTTTCCATCAATTCGAAAGGAAGAACAAGAAGGAAATTTAGAAAGAACTCATATGGAATATATCACAATAGATTTACAAAGAGTGCACGAAAATTACAAGAAAATTCTAGGATGACTCTAAGGTTTTTCAAGATGATTTTCTGCTTTTGTACAAGGCAATATCCAGCACAATCCAGCGCTTGACAAAGCATGCCGCAAAGCTGATCTAATCACCGGATCAGGATGTTCCTGTAGCTCGTCCAGACGACGGAAAGAATTCAGGAGATTCAGATGGCCAAGAATTCCAGATGGACGTCCG